>CATNWA010011083.1:0-367500 GCA_951230385.1 Staurois parvus | reverse complement strand
CCCCCCCCTATAGTAATTCATCCCCCCTATAGTAATTCATCCCCCATAGTAATTCATCCCCCATATAGTACTTCATCCCCCATATAGTAATTCATCCCCCATAGTAATTCATCCCCCATATAGTAATTCATCCCCCATATAGTAATTCATCGCCCATAGTAATTCATTCCCCATATTGTGTGAATTCACTTACCTTTGCTCCACGCGTTCCTCTCGCTGGGTTCCCGCGCCGTTCTGGTCTTCAGGGCGGACTGTGAGAGGAGAGGAGTTCGTCACGCTGCCCCGCCTACATCCGGGCTTCCCCGCCTACATCCTGACAGCCAATGTTTGCCAGCGGGCGCCCAGCACACAGAAGATCTGCATTAAAAGAGCCGCGGCTTGCCGACCCTATTGCCTGTCACCTGGTGGGCAGTGTGCTCCGGAGCCGCAGGAAAGGTGAAAAAGAGCCACATGCGGCTCCGGAGCCGCGGGTTGCCGACACCCGCCCTAGGGGCTCGTTCATGCTGGGGGCCGTGCCTACCGCCCTCTAATGGACATTCAATACGTCTGCAGTCTCTGACCGTCTGCTGTACTATGTCTGCAGTCTCTGACCATCTCCTGTAGGATGTCTGCAGTCTCTGACCATCTCCTGTATTGTGTCTGCAGTCTCTGGCCGTCTCCTGTATTGTGTCTGCAGTCTCTGGCCGTCTCCTGTATTGTGTCTGCAGTCTCTGACCGTCTCCTGTATTGTGTCTGCAGTCTCTGACCGTCTCCTGTATTGTGTCTGCAGTCTCTGACCGTCTCCTGTATTGTGTCTGCAGTCTCTGACCGTCTCCTGTATTGTGTCTGCAGTCTCTGACCGTCTCCTGTAGGGTGTCTGCAGTCTCTGACCGTCTCCTGTAGGATGTCTGCAATCTCTGACCATCTTCTGTAGTGTGTCTGCAGTCTCTGACCATCTCCTGTAGTGTGTCTGCAGACTCTGACCATCTTCTGTATTGTGTCTGCAGTCTCTGACCATCTCATGTATGATGTCTGCAGTCTCTGACCATCCCCTGTAGGATGTCTGCAGTCTCTGACCATCTCCTGTACTGTACTGTGTCTGCAGTCTCCGGTTGTCTCCTGTACTGTGTCTGCAGTCTCTGACCATCTCCTGTAGGATGTCTGCAGTCTCTGACCATCTCCTGTAGGATGTCTGCAGTCTCTGACCATCTCCTGTACTATATCTGCAGTCTCTGACCATCTCCTGTACTATATCTGCAGTCTCTGACCATCTCCTGTACTATATCTGCAGTCTCTGACCATCTCCTGTACTATATCTGCAGTCTCTGACCATCTCCTGTAGGATGTCTGCAGTCTCTGACCATCTCCTGTACTATATCTGCAGTCTCTGACCATCTCCTGTAGGATGTCTGCAGTCTCTGACCATCTCCTGTACTATGTCTGCAGTCTCTGACCATCTCATCTGGCTATGATCAGACTTTAGAGCACGATTTCAGCTCCTTATTTGTTTTTATGTGCTACAGTTTCTCGAGGTTGTAGGGTGTCTCGGGGGTTGTAGGGTGTCTCGGGTCTTGCACACACTTTAGTGCCTGCTTCAGGCTGGGTTCACACTCAAGTGTAGCTTCTTTGAGCTTTTCTTGAGAGTTTTGTCAGGTGGTTTATGCACATTTTCATAAAACGATTTCCAGGTATTTCTGAGCTTTGGCGTTTTTTTTTTTTTTTTTTGTTTTTTAGCTTTTCCATCAGCTTTTATTCCTTTTTTTTTACCCTTTATTATCTTTTCTTGTAAGTGTAAGAAGTTAGAGTTCAGTTTAGGATAGTGGTTAATATTCTATTTATTGTCTTATATTATTGTTTGTTAGATTATTATTATTATTATTTATTATTATTATTACTACTATTTATTAATATAATTATTATCTTTAGTAAAATACACAAAAAAATAACATAAATGAATAATAAATACTAATTACCCCCTAACTCAAAAAAAAAAAAATTGATGTTAAAATAAATTTTATTTATTTTGTGTTGGGCGTTTTTTATTATTATTATTATCATTAGGGTGTTTTATTAATAATAATTAAACACCCTAACACAAGCCTGGTCCCCCTGCACAAGGAGGGAGAGCAGAGCTGGGGGAGGGGCTAAGCAGATCCACCCACTACAAGCTGCCTGCAGCAAACTACAGGAGGGGCGGAGACGAGACCAGCCACCCTGCACAAGGAGGGAGCGTAGCAGTGAGCGGTCTTTGTTTCTCACCCTGGATGACTGCACAGATCAGGAAGAAATACAAAACATTAATGTGTTTGTATATATTAGTTCGGTTTTAAATCTGCAATTCAGCATGTGTAAAGTGAAACCTTTGATACAGCCGAGCACATCCGAGGTCTTCAGCCTCTTTGCAGAGAGTTATAAATAACTTTTTTTTATTGTCGCCGTGTGGTTTTGTCGCCTTGCTTTGAATTCTGATTTCCTGGGTCAGTCCTCTCCGCTGCGTCAGCCCACCGAACAGTCCTTCCGAAGGCAGATCGTGCTTTTCCTATCAGCTGTCAATGGCCGACTCTTCTGCCATTTGTTCACGTTTGTGCAGATATCTGACGTAAAGTACCACCGGCCCGCAACCTGCAGAGGAATGTGTAGATTACAGGTACTTGTATAGCGCCAATGTTTTGGTGCCCGGTCATACTGGTGCGATTCGCAAATTATTTATTTCAGGTACTGGTAGCGTTTTTACCGGGTTTTTTTAGTTAGAACGTTTTTACAGCTAGAAAACTCTTCTAGAAGCCCACTAATTCTGGGTTTTTATTTCCAGCCAAAAAACGTTGATTCCAGTCTGTGTGTGTATGGGCACATAGGATAACTTGCTGGGGGGTTTGCTGGCTGTAGAAAAAACCGTCAAAAGCCAAAAACAGCCGCTGTAAAAACATCCATTGTGCATGAGGACATACACTCCCCTAAGCCTCCCTTTCGATCCAGCAATGTGCACTGGAGTCTTGGCTATCCCAGGACTTTCTCCTCATTGGCTGAGACGGCAAGCTCCCGTTGCTGTTAACCATAGCCTGTGAGCCAATGAGAAGAGAGAGGGGACAGGGCCGAGCCACGGCTCCATGTGTGGATGGGCAATTGTAATGCACCTGCTTGGGTGCCCCCACAGCAAGCTGCTTGCTATGGGGTCACCAGACAGGAAGGAGGGGCCAGGAGCCTCGGCGGGGGACCAAAGAAGAGGAGGATCTGGGCTGCTCTGTGCAAAAACACCTAGCGCATTATCCAAGGTTCATTTAAAATTTTAAAAACAGAAAACAAACCTCACAAAATGAGGTGCATAAAAAAAGCCTATGGGATGGCCCTGTGGCAGCACCCAAATATTGTAGATTCCCTTAAGTTTTAACATTGCAACCAGCATCTGTTTGCAAAAACAAGGTAATTCGCTCCCTTCCCCCCTCCCTTATTTCTTGTAGAATAATGTGTTCCAGTCTGTAGCTGGTGCCCTTATTTTCAGCTGACGATAAGTTTATCTAGCAAGGCCATATTCTGCACTGTTTAGAAAGTCTTTTAAATGTACAGAAAGTGAAAGCGGAAATATATGCATTGTGGCATCATTGCGGAGATGTATACCCTGCAAGATGCTTTTTCAAGACACTTCGCTTGCAGACACGAGTCCATGCTAGGTTGGCCAGCATTTGTAAATAAATGTTTTCCTCAGTTCATGTCCGGAGTTTTACCTGAAATTCCCAAAGTTGCCAATACATTTGCAGCTTGATGGCAGCGTGTCCGACTGGTGGTGGTGAGGCCTGCTGATGCGTTTCGGGGACATGCCCCCTTCCTTAGAACTCCCAGCTCTGAGGAAGGGGGACACATCCCCAAAATGCGTCAGTGGGCTGCGCTTTCAGTACAAAACAATTTTGGTACAAGAGGATTCCGAGGGCCCTGCTTGTCAGAGCTTACAGTCCAAGAGGCAGGGTCAAGTGATGCATTTAAAATCAATTGTAAAGGCACTTTTGGCCCCTGCTCCAAAGGACGCCACTTGCTAAAAGGGCACTCTTGATCCAAAGCCGGGATGTGTGTGTCCATTGACACCCACAGCAACCCCCCCCAAACTGGATTTGATTTCCAACAGCAGGAGAGAGTGGCTCCCCCTGCTGCCTTCATGCCCAGGGAAGAGAGAGGAGAGCACCACTGCAGGTGGGCATAGCGTGGATCAGGCTCAGGTACATATGACGTGGGGGGTAGCTGACCACAGAAGGTTTTTAACCCTAAAGTGGTTGTAAACCTCAGACATGAAATATGAACAAAGCATATCCCTCTCTAGTGTGTACTAATCTCAGTCCAGAGCACTGAGTGTCATTTCTGCCTGCTTCCTTCTGCATGAGTCACTTCTGACAAGTTTTTCTGACACCAAGAGAAACATGGTGACAGGGGAGGGACCTCCAGCAGTTTTGACAGCCTTGGACTTGTTCATGTGTGTGGTGTGAAGGGAGTTGTCTCTTCCCTCCAATCAGCTCTCAGAGCTCTCCTCACTGAGCTCTGCAGAGTGTAATTTCAGCTCTCCTCCCCTTTTTTTCTGAACTTTGACAAGCTTTATAAATCCAGCACTTTTAATGTATTTAAGAGAGAGGCTGCAGATACACCGGTACAACTTATGTAGGAGGATTTGTTTCATCTTTGTGTATCAGCTGAGGCCAGTCACTTCACTGGGTATATGGAAGGGTTTACAGATACTTTAAAGTAGAATTATGGGCAAAACTGTTGTTTTTTTCCCTTTTTGGATGGAGCAAGGGAGGGTTATAACCCCGGTCAGATTTTTTTTTTTTTTTTTTTTTTGCCATCTGTGTCCCATTGTGGAAATTTCCCTTCACTTCCTGTCTTTATAGCCAAAACAACAGGAAGTTAGAGGAAATCCCTGCAAAGTATGGAAATCCCAGAACTAGTGTCCCCATTAGAAGATTTCCCCTCCTATTTCTTTTCTAGGGACAACCGAACATTTGGAATTTTTCTTTTACTTTCAATGATAAAGGTAAATGGGATGGTGCTTGGAGGCGGGTAGAGGGAGGAACCGGGGGACGGCGGGTAGAGGGTGGAACCGGGGAGGACGGCGGGTAGAGGGTGGAACCGGGGGGGACGGCGGGTAGAGGGTGGAACCGGGGGGACGGCGGGTAGAGGGGTGGAACCGGGGAGGACGGCGGGTAGAGGGTGGAACCGGGGAGGACGGCGGGTAGAGGGTGGAACCGGGAGAGGACGGCGGGTAGAGGGTGGAACCGGGGAGGACGGCGGGTAGAGGGTGGAACCGGGGAGGACGGCGGGTAGAGGGTGGAACCGGGGAGGACGGCGGGTAGAGGGTGGAACCGGGGAGGACGGCGGGTAGAGGGTGGAACCGGGGAGGACGGCGGGTAGAGGGTGGAACCGGGGAGGACGGCGGGTAGAGGGTGGAACCGGGGAGGACGGCGGGTAGAGGGTGGAGCCGGGGGGACGGCGGGTAGAGGGTGGAAGCGGGGGGACGGCGGGTAGAGGGTAGAACCGGGGGGACGGTGCTCAGAGGTGGGTAGGGGGTGTAACCGAGGGAAGCGGCTAGGAGGTGGGTAGGGGGAGGGACGGGGCTAGGAGGTGGGTAGGGGGAGGAACCGAGGGACGGGGCTAGGAGGTGGGTAGGGGGAGGAACCGAGGGATGGGGCTAGGTTTCCCCTCCTATTTCTTTTCTAGGGACAACCGAACATTTGGAATTTTTCTTTTACTTTCAATGATAAAGGTAAATGGGATGGTGCTTGGAGGCGGGTAGAGGGTGGAACCGGGGGGGGACGGCGGGTAGAGGGTGGAACCGGGGGGGACGGCGGGTAGAGGGTGGAACCGGGGGGGACGGCGGGTAGAGGGTGGAACCGGGGGGGACGGCGGGTAGAGGGTGGAAGCGGGGGGGACGGCGGGTAGAGGGTGGAAGCGGGGGGACGGCGGGTAGAGGGTGGAACGGGGAGGACGGCAGGTAGAGGGTGGAACCGGGGGGATGGTGGGTAGAGGGTGGAGCCGGGGAGGACGGCGGGTAGAGGGTGGAGCCGGGGAGGACGGCGGGTAGAGGGGTGGAGCCGGGGAGGACGGTGGGTAGAGGGTGGAGCCGGGGAGGACGGCGGGTAGAGGGTGGAGCCGGGGAGGACGGCGGGTAGAGGGTGGAGCCGGGGAGGACGGCGGGTAGAGGGTGGAGCCGGGGGGACGGCGGGTAGAGGGTGGAAGCGGGGGGACGGCGGGGGTAGAGGGTAGAACCGGGGGGATGGTGCTCAGAGGTGGGTAGGGGGTGTAACCGAGGGAAGGGGCTAGTAGGTGGGTAGGGGGAGGGGACGGGGCTAGGAGGTGGGTAGGGGGAGGAACCGAGGGACGGGGCTAGGAGGTGGGTAGGGGGAGGAACCGAGGGATGGGGCTAGTTTTCCCCTCCTATTTCTTTTCTAGGGACAACTGAACATTTTGGAATTTTTCTTTTACTTTCAATGATAATGGTAAATGGGATGGTGCTTGGAGGTGGGTAGAGAGTGGAACCGGGGGGGACGGTACGGTAGGTAGAGGGTGGAACCGGGGGGACGGTAGGTAGAGGGTGGAACCGGGGGGACGGTGGGTAGAGGGTGGAACCGGGGGGACGGTGGGTAGAGGGTGGAACCGGGGGGACGGTGGGTAGAGGGTGGAACCGGGGGGACGGTGGGTAGAGGGTGGAACCGGGGGATGGGGCTAGGAGGTGGGTAGGGGTGGAACGGAAGGACAGCGCTCGGAGGGGGGGTAGGGGGAAGACCAGCTCTGACTTGCGCCTATTGTCTGAGGGAAAAAGAAGCCCTGTATAAAACCTACAAGGCTGTGGCGTCACCAGCATGGCTGTGGCGAAAAGAAAAATCTTCTGTCCTTTTAATGATGATATTCTCTGTGATTGTAAAACCACAAGTGACCTTTTATTTGGGAGATTCCATTGTCCACCACAGTCCGGATATCCTGTTTATGGTCCCCCTATTTGTGTTCATAGTCACGAGGAGGGGGATTTTCTTCACCTCTCCTGCTTGCCCATTGATCTGTGATGATGGTGTGTGTGTGTGTGTGTGTGTATATGGATGTGCAAACCCTGATGCAATAAGCTGCGCACATCTATAGGGATCGCCATACTCAGGAGGAGTAGAAGAGTATTTCGGGGTGTAATGCTAAGTATTCCTGTCATGTGTGAGAAATCTCTCATTGGGTAGCCGGAAAATTAGATTTATACTTATGCTGCTTTTGAAGGACCAAAGGTGCTCCTTGGATTTTGGGCCCCTCCTATGCATCTAGGGCGGCTGTGAAAAAGTGGTATCCCAGATAAAGAGGGGTAGTCTGGGGGTGCTAAAAACATGGTTTGGTCACCTATTTTGGTGTACAGCACACCCCCAGAAATGTCATTTCCTGCTTGTGTTATTTTTTTCCCCATAAGTCTGTATTAAGATTCAATTCAGATTTCAGGCATCCTCTGCAACAGGAATTTAAATTTTTTCAGTAAGACACTCTGCAAGGGTTAAATACTTCTAAACAGATGCAGACTCTGCAGCTTTTCTGATTAGAACACTGTGAGTGCAGCAGGTGATGATGATGAACCCGACTCTTCCATTCAGAATCAGTCTGCAGAGGAGACGGTGAGACAGAACGCTGTTTCTTCGGAATAATAAAAGGTCAGAATCTGCCGCAAAGTTTGTAAAGTCCCTGCAATGTACACAGATCACCCATAGGGGGAGGTTTATTTCCCAGCAAAAGTGGAGTTACTCTTTAAATATAGAAGAGAGAGAATTAAATATATATTAATATTCAGTATGTGAATTCCTTTATTCTATTTCACGTCATTTCATATTTTTTCACATGCAGACCGAATTCTGTCTATTGAATTGGTTTGTTGTCTGTTGTATGTAAACTGGTTCCTGATTGGTTGCTGCCCTGTGACTCATACATTGTATCTCTAGGGTTCAGCACTGATCTCCCTATACTGGGCATGGAATAATAATCCAGTCGGGATCAGTGTGGAATTTTGGGCCGTGTGCCGGGATGTCGGATAGTTTCCATCTCCATCCCGGCTGCCAGCAGTGAGGACATTGTTGACGTGATGTTTGTTGTTGTTAGCAACAGTGCGGAAATCGTAAGGGATCATCCAGGGGGTCTTTACCTTCCCAGCCAGTGAGGTAGATCTGCAGCTCACAGTGTGCAGCCCTTGCTGAGCAGAGCGGTCCAGGAGAATGTGGGAGACTAAACCTGAAGGAATGGGAATTGTCGGCATACTTTTTTTTTTTTTTATGACACCCAGAAATATATAACAAAAACAATTGAACTGTTTTTTTACATTTTTCTTTTCCCTCAAATGTAAAATATTGTATATTTGCCATCAGCTGAAGGTAATTCCCAAGCTGACTTACTACTATGTGCTGAATAGCCTAGAGAGCAAGATGCATACATATAATGATGAATGGGCCGGAGGGGACACTGGGACACATGCATGCTCTGTCTCTCATACACACGTGTACTCTCTTGCTTTGTCTTTCACCTACTCTCTCCCACTTCAGCACGCTCTCTTGCACACGAGTGCTCCCTCTCTGTTGTGTGCTATCTCTCTTGGAAGGGACAGCTCTCTTGCATGTTCTTTTTGGCATGTCCTCTTGCACATGCCTGCATGCTCTCTCCTGTGGGTGCGCTCTTTTTCTTGCTCTTTGAAGAGAGGGCTCTCTACTGTGCTTTCTTGCATGCTCACCTCTCTCTGGTGTACTCTCTCTCTCATGCTCATTTTTATCTTGTGTGAGCTCCTCTATCTGGTGTGATCTCTCTTGCTTTCTTGTCACTCTTTGGTGTGCTATCTCTTGCGTGCTCACCTCCTGTCTGGCGTGCTCTCTCTTGCTTTCTTGTCACTCTTTGGTGTGCTCTCTCTTGCGTGATCTCTTGCGTGCTCTCTCTTGCGTGCTCACCTCCTGTCTGGCGTGCTCTCTCTTGCGTGCTCACCTCCTGTCTGGCGTGCTCTCTCTCTGCTTTCTTGTCACTCTTTGGTGTGCTCTCTCTTGCGTGATCTCTTGCGTGCTCACCTCCTGTCTGGCGTGCTCTCTCTTGCGTGCTCACCTCCTGTCTGGCGTGCTCTCTCTTGCGTGCTCACCTCCTGTCTTGCGTGCTCTCTCTTGCGTGCTCACCTCCTGTCTGGCGTACTCTCTCTTGCGTGCTCACCTCCTGTCTGGCGTGCTCTCTCTTGCGTGCTCTCTCTTGCGTGCTCACCTCCTGTCTGGTGTGCTCTCTCTTGCATGCTCACCTCCTGGCTGGCGTGCTCTCTCTTGCGTGCTCACCTCCTGGCTGGCGTGCTCTCTCTTGCGTGATCTCTGGCGTGCTCTCTCTTGCGTGATCTCTTGCGTGCTCTCTCTTGCGTGCTCACCTCCTGTCTGGCGTGCTCTCTCTTGCGTGCTCACCTCCTGTCTGGCGTGCTCTCTCTTGCTTTCTTGTCACTCTTTGGTGTGCTCTCTCTTGCGTGATCTCTTGCGTGCTCACCTCCTGTCTGGCGTGCTCTCTCTTGCGTGCTCACCTCCTGTCTGGCGTGCTCTCTCTTGCGTGCTCACCTCCTGTCTTGCGTGCTCTCTCTTGCGTGCTCACCTCCTGTCTGGCGTGCTCTCTCTTGCGTGCTCACCTCCTGTCTGGCGTGCTTTCTCTTGCGTGCTCACCTCCTGTCTGGCGTGCTCTCTCTTGCGTGCTCACCTCCTCTCTGGCGTGCTCTCTCTTGCGTGCTCACCTCCTCTCTGGCGTGCTCTCTCTTGCGTGCTCACCTCCTCTCTGGCGTGCTCTCTCTTGCGTGCTCACCTCCTGGCTGGCGTGCTCTCTCTTGCGTGCTCACCTCCTGGCTGGCGTGCTCTCTCTTTGCGTGCTCACCTCCTGGCTGGCGTGCTCTCTCTTGCGTGCTCACCTCCTGGCTGGCGTGCTCTCTCTTGCGTGCTCACCTCCTGGCTGGCGTGCTCTCTCTTGCGTGCTCACCTCCTGGCTGGCGTGCTCTCTCTTGCGTGCTCACCTCCTGGCTGGCGTGCTCTCTTGCTTTCTTGTCACTCTTTGGTGTGCTCTCTCTTGTGTGCTCTCTCTTGCGTGCTCACCTCTATCTGGCGTGCTCTCTCTTGCGTGCTCACCTCTGTCTGGCGTGCTCTCTTTGGCGTGCTCACCTCCTGTCTGGCGTGCTCTCTTTGGCGTGCTCACCTCCTGTCTGGTGTGCTCTCTCTTGCGTACTTGTCTCTCTCTGGTGTGTTGTCTTGCAAGCACACCTTTCTCTTGTGTGCTCACCTTTTTCCGGTGTGCTCTCTTTTGCATGCTCTCCCTTGCACTTGCCTCTATCCAGTGTGCTCTCTTGCGTGCTCATCTCTCTCTGGTGTGCGCTCTCTTGCATGCTCTATTGCACTCGCCTCTATCTGGTGTGCTCTCTTGAAAGCTGTGCTGTCTCTTGCATGCTCTATTGTACTTGCTTCTATTTGGTGTACTCTCTCTTGCATGCTCGTCTCTCTCTGGTGTGTTCTCACCTGTGTGCTCGCCTCTCTCTGGTGTGTTTTGGGGTTTTTTTGGGCGAGTTCTCTTTCTCTCCCTTATACACACACTTGGTTCCGCTCTTTCATTCATGCTCTCTGTAAAGTGAAAGACGTATCTGTATACAAATATTACAAGTTCCTTTTTATACAGTGTATTTTCATGTCTGGTCTTCTGCTGTCTGAATGTTATGAATCTGGAACATAAACATTTTTAGTTGCTGCATTTTCCAGAGTAGATGAATATTTTCCTCCCCACAATTTCCTTTTAATGGAAGACGCAAAATGTTCCGCAGGAAGGAGACGGAACCTTCCATTGTGTCTGCAGGATGCAGATAAGATGGGACTGGCAGTGAGGAATCTGAGAACTCGGGGTGAACCTACGCTGAATATCGGGGAGAAAGGAATTGGGGGGGGGGGGGGGCTCGGGCGCTCAAATCCCCCCTGTATAATGTAGGACATTCTGGCCTCTACATGTGTTACCAATGTGTTGGCTATTTATATTGTGTCGATATTTTTAGTCAAGTCTTAAAAAAACATAAAACATTTGTTTAAAGTTACTGTTAGATTCGTATTTGTTTGCTCTTACTCTTAAGTGTGTGTTTGGTGTATTCTCTCTCTCTCTCTCTCTCTCTCTCTCTCTCTCTCTCTCTCTCTCTCTCTTCTTCCCTCTCTCCCCCCCCCCTCTCTCTCTCTTCCTCTCCCCCTTTCTCCTCCTTTCTCTCCTCTTTCTCTCTCCTCTTTCTCTCTCTCTCTCCTCTTTCTCCTCTTCTCCTCTTTCTCCTCTTTCTCTCTCTCCTCTTTCTCTCTCTCCTCTCTCCTCTCTTTCTCCTCTCTCTCCTCTTTCTCCTCTTTCTCTCTCTCCTCTTTCTCCTCTTTCTCTCTCTCCTCTTTCTCCTCTTTCTCTCCTCTCTCTCTCCTCTCTTTCTCCTCTCTCTCTCCTCTCTTTCTCCTCTCTCTCTCCTCTCTTTCTCCTCTCTCTCTCTCCTCTTTCTCCTCTTTCTCTCCTCTCTCTCTCTCTCTCTCTCTCCTCTTTCTCCTCTTCTCTCCTCTCTTTCTCCTCTCTCTCTCCTCCTCTTTCTCCTCTTTCTCTCCTCTCTTTCTCTCTCTTCTTTCTCTCCTCTCTTTCTCCTCTTTCTCTCTCTCTTTCTCCTCTTTCTCTCCTCTCTTTCTCCTCTTTCTCTCCTCTCTTTCTCCTCTTTCTCTCCTCTCTTTCTCCTCTTTCTCTCCTCTCTCTCCTCTCTTTCTCTCTCTCTCTCCTCTCTTTCTCTCTCTCCCCTCTCTTTCTCCCTCTCTCTCTCTCCCCCCCCCTCTCTCTCAATTCATTATTATTATTATGAATAATATATATATATATTATTAAAAAATTTTTTTTTTTTGGGGGGGGGGGGGGGTGGATAGTGGGTAAAAACTGAGACCTCATGCACACTTCAGCTCCCCCCCCTTCATGGTACCCTTTTATGTCCATGCAGACTATAGGTATTCTCAGGAGTTTAGTGGCAGCAACATTTACAAGCAAAAAACCCCCCATCACCTGTACGTTCAGGAGACGAGCTTTCAGCAGGCCTCTTGCACACAGGACACTTTTAAAAATGCTCCTCTTCTTGGCAGCAGCATTAATTGAAATGCATGCTCAAGATCAGCATTAATTGAAATGAGAGCGCAAAGTCACAGACTAGAAACATGTTGATTGGAGGGGAGAGCAGAGTGACGAAGAGATGATCTCATCACTCTGCTTCTTCTCCTTTCATTGACCAATCACAGGCTGGATGAGGAAGCAGGTTGAATGAATGCTGGCCTTGAGGCTGAGGACATCTAGTGGCAGGAAAGAAGTACTGCAGGTAAATCTCTGGATTGAAGCTGAATATTGCAGGAGAATCTGATTATTTTTTTTTTTTTTTAAATGATTCATTTTATCTGGTTTGTTTTTTGTTTTGTTTTTTGTTTTTTTGCTGGAGTTCTCCTTTAAATACACTTTTTTCTGGATGACCATGCACTGATTTCACTTGCTGCCTTGAATTAATGAGGGAAATGTCCTGGCACGCTCCGGATGTTTCCTCCCTTCTGATAACAAATATTTTATCCGGAGAGCGTCGCTGGGAATTGTAATCTGATGGAAATGAAGTATGACTCGTTATTTATTTTTTTTATTAATTCTCGCACTTTTTCAGCTCCACAGATGTCGGAGTCCCTGAGGTTCTGCCTTGTTCCAGTCCGGTCCCAAATGGCCGGCCGCCATCATCATCCGGCATCAGCGTTTTGGACCGTCTCATTAAAAACCTGCCCGGTGTGGCTGCAGCTGTGCATGAGCCCGAAGCAAGCGGCGGCGATCCTCAGTGAGGAGGCACCGGGGGTAGGTGGATGCGGCCGGTCTGTCGGCTTATGTAACGTTTGCTGAAATACTCTGCACTGCTGCTCACACTGATCAGTCACAGCACTAACCCCTCGTTCACACCAAGGCAGATTTTTTAGGTTTTTTTTTTTTTTTTTGCAGAAAACGCTCTAGTTCATTTAACATGGTTCACATCTACGTGACGTCTGCATTCCTTTTTTTCTTTTTCAGTCTTTCTTTCCTTTATTGTCATCTGGTGATCCAGCCAGTAAGTCTGTTGATTTTCACAGTACAAACCCTGCAGCGGTTTACATGGATGTGACAAAACATTCTCTGTGTAAAACCTTTATCCCAAAAGAACGGTTTGCTGTCACTGCTTACAATGATTGAGTTTGGCTTCAGTCTGTTAGTGAATCTAAATCTGCTAGTTCATCAAACTCTCCCCCCCAGACTAACAATGCTGTCGTCTGCTATGCCCCCTGTGCTCCTTCAACCAGAGTGAGGGCGCTTTAATATAGGAGGCAGGGGTGGACTGACCATTTGGAAACTCGGGCACTGCCCGGGGTCAGTGGGGGGCCCCATGAGATGCCCCTGGTACTTTTTTTTTTTTTTTTTTTTTTTTTTTTCTTCATAGGCTTTTTTGAGTTTGGGCAAGGATACAGGGGCCCCATGATCTCCTATTGCCCGGGGGCCCCATGAGTTGCCAGTCTGCCCCTGATAGGAGGTGTGTTGCTGGCTAGCTCAGCAGGTGAAAATGGAGGGTAAAAAAAAAAAAACTAATGCAGCCGCCACATGTAATGATCGGTAAGTTTCAATTTATGAAATTTTTGGTTTTGGGGTTTGTTACGGCTTTAAGGACTTCATTTGTGGAGGGGGGGGAGGGCCGTTTCCTGCGAGGTTCCCTGGATCCCCGGCATTGTCTCAGATAATTCCTTTAATATGACGTTTTACTTGGAAGGAATGTGAGGAATTGTCTTCCACCCGCCGCCTTCATTTCCAGATGCGTCCTCTATAGATCTGCCACCGGGAAGGGAGCGATCGGCCGGAGTACGGCAAGAGGCGGAGTTTCACTTTATTTCAGGAGCTTACAAGAAGCCTGAGCCCGGGTTCACACTGATACGGTGCGGAATTTGCAGCATTTTCTGTGTGAATTCCACACCGCATCAGATCACACCCAGTTCATAAGAACCGATGCGGGTGTGTGTGGTGAGTTAACAACACCCCCAAATGCGGTCCACAAAACGCAGTGCGATGTGCAGAATCGCATCACATAGGTGTGAATACCCGCGTGATCCGATTCTAGTGCGGACCAAAAAAAGGTGCTGCGCGTTTTTGATGCGATTAGAGCCATACAAAATGTACGACTCCGACCGCACACAAATCGCATGTGATAAGGGATGCGGTGCAGTTCCTGTGCGAATCGCATGCAATATACTGCATCACATATATGTGAACCCGGGCTAAGGGTTGGTTCACGCTATAGAAACGCAGTCCAGATGCATTTCAGATGCGTTTTTTGGATGCACATTTTTGGCGCATTCCGGTGCATTTTTTTTTATGCATTCCAGTTAATTTTTTTCCCCTCTTCCCTCAATTTAACCTCTTCACGCCGGCTGAATGCAAATGTGCGTCCTCCCGGGGTCTGATCCTAGACGCTGAGCGGCCGCACATTTGCGTTCTATTAAAAAAGAACATATGTGCTGAGAGCGTGCGCCCTGCACGCTCCCTGCACGCATGTCCGGTACTCACGGAAAGGTCCCGATCTCCTCTTTCAATCGGGGCGTTTCCCTATCATGTGACTGCGTGTCACGGCAGTCACATGACCCTAAACCCCGCCCCTGTCACGGCAGTCACATGACCCTAAACCCCGCCCCTGTCACGGCAGTCACATGACCCTAAACCCCGCCCCTGTCACGGCAGTCACATGACCCTAAACCCCGCCCCTGTCACGGCAGTCACATGACCCTAAACCCCGCCCCTGTCACGGCAGTCACATGACCCTAAACCCCGCCCCACCTCCCGGCTAATTGAGGGTTTCAGAAGCCGGGGGTGGGGTTTAGGGTCATGTGACTGCCATGACAGGGGCGGGGTTTAGGGTCATGTGACTACCGTGACAGGGGCTGGGTTTAGGGTCATGTGACTGCTGTGACACTGCCGGCGCCAAGGGGTTAAATGGGTACATGTGCATTCCTGTGTGATTTTTGTGCGTTCCAGTGCATTGTTGATGTGTTTTACCGCGTTCCAGTGGAGGAAAAATGTCGCCTGTTCTACTTTTTTTTTTTTTTCCCTGCACCTGGAACGCACCGGAACTGCAAGCACTGATGTGAACTCTGACACTGACCACCATATCACCAACTTTCTGTGTGTTTTGGATGCAGAAAAAAAGCAACTGAGTGTGAACTGGCCCTCAATGTCCATAATGGCAAAGGGTTCTGGGGTGTGCTGGAGGGTCTATCAATGCTGGCCGGTCACACTGCTGAGATTTAAAGTCGCACAATTTGTGTGCAATTTCAGGTGCGATTTCTGAAGACTTTATTTCCAGTTTTGAATATTTTCAACAATTTCTTACAATTTGCGGTGCGATTTTCGTTCTATTCCGTGTATGTGAATGGGCAACAAAACTGCAGAAAAAGTCACGCAAGAACAACTTTAGAAATTGCGCCGCAGCAAATCACATGTGTTAGGACGCCGACATTCACATTCATGAGATGCGATTTCAGATGCAACTGAAACGCATGGAGTGTGAAGCGGCCCCTACAGCGGTCCTATTGGTGCGATTCCTGACTTGGTCGGAGCCGCAGCGATTTCTAAATCCGTGCATGCGCTACTTTTAGGTGCGACTCGCATAGACATCTGTGTCTTGCAAGTCGCAACTCCAACTTTGAAATCATGCGACTTCACTGGAAGTCCCATGATTTCGATGCCGGATCGATGTGACCGGGGTGTCGTGTATTTTATGTGCGGCCCGACACAATTCCTCTTCGTCCAATGTGGCCCAGGAAGGTCAACAGGTTGGACACCCCCTTGATCTAGCCCTTTCCTCCCCAGCCTGACTCTCCCTGGCCCCGCCTTTTTCATTCATTGGATTTCGGTTCTTTCAATCATCTGGGCGTTACCTTGGGTAGTCTGCAGGGGCGGACTGACCATTTGGGTCAGTAGGGGGCCCCATGAGATGCCCCTGGTACTTTTTTTTTTTTTTTTTTTTTTTCTTTTTTTCATTCGCTTTTTTGAGTTTGGGCATGGACACAGGGGCCCCATGATCCCCTATTGCCCGGGGGCCCCATGAGTTGTCAGTCCACCCCTGGTAGTGGTAGTCTGTATGCAAATACACCCTGCCTAGGAACGCCCACTCCTCCAGACTGACCCCCACCCGTCAGTACATGTTATTTGCATAACTCCTCCCACTCCTTTCATCAGAGCTCTTGAGAGGAGTACTGGGGCAGGGTGCTGGGATGTTTTCAGGAAGCTATTTACAGCACCCTGCTAGCCATGATCTCCCTGCATTGCATAGAGAAGTTTAGGGGCCCAGTGATTAAATCATTCTGCCTAAAATGGGGTATATATAATGAAAACCTCTTTCGTTTTTTTTTTTTTCATTATCATGCTGATGAGGGGTAAGGCAACATATTACCAGATTAAATTTCCATTTTATTGTATACAGAGAAGATATGTGGTCCCTTTTCCGGAGGGGGGGCTTCCAATCTCCTGTCAAGAACCAAGAGGCAGCCCCCCACAATTCCAAACAGAACATACAAACTCCATGTGGATGGAGAACCAGGCGCTTTAATGAATGTGGCTGACGATATCCATGTTTTCCAGGTCTTCCTAGTCACCAGGGATGTGGAAGCCAAGTGTATGGTCCTCTGGGTCCACTTCTACGAGCACAGGGACCCCGCTGACATCCTTCGTTACAACATCCGGGAAGAGAAAACAAGTAGGTGACCCCCTACCGTCCCTCCCACCCTACTGACGCGTGTGCATGGAAAGCCAACAAGACGGTGCAGTGCATTGTGGAATTTTACTGTAGGCGGGTGCAGTCTGTTTTCTGCACCGCAGGTGGCGCTCAACCGCAGAGGGAGAGGAAGTCAAGAGGAACATGGCTCCTCTATGGTTTCCTGGGTCACTGGGAAAGCTATCCAATTGGATGCAGTTGCCCCATGTGACTCAAGCAGCCATCTTGGGTCAGGCAGAGCCTATTTAAGGCCCTGGCTCCCAGGCTCGGTGTGCATTTCACATGTGGGGATTTTCCTCTGCTGCAGTTCAGTAACACGTATACAAGTCTTGTCCCTCCCGCAGCCTGTGATTGGACAGTGAAAGGAGAAACAGCTTATCTCTCTGCTCTTTCCTCCTATTGGTATGCTCCTTTTTAGCATCCTTTTATTTTAGCATCATTACCTTGGGCAAAGGAGGATGTTGTCCCAACAATGGCATTATTCTTCTTCTTTCTTCTTTCTTCTTTCTTCTTCCTTCTTCTTCTTTCTTTCTTCTTCTTTTTTTTTTTTTTTTTTTTTAATAAAAACATATTTATTATAAAAAAAATTATATACATACACACATCATTGTATTCTTTATTATATTATAAATATATTTTTTTTTTATAATATAATTAGTGTGTGTGTGTGTGTGTGTATGTGTGTGTATATATATATATATATATATATATATATATATATATATATATATATACAAACAAATGCACAGTTTATAAAGTTTATATAAAATGATGGAAAAAAAAAGGGGGGGAGAAGCGGAGGGAGTGAAGGAGTTAAAAAAAAAAAAAAATTACATGCAAATGATACTTAAATTATTAAAAATGATACCTGCAAAATGATACAAAAACAAATGATAAAAAATTTATACAAACAAATTATGTAAAAAAATAAATACAAAACAATAAAAAGGGGGCCCTAATCTAAATAAAATAGAAATATATAGATTTGAATATGAAAAAAAAAAATATAATAAAAAAATATATATATATATATATTTCATATTCAAATCTATATATTTCTATTTTATTTAGATTAGGGCCCCCCTTTTATCGTTTTGTATTTATTTTTATCATTTGTTTTTGTATTATTTTTGCAGGTATCATTTTTAATTTAAGTATCATTTGCATGTAATTTTTTGTTAACTCCTTTACTCCCTCCGCTTCCTCCCCCCCTTTTTTTTTTTTTTCTTTTTTTCCATTATTTTATATAAACTTTATAAATTGTGCATTTGTTTGTGCTTGTAGCACTAAATTAAAAAAAAAAAAACATTTTCAGTGAGCCCTAATTTTTTATTTTTTAACCCTGATATGTTTAGCTAAAATGTTAATTAACCCTTTCCACTGAAAAAAAAAACCCATATCATTGTCATTAAACACTTTTTATTTTAATTTCTTTCCTTTTTTTTTCCCTTTTTTTTTTTAATGTTTTAAAATTTGAGTTAATTTCTGTAGCGCCTGATTAAATCGCTCAGGGGATGCAGCACAAGTGGCCATGTATTTCCATTCAGGGTTCTCTTTAAATTGTGATAGTCCGGGAACTTATATGCATGGTTTAAAAAAACAGCGCACCGTGAGCTGGAATTCCGCTATTTTACTATAAATATTTATTTTAGAAGAACGGTCCCCTTTTAACAGTTTCAGCTGCCTTGTGGGCCTCTAGATTGTGTCCAGGTTAGAGCACCACCAACAGGCCTTTGGTGGTATTGCAGTCTGACCATTGCTACAAAAGGGCGTGCAGACGTTAGGAAATTGTGTTCATTTAGGAAACTGTTTTATTAACGAGGAACTGGTGACGATCTCTAGTGAAAAACCACCTGCACAGTGACTTTGTTTTCTAGCGAACTGAAGGGTTCCGGGTTCATGAGTGTTGCTTTTTTTCTTGCAAAACTACAGATTTTTTTTTACTCTTTGCCTGGTTCCCTGTAATAAGTCTGATTTCTATTTAAAGGATGTCTTCTGTTTTTATTTGTTTTTTTCCTAATATTGCTAAATACAGTTCTAGCTGAATAGTTTATTCACCCTCCTCCCCCCCCCCACCTATTGTATTCCTAAGGCAGCACAGTGGCTAAGTGGCTTGCACTTCCGCCTGTCACCACTAGGGTTGTCTGTTCAAATCCCAACCATGGCACTACACCTGCATGGAATTTGCATGCTCCCTGTGACTGCATGGGTTTCCTCCCACACCCCAAAGACATGCTAGTGGGTTAAATGGCTCCGATCTAAATTGGCCGTAGTATGTGTATATGTGAGTTTGGGACCTCAGATTGTACGCTCCTCGAGGGCGGGGAATGATGTAAGGTGATGATAGTGTTGTACAAGTACCATAAATTCATAACAAACCACAATTTTTTTTTTTTATTCGGGTGGTGTGGTGAGGCGTAAAAAACCTCTCCGTTTTTATTGCTTAAACTTACAGAATAGGAAGCACTAAGAGAGCCACACAAATGGTCAGAGAGTCTAAAGTGATGTCTGCTTAACCACGTTACTGGAGAGCAGAGAATTCTTCCTCGGTTGGGCCCCAGACTGGTACTCTTATAATCCAATTATTAAATAAACAGTGCCAGTTGGCCTATTGTGGGAAAAGTGAAAGCACCTCTTGATGGACCATCAAGGTATACTCTCCTATCCATGCGGTCTCCTCACTTTATACATGGATGACAGCACCGCCTGATGGCCCCCCAAAGGTATACTTACACATTCATGCAGCCTCTTCACTGCATACCTGAATGGGTAGGTGACCGTGCCTCCTGATGGAGGTTATCCATTCCTATATGATGAATATTGCCTGTCTGACCACAGGACCATCTTAGCTCTGTGGGCACCTCATACCTCTACAGACACCCCCAGGCTGACCAATGACTGATGAGACCTGGGGATCATTGTAGGCACCTCCAACCTGTACAGACACAGGCTGACCAATCTTATCAGACCACGGCACCATCCTAGGTCTGTACGCATCTCCAACCCGTAACATCTCAGGCTGACCAAATTCTGATTAGAACAGGGCACCATCTTTGGTATGAAGGCGCTTCCAACCCCAGGGTGACCAACCTCTGTTTGTACAGGTTTTGGGTGCCTACAGACCTAGGATGGTGCCCTGGTATAGACACCCCAGGCTGGCTGATCTCTGATTAGACCAGGGCACCATCCTAGGTATGAAGGCACCTCCAACCTGTACAGACACCCCAGGCTGACCAAATTCTGATAAGACCAGGGCACCATCCTAGGTATGAATGCAGCTCCAACCTGTACAGACACCCCAGGCTGACCAAATTCTGATTAGACCAGGGCACCATCCTAGGTATGAATGCAGCTCCAACCTGTACAGACACCCCAGGCTGACCAAATTCTGATTAGACCAGGGCACCATCCTAGGTATGAAGGCACCTCCAACCTGTGCAGACATTCCAGGCTGACCAACCTCTAATGAAATCAGGGGACCATCGTAGGCATGTAAGCACCTCCAACCTGTACAGACACCCTGGGCTGACCAACCTCTGATTAGCCCAGGCCATCCTCATAGGTCTGTTGGCACCTCCAACCTGTACAGACACCCCCAGGCTGGCCAATCTCTCATCAGACAAGGGGACCATTATAGGCATATAGACACCTCTCACCTGTACATACATGCCCCCTTTCCCAGGCTGATAAATCTCTCATCGAACCAGGGAGTCATCCTAGACACCTCCCATCGTAGACACCTCCCACCCGTACAGACATGTCAAGACTGACTAATATCTGATTAGACCAGGGCACCTTCCTAGGGGTGTAGGCACCACCAGCCTGTACAGATACTCCACCCAGGCTGACCAATCTCTGATCAGACCAGGGGACCAACCTAGGTCCATAGGCACCTCCCATTTGTACACACAGCCCCAGGCTGATTCATTCTCTGTGGGGGAATCTGTCATCAACAAGATTTTTCAGTCTAGTTTCAATGGTTTCTCTGAAAAATTGAGTTATCTGGCCATAAACATGCATGCTTGGGCAGTACCAGGGGTGGACTGACAACTCATGGGGCCCCCGGGCAATAGGGGATTATGGGGCCCTGTGTCCTTGCCCAAACTCAAAAAAGCCTAGGAAAAAGTACCAGGGGCATCTCATGGGGCCTGCTACTGACCCCGGGCCCTCGTGCAGTGCCCAAGTTTCCAAATGGTCAGTCCACCCCTGGGCAGTACAGTTTTACATATTTGCGCCTCAACTGTGCGGCACAATGGTCTATGGTGGTTGGATCTTCTGACTGTTGTCTTTTGGTTGGATCTACTGTGTCTTTTTAGTATGTTTTTTGCACTCTTAAAATGCATAAATTTAGTCTTTTTTTTTTTTTCCTCCCCCCCACAGTGATGTATTTGGAAGGCTCCTTCCTCATCTTTGAAGACATATTTAAGCTTGTGGGATTCTATTGTGTCAGCCGGTAAGTACACAACCGACATTGTCCTATGATTGGTCACATGAGGGTTCCTATCTGACCACGGGACCATCTATTGAGTTGCTGCGATACTAGACTAGATTTTTCTGTGACTTTCACATTCTTCTGTTCCGTGTTTTTCCACTGTTGTATTACGTATAGATTTGCAGACTCTCCCTTTATTGGTTGTTTGTACAGTTGTGCTGAAAACTTTGCATCCCCTGACAGAAACTTGTGAAATTTTGGCATTGATATTGAAAATATGACGGATCTGCCAAAAAAGACTCTTTTATTGAAGGATGATGATCCTATGAAGCCATTTATTATCAAATAGTTGTTTAGCTCCTTTTTAAATCCTAATGATAACAGAAATCCCCCTAATGGCCTGGATCAGAAGTCTCCACCCCCTGGATCAGAAGTCTCCGCCCCCCGGATCAGAAGTCTCCGCCCCCTGGAATGTTTGGCCTTGGTACAGACACACAAGGTGACACACACGGGTTACAACGCCAATTAGACGTTCATGTCCCACATCTGTGGCTTTTAAATTGCAATCAGTGTCAGTGTATAAATAGTCAATGAGTTTGTTAGCTCTCATGTGGAAGCACTGACTAGGCTAGATACTGAGCCATGGGGAACAGAAAAGAACTGTGTGCGATTCCGATGCGGTGCGGAATTCGCACTGAAAACGCTGCGAATTCCGCACCACATCAGTGTGAACCCCTCGGGCTAAAAGTGATTGTAATGGCTCAAGTCCTTTTTACCTTCATGCATTCCTCTATGTATGGCGATAAAAAACCTGTGTGCAGCAGCCCCCCTAACCAGGGGCGGACTGACCATTCGTGCACTCGGGCCCTGCCTGAGGGCCCAGGGTCAGTAGGGGGCCCCATGAGATGCCACTAGTACCTTTTTTTTCATAGGCTTTTTTGGGTGTGGTTTGCATGTGGGCCCCATGATCCCCTATTGCCCGGGTGCCCCATGAGTTGTCAGTCCGCCCCTGCCCCTAACACTTACCTGAGCCTCATTGCGATCCATAGTTACATAGGTTGAAAAAAGACAAAAGCCAATCCAGTTCAACCATAGAAAAAAAAAAAAGTAATAATCCTACACCCACAGTTGATCCAGAGGAAGGCAAAAACCCAGCAAAGCACGATCCAATTTGCTCCTGTAGGGGAAAAATCCTTCCTGATCCCCCGAGAGGCAATCGGATATTCCCTGGATCAACTTTCCCTATAAATGTTATATTCTGTGTATCCAAGAAAGAATCCAGGACTTTCCTACAGCAATCCACTGAGCTGGCCACAACCAACTCTGGAGGGAGTCTATAACACATTCTCACAGCTCTTACTGTGAAAAAGCCTTTCTGCAGATCCAGCATCAGTGTGAACCAGGGCTAAAAGTGGTTGTATTGGCTCAAGGTATTTTACCTTCATGCATTCCTCTGTGTGACGGTAAGAATCCTGTGTGCAGCACCCCCCCCCCCCCTCCCAACACTTACCTGAGCCTCATTCCAGTCCGTAGTTGCATAGTTAGTCTGGCTGAAAAAAGACAAACGTCCATCCAGTTCAGCCATATGTTCTATTCTGTGTATCTAAGAAAGAATCCTGGGCTTTTTGTAAGCAATCCACTGAGCTGGCCAGAAGCAACTCTTGAGGGAGTCTACTCCACATTTTCACAGCTCTCACTGTGAAGAAACCTTTCCGCAGATCCAGCAATATGCATGAGGGCCTCGGCTCTCTGGGATCTCTCCCTCTTCATTGGCTGAAGCAATCACAGCCGGTGAGCCGATGAAGTGGGCCAAGCCGCAGCTCTGTGCGTGAATGAACACAGAGTGGTGGCTCAGGAACGAGCCTGCTTGGGTGCCCCCAGAGCAAGGTGTGTGTGTGTGTGTGTGTGTGTGTGTGTGTGTGTGTGTGTGTGTATATATGTATATATGTATATATATATATATATATGTGTGTGTGTGTGTGTGTGTGTGTGTATATATATATATATATATATATATATATATATATATATATATATATATATATATATATATATATGTGTGAGATTCTGAGCAACCCTACCCGCCCTGTATCAGTAGCTCTTCTATAGGACGGTCAGGAAACGGTTAACGTGATTTTTTATTACATAAGAAATGATTCTTCTAAAAGTTGTGCGACGGCTGAAAGCCATCAGTGTTCCATTATACTTTCCTTTGTTGTGGGATGTGGATATTGTACATTGCGCTGGGAAGTGGGGAGATATTTCTTCCTTTTTTATGTTCCCTCCTAGTACATCAAATATTGACTTTCTTAGGCTTCTAAATGCAAGCTGTACACAGGGACAATGGAAGGGATTGCTGATACTGCCACAAGCCAACAGCGCCATTACACAGGTTCAAGGTGATGTTGCACCGGCCTCCCCAGAAGTGCTATGGGACGCTTTCTATGAATGTCTGATAGTTTACACGGAAATAATCCAGCTCTTGCACCAATGATCTTAACTAAAAATTGTTCTTAAAGTGGACCTTCACCCTAAGCCAGGGGTGTCAGACTCCATTTCATGGTGGGCCGTATCAGCATTATGGTTGCCCTCAAAGGGCCGGTTGTATCTATAAGACTAGATGTCAAAAGCAACCTACCCTCTGTTATATCAGATGTCAAGAATCCCGCACCCTCCCTAACATCACCGTGCACTCCCCATTGGAGGCAGAGCTGGAAAGCAGAAAGTGCCGGGTCTGGAGGAGGACCAGAGGAGTGGAGTCAGTTATTAGAGTCTGCTGGATGTTGAGACCAGGGGAGGCAGAGATGAGGGGGTGATGCAGCTGCACTGAAAGGCAGTGGCGTCCCAAGGCAGGTGCGGGGGGTGCGGTTCGCATGGGGTGACACCAACCGCACAGGGTGACACCGGCCCCGCTCCACAAAAAGGTAAGTTGTAAAGCAAACCGACGATCCCCACAGGATCCGATCCATCCTGCGGGGATTGTCGGCTTTCTTTACAACTTACCCTTTCTTGGAGCTAGTCCGGTGTCATCCCGTATAGGATGCATGCCAACGATGCGGGGATCGTCGGCATGCAACGTATACGGGGTGACACCGGATCCGCTCCAAGAAAAGGTAAGTTGTAAAGAAAGCCGACAATCCCCTCAGGATGATTCGGAGTCCAATCCATTATGCTCAATCCGCAGATCCAATCCATTCCTCAGGGATCATCGTAGGGGGTGTCACCAAGTGTTACCGCACCGGGTGACACCAACCCTAGGGACGCCTCTGCTGAGAGGTGCAGGATTTGGCAGGGGAGTTCTATTCTCCTCTCTGCTGCCCACTTCTGAGACAAGATGGGGGCGGAAACAAGGCGGTACCTGCAGGAGAGGTGCAAGGGCCACATTAAATGACTTGGGGGGCCGGATTGTTTGACACCTGTGCCCTAAAGGATTACAAATACACTCCCTAGGGCCAAGAAAATCTCCCCCACACTATTACACCACCACCAGCCTGAACCATTGATACAAGGCAGGATGGATCCATGCTTTCATGTTGTTCACGCCAAATTCTGACCCCACCATCTGAATGTTGTAGCAACCAGTCTGCCCATTCTCCTCTGACATCAACAAGGCATTTTCCTCCACACAACTGTGGGGTCCGGGGAGAGCGGATATAGTGAATGCGGGGTCCGGGGAGAGCGGATATAGTGAATGCGGGGTCCGGGGAGAGCGGATATAGTGAATGCGGGGTCCGGGGAGAGCGGATATAGTGAATGCGGGGTCCGGGGAGAGCGGATATAGTGAATGCGGGGTCCGGGGAGAGCGGATATAGTGAATGCGGGGTCCGGGGAGAGCGGATATAGTGAATGCGGGGTCCGGGGAGAGCGGATATAGTGAATGCGGGGTCCGGGGAGAGCGGATATAGTGAATGCGGGGTCCGGGGAGAGCGGATATAGTGAATGCGGGGTCCGGGGAGAGCGGATATAGTGAATGCGGGGTCCGGGGAGAGCGGATATAGTGAATGCGGGGTCCGGGGAGAGCGGATATAGTGAATGCGGGGTCCGGGGAGAGCGGATATAGTGAATGCGGGGTCCGGGGGAGAGCGGATATAGTGAATGCGGGGTCCGGGGAGAGCGGATATAGTGAATGTGGGGTCCGGGGGGCGGATATAGTGAATGCGGGGTCCGGGGAGAGCGGATATAGTGAATGCGGGGTCCGGGGAGGGCGGATATAGTGAATGCGGGGTCCGGGGAGGGCGGATATAGTGAATGCGGGGTCTGGGGAGAGCGGATATAGTGAATGCGGGGTCCGGGGAGGGCGGATATAGTGAATGCGGGGTCCGGGGAGGGCGGATATAGTGAATGCGGGGTCCGGGGAGGGCGGATATAGTGAATGCGGGGTCCGGGGAGGGCGGATATAGTGAATGCGGGGTCCGGGGAGGGCGGATATAGTGAATGCGGGGTCCGGGGAGAGCGGATCTGGTGAATGCGGGGTCCGGGGAGAGCGGATCTGGTGAATGCGGGGTCCGGGGAGAGCGGATCTGGTGAATGCGGGGTCCAGGGTTTAGTAACACTTTAAGTGGCACTCAATGTTCTCATCTATACAGGTTGAAGGGCTCCAGGTTGTGTGTTTGGTACAGGGGACACTGGTTTTTAAGTGTCCTTTTGACAGTAGTAAGTCCTGGTTTGGGTCCTGGAACCAGCAGGCTTTGTGGAGACTTGGGAGGGGTGAGGGGATGGTGCAGGTTTTCCATGATGGGGAAGGTATGCACAGCCCTTTTTATAAGTTGGGGGTTTGCAATAGTTCAGGGTTCCATCCTCCCCCCGGGGGGGGGGTCCTTGTGGCTGAGGTATGATAGTCTGCATGAAAACCTATGAAGAGCATGAGCAGACCAAGATAGCCAATAGACTGAAGTTAAACCTTTGAGCTGATATGGAAGAGCGATGCTGAAGGGGGGGAACCCTCTTTGATGATGTATTAATTTAATAAAAACTGGTGAGAACTCCTAAATGAAAGGACTGTTGAGTGGCTGAGTTCTTGGGAGCACAACCTGGTGCTAGTCCTCCCCAAGCGAATATAGAAATTTTACCTCAAATGCTTTAAAATGTTGTCAAATATTGGGCTCAATTCACAAAGTTTTTAACACCAGCTGAAGGCACACTATTTTTCCCCATGTGACTGTAAATTTCAAAACGCCATTGGACTCCATTGAAAATAGCGGTCACTTTTTTGAAAACGATCGTATTGATCTTGTTGTGTTGACTTTGTAAATAGCCCCTAATAATCGGATTATTTCAGACCGCACCCTTAATGCCCTTTGTGGCCGATTCCTTTCTTCTCACAGAAGCATTCAGTCACCTCTACCTAG
Organism: Staurois parvus; assembly: GCA_951230385.1. NCBI lineage: Eukaryota > Metazoa > Chordata > Amphibia > Anura > Ranidae > Staurois > Staurois parvus. The sequence goes on along the minus strand of CATNWA010011083.1, from coordinate 340,949 downwards.
TCCATAGCGAGGTCGGTGACTTCTACTTTTTGTGCAGAAATCTTGTGGTTTTGGCGTTTCATTGTCATGTTTTGACACTTCCTGTTTTTATTGTGTGATCTTTGCAGAGAACTTTTATTTTGTAGAATGTTTCTACCTAATTCGTGACGTAACCGAGCAAATGTGTAACCGGTGGATCTAATTCTCAGGGGTTCTCTTTTTTTTTTTTCAGAGATATTTTACAGTCTCCACTGCGGCTTCCATACGTCATATCCAGAGCCCAAACCTTGAAGGACCTTGAAACTCTTTCCAACCTCGGGTCAGGTAAACCCATTATGTGACTTTTAGATCAACTGGCGGTCTGTGAGACGGCAAAGTCCGACAAAGTGCAATCATTGACTTGGTAGAAGACCAAAAGGAGGACTGTGACTAATCTCATCTTGGTATAAGAGGGGGAGGGGGGATTCCTTCCTGACTTCCCAAACTGATAAAGATTGATAGGTGGAAGGGTGAAGATGGGTGGATGGGCTACTTCCTAGCCCAACACCCCCCCCCCCCCCAATCTCCCTTCCCAGCAGGCGCTTCACAAACTGATAAAGATTGATGGGTGAAGCTGGTGGTTGGGTGAAGACTGTGAATGGGCTACTTCCTAGCACAAATCCCCCCCAGTTCATCCCTACTTGCACAAATCCCCCCCCATCTCCCTTCTCAGCACACACCTCCCAAACTCCTAAATATTGGTGGAAGCAAGATAATTTGGTGGAAGCGAGAAGATTGGTGGATCGGCTACTTCCTAGCTCCCCCCCAGTCTCCCTTTTTTTTTCAGCACACACCTCCCAAACTCATAAAGATTGATGGGGGAAGACGGGTGGAAGGGAGAACACTGGTGGATAGGCTACTTCCTAGCACAAATCCACCCCCCCCCCCCCCCAACATCTCCCTGCTCAGCATACACCTCTCCAAATTGATAAAGATTGAGGGGAGAAGACTGGTGGAAGCGAAAAGACTGTTGGATAGGCTACTTCCTAGCACAAACCCCCCCCCCCCCCCCCCCCCATCCCCCCCTCAACCCACCCCCCAAACCCCCCCCCCCCCCCCCGGGTGGAAGCGAGAAGACGGGTGGATAGGATACCTCCTAGCACAAATCCACCCCCCCCCCCCACATATCCCTTCTCAGCATACACCTCCCCAAATTGATAAAGATTGATGGGAGAGCAGCCATCCCTCCTGCCCACCCCTTGTCCCTGCCCAGGATATCTCCATCGTACATCAAACCCTTCTACACATGGTGCTGAAGCAGCTGGGGGATGGCGGTGGGGTGGATAGCGTGGGGTGGATGGAGTGGCAACACTCATACAAGAATAGGCCGCCAGCACACCTTCATCTTCTGCAATGGAATCCTCTTTGACGTTCGTTTAGCATGTCATAAGCGTCATTTGTACACTGAACGAACGTTTGTAAAGATGATCTGATTGCAGGAGATTGAGGCGTACTGGCGACATTCTCTTATCATGTTACACAGAAGTTTGCTTTCAGTGAAGCTTTGGCAATTGTGATGGGGAAATGTTGTATCATGACCTAGATATGTGCCGGAGAGCATGTCCTCGGAGTGTGGCGGGGGAGCATGTAATCTCATGGACCTATTCCTGCCCCACATAGTCTGGCCCCCCTTGGACTCACTGAGTTGCTATGAGCTTGGGATTCTCCACTGAGCTCCAATACAAAGCATGCATGGGAGGCCCCCGGCCTGGCCTAACTATCAGCACCCAGTAGCCTCTTCCATAGCTCCCTTCCATAGCTCCCTTCCATAGCTCCCTTCCATACCTTCCAAGATGTCCCCAGTCTTGAAGGGTGAGGGGCAGCCAATGTTGCTCAACCCAGAAGATTGAGATGTGGACCCAAGTGGCTCCGTGTCATGATGCAGGGAGCAGCACTGATGTCCTCCCTGCACCATCAAGGACCACTCATCACTGGAGAAGATCAGAAGAGTAAAAGGACCCAGCATGTTTTGGGGGGGGGGGGGGGGGGGGGGAAGGCAAATGCATATAGAGTACTGTGCAAAAGTTTTAGGCAGGTGTGAAAAAATGCTGCAAATTAAGATGGCTTTCAGAATTCGTATAGCTGTATTTTTCAGCATTGAGGACACCATTGATCAGGTAACGTTGAGGACTGTAGATGCAGTCAGCCATGGAAACTTAATGCAGCAGATGAAAGACTCCTCATGCTTACTCCCCTTCCATGTAGGAATATGACCAGCAGTGCCATTAGCAGATAACTGGCGGAAACCAGTAAGACCCAGGTACACCCATCTACTGACCGGAGAAGTCTGGCCACAAGTGGTATTTATGGAAGAACTGGAGCCAAAAAAGCCAAACCTCTGACGTGGACACAAGGCTTAGTGATTGGAAAGCATAGAAACTGGGGGTGCAGAAAAATGGCAGCAGGTGCTCTGGACTGATGAGTCCCAATGTGAAATAGTTGGTTGTAGCAGGAGGCAGTTTTTTTGTCAAAGGGCTGGAGAGCGGTACAATAATGAATGTCTGCAGGCAATTGTGAAGCATGGTGGAGGTTCCTTGCAAGTTTGGGGCTGCATTTATGCAAATGGAGTTGGAAATTTGGACAGGATCAATGGTGTCCTAAATAATGGGAAATATGGGCAGATACTTCTCCATCATGCCATTCCATCAGGGAGGTGTGTGACTGGCCCAGGGGCGGACTGACCATTTGGAAACTTGGGCGCTGCCCGAGGGCCCGGGGTCAGTAGGGGGCCCCATGAGATGCCCCTGGTATTTTTTTTTTTCTTTTTTTTTTCATAGGCTTTTTTGAGTTTGGGCAAGGACACACGTGCCCCATGATCCCCTATTGCCCGGGGTCTACATAAGTTGTCAGTCCGCCCCTGGACTGGCCCCAAATTTATTCTGCAGCAGGGAAACCACCCAAAGCATACAGCTAATGTCATCAAGAATTGTCGTCCGCGTGAAGAACAAGGAGTCCTGGAAGTGATGGTTTGGCCCCGACAGAGCCCTGATCTCAGCATCATGGAGTCTGTTTGGGATGACATGAACACACAGAAGGACTGGAGGTGGCCGACACTCACAGAAGATCTGGGCTTAGTTCTCCAAGATGTACAGAGAACAACCTACCTGCCGAGTTCCTTCACTGATCTACCTAGAAGAAGGCAAAGGGCGGTCACCCCAGATATTGATTGGATTTCTCTTCATTTACTTTCCATTTTGTTAGTTGCTTAAAATAAACTATTAACACTTCGATTTCTGAAAGTATTCTTCATTTACAGCAATTCTTCACACCTGCCTAAAACTTTTGCACAATAATCTGTGTGTGTATATACGGTATATATTCATAAAATCTCGTCCGTGGATCTGTTTGATGAATCTACTAGGGGCAGGGCGGGGGGGGGGGGGGGGGGGGGAGGGGAGGGTGTCAGCAGATAGGTGACCATAGTGGTGGAGAGTCTGATGGGAATGGTGATGTACCAAGATTTGGGCTCAGAGACCTCGATTTTTCTGCAGAAGTTCCACATGCATAAGAATGTATTAAATAATCTACGGAACTTCCGCATTTATATTCAATGTTGAGTAATTTAGTTTTTTTCCCTTCAGTACGTCAGTTTGCTCGGAGTCCTCCTCTTCTCAGTAAGATCACCTTATTGGCTGCTGCGTCAAAGCCTTCCAGACATGTTTCGTCACGTTACCCAGAAGTTCTCTTGCAGAAAAGCTTTGGCAGTTGTGATGGTGTCACCGCCGGGTGACCACAGGAGCTCCTACTAAATGAATATCGACCAATCAGAAGTGTCACCTGTAACAATTCATTTGTGCTTTAACCACTTGAGCTCTGGAAAGTTTTTTTTTTTTTTTTTTTGCTGTTCAGTACTGCACTACTTTTTGCTGGTGATTGTGCAGTCATGCAACACTGTACCCAAATGTTTATAATTTGATTCACACAAATAGAGCTTTCTTATGGTGGTATTTGATGTGGGTTTTTAATTTCTTATGATATACATGAAAAAAGTCTGAAAATGTTGGAAAAAAACCCCCCTGATATTTTCAGGTTAATGATGGTGATCAGCGACTTTTATAGTGGGACTGTGATAGTGTGGCGGGATATCTGGCGCCTGGGCCGGTGCTAGATTTTGTGCCCTAGGCAAGACCAGCTACTTTCACCCCCCTCAAAATTACCCTTCCCAGCACAAATCCTTCCTCCTCACCCCAAATCCCCTATCCTAGTCCAAATTCCCCCTCCTAGAACCAATCCCCCCTCCCAGCATCACTCCTTTTCCTTAAACCACCCACCTAGGACAAATCCCTCCTCCTAGTATAACCCCCTCCAAATTACCCTTCCCAGCACAAATCTTTACTCCCCACCCAAATTCCCTATCCTAGCACAAATCCACCCCCAATCCTCCCTTCTAGCACAACCCCCCATCCCTCTCCTAGCACAAATCACCCACCCCCCAATCCCGCTCCCAACACAAAGTCTCCCCCCATCCCCCTCTCCTAGCACAAATCACCCCCCCCCCCAATCCCGCTCCCCAACACAAGTCTCCCCCCCCATCCCCCTCTCCTAGCACAAATCACCCCCCCCAATCCCGCTCCCAACACAAGTCTCCCCCCATCCCCCTCCTCTCCAAGCACACCCACCCAATATCCCCTCCTAGCACAAATCCCCCCCCCCAATCCTCGCTTCTAGCACAACCCCCCACCCCAATCCCCTCTCCTAGCTCAAATCTCCCCTAATTCTCTTTCCTAACACAAATCCCCCCAATCCCCTCCTAGAACAAATCCTTCCTCCCCACCCAAATCCTCTATCCTAGCACAAACACCCCCCCCCCCCCCAGCACATCTGCTCCCAATCATGCCTCCTAGACAAAGTCCCCCTTCCCCCAATCCCCCTCCAAACACAAGTCTCCCCCTATCCCCCTCTCCTAGCACAAATTTCCTCCCAACCCCCCTTCCTAAACACAAATCCCCCCTCCTAGCACACCCACCCACCCAATCCTCCCTTCTAGCACAACCCCCCCTCTCCTAGCACAAATTCCCCTAATCCCCCACCTAACAAAAATCCCCCCGCCAATCCTCTTTCCTAACACACATCCCCCCCAATCCCCCTCCAAGAACAAATCCCCCCCTCCTAGCATCACTCCTCTTCCTTTAACCCCCCCCCCCCCACCTAGGACAAATTCCCCCAAATCCCTACTCTAGCTAAACTCCCTCCAAATTACCCTTCCCAGCATATAATCCACCTTACCCAAATCCCCCCAAAGCCCATCCCAGAACCCCCCTAGATCCAGCCATGGCGCAGAGTAGGGAAACCATAATAATAATTCCGTATCAGAGCTACTGTATGTATTAAAATAGAAAAGAATTGCCAGCATGCTGGTGTTTATTGCAGAAAATACATGCTTTGTAAAAGCATCTTATCTGCCTTCTTTAGGATGTACTCTGAGCTGTGCATGCGACGCTCGGAGCGCATTCTCAGCATGCCTTGGTGTGGGGGGGGGGGGGGATGAACTCCCATACCTGTACAAGGGCGTTGCATCATCCCGGCCCAACCAGTCAAGGCGGCTAAAAATCCTGAACCTGGAAGAAGCCCAGGCCACGGCGCCAGCGAGGGAGGTGTCGGCGGGGAGTATAGTTTTTTTTGCTTTAATATGCCATTTCAGTTTTAGGTGGATGCGGGTTCTCTGGTGGGGAAGGGTTGGACCCCAAAGTGGAGATTTCCTCTCACTTCCTGTCCTTGTGTCCTCCTATGGGGACACGTATGGTAGTGTAAGCCTGATAGAGGACCTTTTACTGTTCCAAATACGCAGATGGAATTTATTTTATCAGGGCGGTCTTAACTGAAAAAGGATTTGTATGTTCTGTCAATCCAGTCCTAAGATTTAGACAGCTCTGCCACACAGCACAGCCAGGTGGATGACAACCCCTTTTCTCTGTTGCAGTTACTCTAGAAGAGATTCAGTAGATTCCTCGCTTCACCCCCCCCAGGCTGTGATTGAGCAGTGAAAAGAGAAGCAATAGACTGAGGAGGTCCTCCCTCTGCTCACTCTCTTTCTCTGCTCTTGACTGAATGCTTCTTTAGTACTGTGGTGTCCAAACTATGGCTGGGGGTCAGGTGTGGCCCTTTGATTACTTATATCTGGCCCTTTGGGCAACTATTCTTTTTACTGATAGGGGGCACTAATCCTCCCACTGACACCAACAGCAGGGCAGGAAGTCCTGCACTGACACCAATTATGAGGCACTTTTCCTTCCAAGGCACCAACAATGGGGCACTATTCCTTCCCCTGACACCAATGATTGGGCACTAGTCTTTCCACTGACACTAATTATTAGGCACTATTTCTTCACTGACACCAGCAATGGGGCACTATTTCTCCCACTAACACCAGTGATGGGGTACTATTATTATTCCTTCCTCTGACACCAATGGTACACTAGTCTTTCCACTGACATCAATTATGAGGCACTATTCCTTAACTGATACCATTTATGAGACAATATTCCTTCCAAGGCACCAATTACAGGTCACTATTCTTCCCACTGACACAAAAGATGGGGAACTATTACTATTCCTTTCCCTGACACCAATGATGGGGCACTATTACTATTCCTTCCCCTGATACCAATGATGGGGCACTATTCCTTCCCCTGATACCAATGATGGGGCACTATTCCTCCCACTGACACCAATGATGGGGCACTATTCCTTCCCCTGATACCAATGATGGGGCGCTTTTCCTCCCACTGATACCAATGATGGGGCGCTATTCCTTCCCCTGACACCAATGACGGTGCGCTATTCCTTCCCCTGACACCAATGACGGTGCGCTATTCCTTCCCCCCTGACACCAATGACGGTGCGCTATTCCTTCCCCTGACACCAATGACGGTGCGCTATTCCTTCCCCTGACACCAATGACGGTGCGCTATTCCTTCCCCTGACACCAATGACGGTGCGCTATTCCTTCCCCTGACACCAATGACGGTGCGCTATTCCTTCCCCTGACACCAATGACGGTGCGCTATTCCTTCCCCTGACACCAATGACGGTGCGCTATTCCTTCCCCTGACACCAATGACGGTGCGCTATTCCTTCCCCTGACACCAATGACGGTGCGCTATTCCTTCCCCTGACACCAATGACGGTGCGCTATTCCTTCCCCTGACACCAATGACGGTGCGCTATTCCTTCCCCTGACACCAATGACGGTGCGCTATTCTTTCCCCTGACACCAATGATGGGGCACTATTCCTCCTACTGATACCAATGATGGGGCACTATTCCTCCTACTGACACCCATAATGGGGCACTATTCCTTCCACTGACACCAATGATGGAACACTGCTTTCTCCCACTAATGCCAGAACATTTTGTACTGTCAAGGGCCACAGTCCAGCCCCCCTAAAGTCCAGACGACCGTAAACTGGCCCTTTTGATTAGAACGTTTGGAGATCCCTTCTTTAGCACATTTGGAAAATCGAATGCTCTCAGGCTATAGGCTCTGCATATCGAATGTGAGAATGGAAAAAAAAAACTACTGTTATGGCCACTAGGTGGCATTGACTATTATGGGAAATAAGCTGTTCATCATCACCTAGTGGTCATAATGTGGTGTTTTAACCAATGGAGACTGTGAGTAAGCGGGCATGGTCCATTTTTGTTACCATCAATAACCCGACCCTGTGAAATGCCATGCAGCCATCACTAGAGGGCATGTACAGAAGTTGCTTCAAAGAGGCTGCAGTTGATCAGCAGCACTGAGATGGAAGCAAATATGAAAACAAAAAAAGGCAAAATGTTTGATGCACAGTGCAGACAAACTTTTTTTAATAATCTAGTGATTTTCGATAGACTGACTCTGTCTTTTTGTTTTTTTTTCTCTCTTTTGCACAGGATTCTGGGACTCTTCCATAAGAGGCAGAAGAAGCTCGCTCATTCCTCATCCTGGTAAATCAGCGTCTTGTGGCCGTCTGCGGAGTGGAGAGGCCTCTGATGCACCGAGTGACTGTGCCTGTGAAATCGAGCTCTTGGCCGAAAGTGGCAAACTGTGGTTTGTAAATCCTATTTTTATCGAGGAATGTGGCAACACACAGGCCTGTGATCAACTTCCTCCAACAAACTGTGTTGCAAAGGCCGACGTTCAGCTCCCCAAAGTTGTTTACAGGAGACCTCCTCCACCGCCTCCTCCGTTACATAAGCCTCCCCTTCCGTCTGTTCCTCCTTCTGCGCCTCCCCCAGATTATATACTTCCACATTCACACTCACCAACGTTAAGTTCTCCTAAGATTTCCTCTCCTACGCCTTCAAGCTTCTCTGACCAAAGTCTGAGCTCTCCTTCTCAAACTGAGACTCTACCATTGCCTTCTGGCGAAGCTCCTTCAGATGAGCCTGTTTCTCAATGTTCTTCAACTAGTTCACCTTCAGATGGACCTCTTCCTCTGAATTCTGCCCTGGACACCCCAGCTGTTCTGTCTCTGGCTTCTTCATCCTCTTCTTCTGTTGCTCCTGCAGTGGATCATCTCACGTTATGTTGCTCTAGTGACCCGTCTTCTTCTGAAACGAACCCCTTAGAACTTGAACGTCCTCCTACTTCTCTCTAATTCTCCACCAGCTGAATCTTCTTGTCTTGAATGTAAGACGGATGCATCTCTTTCCTCATCGGCTCCTACAGACTTGAACCAGGCAGGCGAATCTGCTGAGAGGTCTTCTGCCATCGAGGGGTCTTCTGCCATCGAGGGGTCTTCTGCCATTGAGGGGTCTTCTGCCATCCAAGGGTCTTCTGTCACCGATGATCATATGGTTGAGAAGCCTTCTGCAGATATGAGAATCAGCAATTCAGAAGAGAAGAAAGACGTTCCAGGAAATAATGCGCATCCAGAAGCATCTCCAGTTCGGACTCCAGTTCGCCTCCCACCTGCTGTCCCAAAAAGGAGACCTTCTGGGAAAGTTCCAGAGAATGCATCCAATGTTTTTTCAGTAAAACACAATGCAGGGGAAAAAAAACTAAGTTCACCATCTTCTGAGCACAAGAACAGTATGCCACAAGTTAAGCCAATGACGAAAAAAGCTGAGGCTCACAGAGGAAGCAATGAAAACGTACAACAAAAGAAGGTCGGCTCTCCTGTACATCAACAAAAATTGGCAGACGGGAGAAAAATGCCTCCTGTCCCGCCACCACGAGTGAAGAAATTGTCTTCCAAGTATTCCTCTGCCAAAGCTGCTCAGCAGAAACCAGATCCAAAAAGGCTCTCTGAGCCCCAACAATCTTCCAAGACTTCTGAAGTCCACCAAAGTGTCAAAATCCAGGATAAAAAAGGACAGAAAAAAAGTTCAACGTCCGAAGACCTGAAGGGTTCAGATTCGTCTTTGAATTCGCCGATGAGTGGACCAAATACTCCTGTGTCCAATCCGGAGATGGATTCCAATTCTGCCAGCAGTGCAGATGAGGACTGTGAAAGGCCCACTGGTGCTTCCCTCAAAAAGTCCCATTCATTTATGCTGGACAGGGCCAAAAACAGGTTGTCCATTGTGGCCATCACCAACGTCTTTTCGGCGTTCATGTCTGCAGACCGGAAACTGCAGAAAAGGATTACGGAACTGGCTCACGACAAAGACTCCTACTTCGGGAATCTGGTGCAGGACTATAAAGCCTATAGTTTGGAGATGATGGCCAAGCAGAGATCCAGCACAGAGATGCTGCAGGAGATACGGCTCATGATGACCCAGCTGAAGAGTTACTTAGTTCAGAGCACCGAGCTGAAGTCCATGGTGGATTATAATCTATACACGGATGATAAAATAGGTAAGAAATTATTCCTTTAGAGTTGATTTGTACCCTGGAATGCATACTTCTATAGAGCTGCATCTAAAAGTAGAACTAAAGGCAAAACTTTTTTTCATGGTAGATAGAGTAAGGGTTTGGGAAGGGTGTCCTCTATTTCCCATTGGGGATAATTCCCTTCACCTCCTGTTCCATAGTCAAAACAGGAAGGAAGAGGCAACCCCCCCCCCCCCCAAGTAAAGCGAGCCTCACCGGAACGGTTGCCTCCCATTGGAAGGTTTCTCCTCTATTCTTGTTTTGATGAAAACCCAAAATTTTGTGTTTCCTTTGACTTTTGGTGATAGTGGCCTCCAGGACAAAATAGAGGATAAATCTTCCTATTGGGGATACAGGCAGCAAAAAAAAAAAACTTGACGGGTTCTAAAGATCTCCTCACTCATCTAAAACTATCTCCTCATGTGAGGACTGTGATTGGCTGTCACGGTGGTCACATGATCGACAGCCCATCTCGTTTATCTCCTGATCATTAATAGAGACCGGTCTATGACTGCTCGGCCACTATGCTGTCAGACAGAAGAGAAACTTTGACCATCTATGGATGCGTATGCATGACGTGTGGATATTAAACATTTGTTTTGGAAGGATTTGGAAAATTAGTAGCCCTTCCTGGGCTTCAGAGATATATACACTCTTTGCCCTCACTTTCTGTCCTGGTGACAACCTTTTACCCAGCAGGAAGTGAGGGAAACTCTCCAACAGCAAACCAGACAAATGATAATGCTTTTCCTTCATAGAGTAGAGAAAAACTAGAATCCCTTTCACGTTTCTATTAGATTGTGTCCCTGCAGGAGATATTCCCTAACTTCCTGTCTAGTAAAAAGTCATTGTCGGGGACGTCCGTAAGAACAGAAGTTCAGATCCTTACCCCACTCTTTTCAAAACGTTGAAGAGATTTCTCATCACTTCATGTCCTGGCAGGAATTGAGGGGAAATTTCCCCAGTAAGGACAGAAATAAAATCTCAAAGCAGTACTGGGACAAGGGTTGGGCAGGAGGGGAGGCTGCCCTGGGCGCTGTGCTATGATGCAAGGTGGGGGGCACCTCTAGGAGATTGGGGGGGGGAAGGGATTTGTGTTGGAAGGGGGAACTTGGGGTTTGGCAGGGGGTAAGAATTCATCTAGGAGGGGAGATGTGTGGAGTGGTAATTTGGGAGAATTTTTGTTGGGAGGGGAAAGGGGATTTGTGCTGGGAGGGGGGATTTTGGTGGGGTTTGTGCTAGAAAAGGTAATATGGTGGTTGGGGGAGGAGATGTTTACTAGGTGGGATTTTTTTTTGGAGGTGGGAGGATTTATGCTAGGAGGGAGAATTGGGGGAGGGGAATTTGTGCTAGGAGGGGGGATTTGGAATGGGGGGGGGGATGATTTGCGCTCAGAGGGAAAAACTTGAGGGGCAGAGAATTTGTTCTAGGAAGGGAAATCCTTTTTTTTTTAATTTTTTTTTTTTCTTTGGGGGGGGGGGGTGATGGGGGCACATTGGGAGAGGGGATTTGAGCTGGGGGGAATGGGGGGGGCAAAGATTTGTTCTGGGAGGGGAGATTTGAACAGGGGGAGGATTTGTACTAGGAGGAGGAGAAAATTATGCTTAGGGGGTAAGCATACAGATTAGTGCTTCATTGTTTTTTTTTTGTTTTTTGGGGGGGGGGGGGGTGCATCACTTCCTCTCCTGACAGGAATTAAGGGGAAATCTCCCCAGTAAGGACAGGAATAACATATCAAAGCAGGACTGAGACAAGAGTTGGGCAGGAGGGGCAGCTGTGCTATGATGCGAGGTGGGGGGAACCGCAAGGAGATTGGGGGGGGGAAGGGATTTGTTTTGGAAGGGGGAACCTGGGGTGTGGTAGGTGGTAAGAATTCTTCTAAGAGGGGAGATTTGGGGGAATGGGGAAGGGGATTTGTGTTGGGTAGGGGAGGAAATTTTTGCTAGGAGGGGAATTTTTTTGGAGGGCTGTGTCCACACTGAATGAGTCAGCTGCTTGTTTTTTCCAGGGGCGAGGAGAAAGTTTATAGTCACCTGATCCTTCAACGCACTGGAAAATGGCGCTCCCCCATGGTCCAGCGGTGGACTGTTCCTGGACTATGGAGCCTGCTCTGGGCTTGATGACGCCAGGAACAGTCCACTACTCAAGACTGCTGGAGCACGGGGGTGCCGGACCAATCTTCTGCTGGGAGGGTTAGGTAAGTATATCTCCGTTCCCCTCTGCCATAGACAAAAAACAAACAGTTAACCTGTGAAGTGCGGGTGCAGCCACAATACATGGGAAAACTTTTTTTTTGCCCGGAGTTGGGCTTGGAAGAAAAGTAGTGAAGCAAGGTTGGGGTGACCACCTTGGACCGCCTTGGAACCTTTTTAAAGTCAACAATGGCTGTTCCCCAAAGGCAAACTAGTGAAGAAAGCACAGATCTCATGTAATTACACACAAACATTTTCCGCTGGTAATTTCCACTGCTCTTCCATGTTCCCACCACAGACGCCATTGTGGAGGCGGCTCTGTGCAAGTGCGTCCTGAAGCCCCTCAAGGCCCCCATTGAACGTTACCTCAGGGAGATCCACGAGAAGGACGAATCATTGAGACTCCTGACTGAGAACCAGCTGGTCATCCAGGACATGACCACCACCGACCTGGGCGTCACCACCAGTGTGCCAGACAGCGGCGTGATGGAGAAGATTATCCAGAAGTTCGGGACCATGCACAAGACCTACTCACCAGAGAAGAAGATCACCTACCTGCTGAAGGCATGCAAACTCATCTACGACTCAATGGCCACAGGGAACCCAGGTAGGTGGTCTGTCCTGGGCAAAAATCTATTTTAATGTCCTCTTCCCATATGTGTTCTCTATTCCTGCTGTCATGACCATGTTACAAATGTCGTTCTTTGTACTTCCGGAAGGGTTGGTAACCTGTTTGACCCAACTAATTTGACTAATCCCAGGGGTGCCAGGGCAGCTGATTTTTTTTTTTTTAAATTCCCTTACCATGACTTCTTCTGCACTGTCTGTGTGGAGGTGGCCATCTTGGTATGGTTTTACTTCCTGGTGTGATCGCGGTCCCCCTGATGGCTAGTGGGGTAATGATGAAAAAGTTAAAACACTAAGCCTGTGCTCCAAGATGGCTCTGCCCAACGCGATGACGTCCTGAAACGCTGCCCACCCGATGCGTTGCGTCCATCCTGGACTTTCTCAAAAGTTCAATGAGTAAAGAGCAGCAGAGAAGGAGAGGAAGCATTGAATGCAGTGAATGAAGCAAGTTCGGGGAGATTCTTGTACTACAGGTCTTCCCAGGTACAGCTTCCTCTCCAGGAAGGAGAACAGCGATCAGTACCATAGTGACATCACCGCATTATGGGCACTAATTATCATAGAAAACAAATAATTATTTACTAGCTCCATCTATTGGCTGGTATTTTCCTAACATTCTCTATCTGTATGCATTAAAAACATTCGACCTGGAGAGAAAATAGCCTAATAACGTTCAGGTCGACTTTTAAAGGTTGTACTCTTGGGTGCTCCAGAGACGCCGCGATAAAAGCAAGTGATCCTCCCAAACCTGAGCATTGCTTGCAGTGATTGGGCTGTTTCTGCTCCAGTTGAGGGTAGCAATCCTTCATTGTTGATTAGATCACAATCAGGGAATATATTTCTGGTGGCGTATGTTTGTGTTCCTGTCATTATACACGTCCTCTTCCCCACAACACAACCCCGCAAACCGCTTCTTACACAAATTCTGTGAACAGTCACTGCTGACGTCATGTATGATGAGTGTTGGAACTCCTTATGCAATGGTTAGGGGTGAATTGACACAGCAGTGTCCCCTGCAGGAGCAGAGAGGGTAGTGCGGCTTTTCACTAGAATAGACTTTCAATAGATTCTATATTACAGTGCTCTGCACTTTGCCTTTATCCGGGCTTTGGGGCGCTGGCATTAGCAATAGGGACACTATTCCTCTCACTGACACCAATGATGGGGCGTTATTCCTGCTACTGACACCAGCGATGGGGCGTTATTCCTGCTACTGACACCAGCGATGGGGCGTTATTCCTGCTACTGACACCAGCGATGGGGCGTTATTCCTGCTACTGACACCAGCGATGGGGCGTTATTCCTGCTACTGACACCAGCGATGGGGCGTTATTCCTGCTACTGACACCAGCGATGGGGCGTTATTCCTGCTACTGACACCAGCGATGGGGCGTTATTCCTGCTACTGACACCAGCGATGGGGCGTTATTCCTGCTACTGACACCAGCGATGGGGCGTTATTCCTGCTACTGACACCAGCGATGGGGCGTTATTCCTGCTACTGACACCAGCGATGGGGCGTTATTCCTGCTACTGACACCAGCGATGGGGCGTTATTCCTGCTACTGACACCAGCGATGGGGCGTTATTCCTGCTACTGACACCAGCGATGGGGCGTTATTCCTGCTACTGACACCAGCGATGGGGCGTTATTCCTGCTACGGACACCAGCGATGGGTCACTATTCCTCCGACTGACACCAGCGATGGGACACTATTCCTCCCACTGACACCAATGATGGGGCACTATTCCTGCTACTGACACTAATGATGGGGCACTAATCCTCCCACTGACACTAATGATGGGGCACTATTCCTCCCACTGATACCAATGATGGGACACCATTCCTCCCACTGACACCAATGATGGGGCACTATTAGTCCCACTGATACCAATGATGGGGCACTATTCCTCCCACTGATACCAATGATGGGACACTATTCCTCCCACTGACACCAATGATGGGGCACTATTCCTCTCACTGATACCAATGATGGGGCACTATTCCTCCCACTGACACCAATGATGGGGCACTATTCCTCCCACTGACACCAATGATGGGGCAGTATTCCTCCCACTGACACCAGTGATGGGCCACTATTCCTCTCAGTGACACCAGTGATGGGGCACTATTCCTCCCACTGATACCAATGATGCGGCACTATTCCTCCCACTGATACCAATGATGGAGCACTATTCCTCCCACTGACTCCAATGATGGGGCACTATTCCTCTCAGTGACACCAGTGATGGGGCGTTATTCCTAAGGCAGACAACTCATTGTGAATTAATGGGAACAAAAATCTAAGTTCTCTTTTTTATTGAAATGTTGCATTTATCTGGGAAGGACATTTCCCTGGGAGGGGGCTGGAAGGGGGGGGGGGCTATTATTTTCTATGGTGCAATTATTCCGCCATCCCAGATTTTGTGAATGAATTCTGTCCTCTCTGCAGGGAAGCCCCACGGAGCGGACGACTTCCTCCCAGTTCTGATGTACGTCCTGGCCCGCTGTGACCTCGTGGCTCTTCTCCTGGATGTAGAGTATATGATGGAGCTGATGGACCCTTCGCTGCAGCTGGGAGAAGGTAATGGCTGCTGCCTGATCTGAGCCACACTCGGGCCCCAGTTACACTAATGGTCATTTTGGTAGCCTAAATATTAATGTGGAATGAATGTTCCTTGCTAAAGAGCATTATTTTTATCGAGTTCTTATGGGTAAAGTTCCGTTGTGGCCAGGACAACTCTAGCTTTTCACACACGTTAGAATCAGCATTTTTAGCTGGAAAATTACAAATCCCCAAAATGTATAGATTTTCTGAAAGCCGGGCCCTTTAGAAGAAAATGGTGGTAGTATGACATGTTTTCCGTTAAAAAAAAAAAAAATGCACTAAAATGTCTTTTAGTGCACACAAACACAATAGAATACCCATTGTTTGGTAAAATATAAAAGATCGCTTCGAGCAAGTAGATACCAAAAGAACAAAAAACACCCCCCGTTCTTAAATGCCAGACAAGGCAGGGAGACCGTGGATGAGACTTTGTATGTGCCACTAAGAAATTACAAAAAAATGTAAAATATTCCAATTTTTATTTCATAAAAATTAAAAAATAGTAAAGAGAATAGGAAGGAGGAAGGGGATAAAGTGGATGAAGGGGTGACAGGGACTCGGGACCGTCCCAAGTGATGGTGATAAGTTACCAATGCTGGCTGAGTTTAACGAGGGAAAGGAATACTTGATTTAAGGTCCTCAGATTGGGCTTCTCTGTGTACCTAAGACTGGGATGGGAACATTGGACTGTAAGCTCTTCATGGGCAAGAACTGATGTGAATTATTATATGTAATGATTCTCAACCAAAGTTCTGTGAAACTCTGAGAAACTCTGTTTTGGAGGAACCTCAACCAAGGTTCCATGAAACCCTAGGGTTCCTCCAGAACAGGCTTTCTCACCCAGGCTTCCTCCAGAACAGGCTTTCTCACCCAGGCTTCCTCCAGAACAGGCTTTCTCACCCAGGGTTCCTCCAGAACAGGCTTTCTCACCCAGGGTTCCATGAAACCCTAGGGTTCCTCCAGAGGTTGCTAGGGGTTCCTTGAGCTGTGGCTGATTGACTTGTTTTTTTTCATCTGATGGTATCTACATAATTCCAGGTCCGACACCACTTGGCAGAGCCAACACCATAACACCAATGACCTTTGTAGCTCTCAGTAAGGGTGGTATTTTGACCAACACTGTAGGGGAGACATTGTTCCCACTGACCACCATTGAATTCATTTTTGCAGGGGGTTCCTTGAGACCTAATAAATTGTTCCCACTGACCCCCATTGAATTCATTTTTGCAGGGGGTTCCTTGAGACCTAATAAATTGTTCCCACTGACCACCAATGAATTCATTTTTGCAGGGGGTTCCTTGAGACCTAATACATTGTTCCCACTGACCACCATTGAATTCATTTTTGCAAGGGGTTCCTTGAGACCTAATAAATTGTTCCCACTGACCACCATTGAATTCATTTTTGCAGGGGGTTCCTTGAGACCTAATAAATTATTTAAAGGGTTCCTCTGAGATAAAAAGATTGAGAAAGGCTGTTCTGTGTGTGTTCTTGTCATTTTGGCAATGACGTTTACACATTTTTTTTGTTCTTTTAGGTTCCTATTACCTGACCACCACCTACGGGGCTCTGGAGCACATAAAGAACTACGATAAGATTACAGTGACTCGGCAGCTCAGCCTCGAGGTCCAAGACTCCATCCATCGATGGGAGAGAAGACGGACGCTCAACAAAGCCAGGGTGTCTCGCTCCTCCATACAGGTAGGTTCCATTCATTGAGACTCCTGGACCCCGTATATACTGGTACCAACATTAACATCTCCTTAATGGCAAGAGCCGATAGCAAAAAATGTAAATGTTGATTTAATGACACATTGTAGAAAATGCCAATATTTTGACCTCTTCGCTTGGGACTGGTGACTCAATAGTGGATCTGCGCTGAGAGCATCATCCATCTCTGTTCTTGTACCCAAACTTTGAGACCGTGGGGTTGACTTGCTGAAAGGAAATAGGTGGTTCAATTTTGTAAGTGAATTTACCCCAGAGCCAGGAGAGGACTGATCATTTGGGAACTCGGGCACTGCCCGAGAGCCCGGGGTCAGTAGGGGGCCCCATGAGATGCCCCTGGTACCTTTCATAGGCTTTTTTGAGTGTGGGCGAGGACACAGGGGCCCCATGATCCCCTATTGCCCGGGGGCCCCATGAGTTTTCAGTCCGCCCCTGCCCAGAGCTTAGTGAATGTGGTGAAGTTTCACTTTGCAAAGAAAAACCACTCGTGTGTAACGAATAAAACCAGCATTTTTGCTCTTGCGCACGGTTGGATGGTGAGGCAACTTTTCTTGTAAAGTGAAATTTCCTTGCAAAGTGGGAGTTACGATTTCACAGCTGGATCTAAACTCTCTCTAACCCCAGTCACAGTCCTCCCAGATGGACCAGTTCAATGACCAGATGTCCTTTCTTTTCCTAGGACTTCATCACAATTTCCTTTGAAGAGCTGGAGGTGAACACGAGGACCTTGGCCACCAAGCCAGACACGAGGGTGGCCCAGGTGCTGCAGCAGTGTGCAGAAAAATATGAGGTGTCCGACCCACAGAAATACGGCCTCTATGTGCTTGTCAACGAACAGTTTTACCGTCTTGCCAATGACTCGTTGCCGCAGCAGGTGAAATCTCGTCTGCTGAAAAATGACCAAAAATTGGACTTCCACTTCCTGTATAAGACGGCAGGTGACCAAGACACGCCAGTGAAGGACCTGGACTTCCTCTAGCAACTTCACCATGAGATGGGTAACCATCGTACAAAACTGAGGGATGAGATGGTTCTGGCTGGTCCAAGCCATGTATTCACCTCTGTGTGCTGATCCCTATTGGGGCATTCCAGTCCTGAACGCCCAATACGCAAACAAAGCACAAAGATGCCCATTTTATGGAATCGAGATGCAACGTTTCCCATCTGCAGTCTTTTTGGTAACATTTTAAACAATCCCGGAGTTTGAAACTGTATAAAAATGTATTATTGAAGACAAGGGCTGGGAGATTTTACCAATTTTTCCAAAAAGGACTTCTCTGCCAAAGAAGCAAATCAAGATATATTGTTCGGGAAAGCAACCTAGATTATCAATAAAGTTTATTTTATCTTGAAAGTGACATATTATTTGGACATATGAAGTGATATCAGTGTAGGTCAATATCGGAATGCAAGACGGCATGATTGTTCCAGGTCTGTAACATTAAGACAGTACTTATTTTAGAGACATTTGTTGGAGTAGGGAAGGCTGAGTCCCTATCAGGTTTTTTTAGTCCTAGTCTGTGTCCCACTACGGAAATTTCACTTCACAGGACCAACGAGACTCCATTTACTGGGTACATAAGGAGATTGTCCTGTTTCAAATGTCCCTTTTATGCATTCACATACATCCAAAAGACCCAGTCTGTCTGGACAATAGGGTTACTTGCTGACTTGGCACCATCCACAGGCAGCTTAACTCTTCAAAAGGACACAGACTTTTTTCCAAACACAATTTTACTTCATATAAATGAAGTACAGAGGAGGTTTTCAGTCTTTTAAAGCGTAAAAAAAACAGTATTGGTCTTCACAGAGACTGGGCTCAAGAAAGTTACTGACTGAGGGAACGTGGAATAAACAGGGAGGGTTTAGCTACAACTGAACTAACCTGCATTAAACAGGAGGGGAGGACAAACCTAATCGCATATGTAAACAGGTTGTAATGGCCCCAAACCACCAGTAGATAGCAGAATAATAGCAGCCATGGAAAAAATACATATAGTTGGGACAGAACAGAGTTAGTGAGCACTGTCCAGGGGCCTCAGGTGCATGGGGGGGCCCCAGGATAATCTTGCATTGCATTATACTTGTCAACTGTCCCAGATTTTTACTAAACTGTCCCGGGATGGCCCGGGTAGCATCCCAGAACCTAGACTGTGCTCTCCTGATCCCAGTATTGTGCCCTCCCGACTCCCCCTATATTGTGCCCTCCTGATCCCAGTATTGTGCCCTCCTGACTCCCCATGTACTGTGTCCTCCTGATTCCAGTATTGTGCCCTCCCGATCCCAGTTTTGTATCCTCCTGACCCCCCCGTTCTGTGACCTCCTGATCCCAGTATTGTGCCCACCTGCCCCCCCCCCCCCCATACTGTGACCTCCTGACTCCCGCCATACTGTACCCTCATGATCCCAGTATTGTACCCTCCTAACACCCCCTGCATTGTGGCCTCTTGATGCCAGTATTGTGCCCTCCTGCCACCCCCTCCCCCATACTGAGCCCTCCTGATCCCCCCTCCCAAAACTTTGCCTTTTGTATTGATTTATGGCATGTTTTCATATTTTTTTAAAATCCTCTTTTATTGGAAGTGCTAATATGTTTATTTCTAGCAACTATTTATACTTTACTTCTTGAGAGTAGGTGCATAAATTGATAAACTGGGGCAGGCTGGTAGGGGCCCCCAGTGCATTACTTTTCCCAGGGGCCTATGATGCTATTAAAACAGCCCTGCTTTACGGAGGTCAACCTATGGTGGGAGTATGGTGTGTACGAGGACCCGGCTATGGTCCTAAGCTGCCGCCTCTCTGATCACGCCATGTGAATCATTTATTAGATGATCAATAATCATTCATTTCATAATTCATTTAAAAATATTTATTGGAAACATTTGATAAAGACAACGTGTTTTGAGGGGAAGTCCTCCTATTTCAAGTCCAACATGGAGAGGACAATGAAAAACATACAATGTGATAGTTCACAAATTCACAGAGATCAACTAAAATTCAATGAAAACAAAATAGAAAACCTGTGTCTTATCCAGTAAAAGCTAATAGAATGACAACAAAAATCGATTGTGTAAAGTTCAGACATTTTAGCAATTTACACACAAAAAGCAAAACTGCATAAACCAAAATCATGTAAAAATACTTCATATAATCATTAAAAGAAACATTTTTTTTTTTTACATTTGGCTTTGCTTTTGCTAAAACACATGAACTATATCTAGACCATTGATTTGTATCCTCCAATATTCACTTTTACTAGGCCAGTTAGAATTTTAATTACTATAGAATTTTTAATTACTATCTTTTGATATATCTTATATGAACTGCCACATTTTTTTTTTTTTTTTTTTTTTTTTTTTAAACTTGTCCTCCATGGGTTAGCCTTGAAGAAGGAGTTCTTCCCCCGAAACGTGTTGGCTGTATCTGATTGTAACAAATGTTTTCAATAATCACCAAGCGAGGTGAACATTTGTAGAGACATCAGAAAGCGAGAGGATACTTCACCAAGATGGGGTAAATGCTCTTAGGGTTCGTTCACACCTGCCGCTGTTATGCAGTGCGGTCCGACCGAGATCAGAGCAGTAATGAGCCTTCATTTTTTTAAACACACTTTTTGAGGTCACCTAGACCTCTGATGAGGTTCACAGTTGCACGGTGTGAAGCAGTGAATAGCACACTTTTTTTTTCAGTGCACCGTGCCCACACACCACCGCAACGCAGATAGGGTGACAAGATATTTTGCCTTCTCGTGAGGTGGGATTGAGTTGGAATAGATGCCCAACACAGTCCCACTACATATGGTGTGAATTCATCCTTGGAGGTCACCGCAGTAAGTGTCCCCACCGGAAGGTTTCCTCTCTATTCCAGTTCTGGGACAACTCAAAATGTGCATCTTCCCATCAAGGGCAAGGTCACCAGGACAAATAGGGTTAGTCTCACAAGCAGAGACACAGATGGCAAGAAAAGCTTGAGAGGTTTGATACCCTGAATGACCTGCATCACTTTCAAGGCACAAACTATATTTAAGGATTAACATTTGTGTTCCAGATTTCCTCTATGGTTTCTGCATTGTAGGCTTCATGCTTCCCAAGACTCTACATAACCTCCACACTCAAGGAACCAAACCTGGTTTTACCACTCCCTAAGAAAACCACTTACCTCCCTGTAGCAGGAGCATCCTGGAGCCCCTCAACCTGCATGAGTGAGAACTCTTGGTGACACAAAACCCATCTTATACCTTGGGGGGCACCAATAAGAAAGGGGTTGAGGTTCTACTGATTGCACCTGAATGACCTACATCACTTTCAAGGCTTAATCAGTAGCACATCAACCCCTTTCTTATTGGTGCCCCTCATGGTATAACATGGGTTTTGTGTCACCCAAAGTTCTCACTAATGCAGGCTGAGGGGCTCCAGGATGCTTGTGCTATAGGGAGGTAAGTGGTTTCCTCAGGGGTTGGTAAAACCAGGTTTGATTCCTTGAGTCCGGAGGTTTTGTAGAGTCTTGGGAGACATGAAGCCTACAATGTAGAAACCATAGAGGAAATCTGGAACCAACGTTATTCTTAAATTATAGTTTCCACCTTGAATGACCTGCATCACTTTCAAGGCACAAACTATATTTAAGAATAACATTTGTGTTCCAGATTTCCTCTATGGTTTCTGTATTGTAGACTTCATGTCTCCCAAGACTCTACAAAACCTCCGGACTCAAGGAATCAAACCTGGTTTTACCAACCCCTGAGGAAATCCGTTTCCTCCCCTATACCACAAGCATCCTGGAGCTGTTCCGTCTGCATGAGTGAGAACTCAGGGTGACACAAAACTCATATTATTCCATGAGGGGGCACCAATAAGAAAGGGGTTGAGGTTCTACTGATTACACCCTGAATGACCTGCATCACTTTCAAGGCTTAATCAGTAGCACATCAACCCCTCATGTTATAATATGGGTTTTGTGTCACCCAAAGTTCTCACTAATGCTGGCTGAGGGGCTCCAGGATGCTTGTGCTATAGGGAGGTAAGTGGTTTCCGCAGGGGTTGGTAAAACCAGATTTGGTTCCTTGAGTCCGGAGGTTTTGTAGAGTCTTTGGGAGACATAAATCCTACAATGCAGAAACCATAGAGGAAATCTGGAACACAAATGTTGATCCTTAAATATAGTTTGGGCCTTAAAAGTGATGCAGGTCATTCAGGGTGCAATCTGTAGAACCTCAACCCCTTTCTTACTGGTCCCCCCTCATGGTATCACATGGGTTTTGTGTCACCCAGAGTTCTCACTCATGCAGGTGGAAGGGCTCTGGAATGCTTGTGCTCTAGGGGGAAAATTGATTTCCTCCAGGACTGGTAAAACCGTATTTGGTTCCTGGAGTCCGGAGGTTTTGTAGAGTCTTGGTGGATATGAAGCCTACAATGTAGAAACCATAGAGGAAATCTGGAACACAAATGTTGATTCCTAAATATAGTTTAGGCCTTGAAAGCGATGCAGGTCATTGAGGGTGCAATCAGTAGAACCTTAACTCCTTTCTTACAGGTGCCCCCTCATGGTATAACATGGGCTTTGTGTCACCCAGAGTTCTCACTCATGCAGTTTGAGGGGCTCCAGGATGCTTGTGCTCTAGGGAGGTAAGTGGTTTCCTCAGGAACTGGTAAAACCGGATTCGGTTCCTTGAGTCCGGAGATTTTGTAGAGTCTTCAGAGACATGAAGCCTACAAAGTAGAAACCATAGAAGAAATCTGGAACACAGATGTTAATCCTTTAAATATAGTTTGCGCCTTGAGTGACCTACATCACTTTCAAGGCACAAACTATTGTCTCTCAGCCAGTTCAGTGGGTAGAGTAATACTTTAACGTCTTCCCACCCAAAAGTCCTAAACGCCGGGGGTACAGGTGTGGCCAGGGGGATCGGCGATCATGTGACAACTGTGAATGGCTGTCGCATGATCAGGAACTGGTACTGATGGCCACAGGTACCAATTCTTTCCTGTCCTGGTGATCACCACACCTCACCATGGGGTGTCGCACGGACAGAAAGTAAAGGAAATCATTCCACAGGGGACACTGGGGGACATTTTTAGTAGATTGTGGAACAGAAAACTTTTTGTAATTTTTTATTTTTTTTATTTTTTTTTTTTATTGATGGCTGTTCTTTCCTGTCCTGGTGATCACAGCACCTCATCATGGGGTGTCACAGGAAGTGAAGGAAATCCCTCCAGAGGGGACACTGGGGGGGGGGGGGGGGGGGAGGAGGACACATTTTTAGTAAATTGTGGAACAGATAGAACAGGAAGTGAAAGAAATCCCACCAATGGGGCCAAAGACAGAACCTGTGACTCTTCACTGCTCAAACCAAATTGTAAGAAATAAAAAAGATGGCGTTTGGCTTTAATATTTAAAAAAAAAGAAAATGTGGACAGACAGTTGACCATCCTTTCCTGGAAGCATTGGCGTTTGCCGGACTCGCAGTCACATGACCCCCACAGATTACCAGTGACATCACGGAGTCGATTCTCGCCCATGTAACCATCACAGACGCTGTAGCTTTTTTAATGTGCTTTGGAAATGAACTGTAAAGCTCGCCATTCCTGTTACAATCTGATTGTTCGATCTTCTTTAGATCTACCAAAAAACTTTGTATTCCAAATGCTTTCCTGACTGATAAGAGATGGATTTTGTTAGATTAGGTAGGTGATCTTATTACAGTTGAAGTTGATTGTACAAAGATTGCACTGTGTATGGTGACCCTATATTTATCTGTACAAAGAATGATGTATACTGTATTCTGCATACACAGGACTTTAAATATATAACAGAAAGCTTTTTTTTTTTTGTATAAATGTAACAATTTTGTTCTAAATATATAAATGTAACTTTTTTTGTACCTTTTGTGTCTTGATTTAATTTTTCTCCCATTATTTCACTTTATTGCTGTATTTTAAACCGTAGATTTCCCCAATACTCAGACAACCTACCTGAGCGAGTGTCTACCTACCGCTCACAAGGAGAACCCACCCATCCAGATTCCTCTGCCACCATAAATGATACAATCTATAGAGCAGAGATTTTAGTAAAAGCCGTATTAACTCCAAAAGCCAACCGTTTATTATATTGCAGCTTATTAAAATATAGAAATGTATAAAAAACCTCACGGATTGGGTGGAAAGGGTTTGAGAACTGCTGGTTGTCACCAATTATAAAGGTCCCCTGGAGGGCAGCAGACAACAGTTCATGTCAAACTCCATTTCCTCGCAGGCCAAATCAGCATTATGGTTGCAGTCTAAGGTGGCCGGTTGTATCTGTAAGATTAGATGTCTAGAGCACCCCCCCCACCCACATCAGATGTCCCCCCCCCCCCCCCCCCCCCCCACCGCTTTACATCACAGTGCACCCCCCTTACCTTGTGTTTCTGCTGGAAAGCTGCAAGTGCAGGATCTGGAGGAGGCCCAGAGGAGGTCTGGAGCCGGCTGCTAGACATTGGTGTATTTAGATTTTGTGCTTCACTAGGCCACCCAAAAATTGTCTGCCTCCACAGACACCGACCAACCCCAACCCCCCCCCCCCCCCCCATTTCCCCTCCCGTGGAGAGAGCCTGACATTGACCAACAATACACCTGCCCCCCACCTGGGAGAGCCTTTTTCTACCCCCCCGCCCCCCCCGTTCTCTACGGACACCGACCAACACCAACCCCTCCTTCCCCCTCCCATGGAGAGAGCCTGACATTGACCAACAACACACCAACCCCCCACCTGGGAAAGCCTTCCAATACCACCCCCCACCCCCCCACGGACGCCGTCCAACACCAACTCCCCCCCCCCCCCCCCCCCCATTTCCCCTCCCATGGAGAGAGCCTGACATTGACCAACACACCCGCCCCCATCCTGGGAGAGCCTTCCATTAACCCCCCCTGCCCCCACAGACACCGACCAACCCCTCCCATGGAGAGAGCCTGACATTGACCAACACACCTGCCCCCCACCTGGGAGAGCCTTCCATTACCACTGCCCCCACGGACACCGACCAACCCCCCCTTCCCCCTCCCATGGAGAGGGCTTGACATTGACCAACAACATAGCTGCCCCCCACCTGGGAGAGCCTTCTATTACCCCCTCCGCCCCCATGGACACCGACCAAACCCCCCCTCTTCTCCCTCCCATGGAGAGAGCCTGACATTGACCAACAACACACCTGCCCCCCACCTAGGAGAGCCTTCTACTACCCCCCGCCCCCACGGACACCAACCAACACCAACCCCTCTTTCCCCCTCCCATGGAGAGAGCCTGACATTGACCAAACAACACACCTGCCCCCCACCTGGGAGAGCCTTCTACTACCCCACGGACACCAACCAACACCAACCCCTCCTTCCCCCTCCTATGGAGAGAGCCTGACATTGACCAACAACACACCTGCCCCCCATCTGGGAGATCCTTCTACTCCTCCCCCCCCCCCCGGTGATGAAGAGGAGTGTCTTTCTCTCTATCTCCAGACATCCCCGGGAACGAGAGTCAGGCTCTATATACACCATCAAGCAGCTCACAGCCTCTCCCGGATCCGACCTGGTTCTCATGGAGCACGTGTCCCTTCTTTCATCTCTTCTTCTGGGGGGAGGTGCTGCCCCCCTGAAAAAGGCCGCCCTAGGCAAGTGCCTTGTTTGCCTTGTGGTAAATATGCCCCTGCTGCTACAGTCTGCCGAATGCTAATGCGAGGGGGTTCTGCAACTGCAAAGAGAGGCGCAGGATCTGGTGGAGGAGTTCTGTCCTCCTCTGTGCTGCCAACTGGTAAAACAAGAGGAGGGAGGAGACAAGGGGGGTGCCGTAGCTGCAGGAGAGGTGCGCGGCCACATGAAATGGTCTGGTGGGTTCGGATTCACATTGGTCACATGTGAACTGATGGGCGGGGCAGGAACAATGTTGCATAAATTTCTGACCTGGGACACCTGGGAGTTGGTTGTGGCCAGCTCAGTGGATTGCTGTAGGAAAGTCCTGGATTCTTTCTTGGATACACAGAATATAACTGGATATAACATTTATAGGTGATGTTGATCCAGGGAATATCCGATTGCCTCTCGGGGGATCAGGAAGGAATTATTTCCCAGCAGGAGCAAATTGGATCGTGCTTTGCTGGGTTTATTTTCCTTCCTCTGGATCAACTGTGGGTGTAGGATTATAACTTTTTTTTTAATGGTTGAACTGGATGGACTTTGTCTTTTTTTCAGCCAGACTAACTATGTAACCTAGATTTGCTGAACAGAATTACAATGAACTTGGCAGATGAATATTTCATTTGTGTATTTAGTGATTTTCCTGCAATTTCGGTTTCAGGTTGAATAATCTTTATTAGGTTTTCCAACAGGTAACCAAATGAGCACCAGAAATCACCCACACATGGGCTAAGAAAAGAGAACCCAGCAATACAAAACACAATAAGGTGCCAACAGAAATCAGAACAAAGAAACGTCAAGCGAGGAGTCCAAATGGACCCCAAGACATAATGGCAATATGATCCAGATGGTGGGCAATCCATCGGGGTACAACCCATTGCAAATATAAATAATAATGGAAAGAGAGGTTGGGGTCAAGGGATCTCAAAGGTAAGATGAAGCAAAAACAGAAAGAAGGACAGACATAAAGAGGGAGGGGGGAGGATGAGGGAGGGGGGGACCATGGATCTGGTCCTGGGTGGCCAGTACTAGCCGGGTGTAATGAGGGGAAAGCATATTCCATCCAAGGATCCCAAATTTTGAGGAACACGGAATGGGAATCCTTCAGGATACTAGACATTTGTTCATTAATGACCTTAGTACTGCGCTCTAGCCAAAAGATGCCTACAGCGCGGCTCTCTAGTTCTGGGAGGGAGTCTATAGATGCCCTCCCAGAACACACCTCCCATGTACCCTCTGGGGCGAGCAGTGCGTGCGCTCTGTGACCGCATCACTGGGCCAATCACAGCTGATCACGTCTTGCCGGTTATGGACAGTCCTTTGTTCACACGCTGTGTCTGTAGGAGGAAGAGATAGTCAACACCCGGCAAGGCTGTCAGTACTTTATTTACAGTGATAATCAGTGCCCATCAGTGCAGCAGCATCAATGCAGCCCCATCAGTGTCCATCAATGCAGCCTCATCAGTGCCCATCAGTGCAACCTCATCAGTGTCCATCAGTGCCCATCAGTGCAACCTCATCAGTGCCCATCAGTGCAGCCTCATCAGTGTCCATCAGTGCAGCCTCATCAACACAGCCTCCTCAGTGCCCATCAGTGCAGCCTCATCAACGCAGCCTCCTCAGTGCCCATCAGTGCAACAACATCAATGCAGCCCCATCAGTGTCCATCAGTACAACCTCATCAGTGTCCATCAGTGCAACCTCGTCAGTGTCCATCAGTACAGCCTCATCAATACAGCCTCCTCAGTGCCCATCAGTGCAACCTCATTAGTGCCCATCAATGCAGCCTCATCAGTGTCCATCAGTGCAGCCTCATCAATGCAGCCTCCTCAGTTCCCATCAGT
The DNA here is from genome assembly GCA_951230385.1 of Staurois parvus. Lineage (NCBI taxonomy): Eukaryota > Metazoa > Chordata > Amphibia > Anura > Ranidae > Staurois > Staurois parvus. The sequence goes on along the minus strand of CATNWA010011083.1, from coordinate 313,472 downwards.
GCAACCTCATTAGTGCCCATCAAAGCAGCCTCATCAGTGCCCATCAAAGCAGACTCATCAGTGCAGCCTCATCAGTTCCCATCAGTGCAGCAGCGTCAATGCAGCCCCATCAGTGTCTATCAATGCAGCCTCATCAGTGCAGCAGCATCAATGCAGCCTCATCAGTGTCCATCAGTGCAACCTCAGCAGTGCCCATCAGTGCAGCCTCATCAATGCAGCCTCCTCAGTGCCCATCAGTGCAACCTCATTAGTGCCCATCAAAGCAGCCTCATCAATGCAGCCTCCTCAGTGCCCATCAGTGCAGCCTCCTCAGTGCCCATTAGTGCAGAAGAAAAATTACTTTTTTTGCAAAATTATATAACAGAAATTAAAAAGGATTTTTTTTTTTTCAAAATTTTCAGTATTTTTTGTTTAATCAAAAATAAAAACCCCAGTGGTGATTAAGTACCACAGAAAAAAGCTTTATCTGTTGCAAAACAATGCTAAAAATTTAATATCGGTACAATGTTGCATGACCGCACAATTGTCATTCAAAGTGCAATAGAGCTGAAAGCTGAAAATTGGCCTGGGCAGGGAGGAGTAGGGGGTGGGGTGGGGTATAGAAGTGGTTAATCACGAGGGCCATAATTCGGTCTTTGATGACCCGGAATGGGGTTGTTGGGTTTTTTACTGGAATTCGGTCTCAAAACTGAATTCCAGCCAAACAAAATGCCCTTGGCAGATGAAACAACTCACATATATTGGATTTCAAAGTTTACACAGCCAGCCGGGTGACCAGACTTCTCTGCTGCAGCTCAGAACACAGGTAGGTCATCTCCTCGCCCCCAAAACTGTGATTGGACAGTTGGACAGTAAAAAGAGCAGTCATCTCTCTGATGTCTCCTCCTGTCAGTATTTTATCTTGTCCACACATGATCTTGTGGCATAAACTGATTGGATCGTAGAGCCCCCACATCTACAGAGAGGACAGTGATACGAATACCGCACCTCACCGGCCACTTTATTAGGTCCACCTGTTTAATTGCTTGGTAACACAAACTACTAATCAGCCAATCACATGGCAGCAACTTAATGCATTTAAGCATCTAGACGTGGTGAAGACGACTTGCTGAAGTTCAAACCGAGCATCAGAATGGGAAAGTAAGGGGATTTAAATGCCTAAGTGCCTTTGAAGGTGGTATGGTTGTTGCTGTCAGACAGGCTGGTATGAGTATTTCATAAACTGCTGATCTACTGGGATTTTCACACACAACCATCTCTAGGGTTTACAGAGAATGGTCTGAAAAAGAGAAAATATCCAGTGAGCTGCAGTTGTGTGGAAGGAAAATGCTTTGTTGAGATCAGAGGAGAATGGGCAGACTGGTTCCAGATGACAGAAAGGCAACAGTAACTCATGTCAATATGGACCTAAATCTCTGAGAAATGTTTCCAACACCTTGTTGAATCTATGCCATGAACAATGAAGGCAAAAGGGGTTCCAACCCGGTACTTGCAAGGTGGCCCTAATAAAATGGCTGGCGAGGGTATATGAGCTTGTTGGACATTGCATTCCAAAACCATGACCATTACTACAGAGTTGTCCTCCACTGCAACTGCAACACCCTCCACTCTTCTGGGAAAGGTTTCCAAAACATCTTTAAGTGTCTGGAGGAATTTGTTCGCTTTTGTGAGGTTAGGTGCTAATGTGGGATGAGAAGACCTGGCTCACCATCGGTGTTCCCATTCATCATTCAGTAGGGTTGAGGACAGCGCTCTGTATAGAACACTTCAGATCCTTCACACCATGACTGGATCCAGCTGTGGGGATGAGGAGCTGACCTCAAGCGTCATTCCACTAAGATCACAGGACCAGAGCTGGAGGGTCAGATCTGTTTTTCTGTTTTTTTGCTGGCAGAAAAAAAGTGAAGTGAGGACGCAATTTCTGCTCCCAGCAAACAGAGTACAATGAGTCCAGGACTGTCACATGAGCAGGAAATGCTGAGGAGTGAGAATCCACAGATTCCAAAGTCATCATTTACTGGAAGTCACAGGCTGCATGACTGAACACTGCAGAGTTGTTTGTTTCAGCATCTCCTTCCTCCACGAAGAGGAGATACCAAATAATATAGATTTATGAAAATGTAACGTATCCATTCACTACACCGGTGATAGCCTCTTAGATTGTAAGCTCCAAAAGGAGCAGGGCCCTACTAACCCTCTTGGATTGTAAGCTCCAAGGAGCAGGGCCCTCCTAACCCTCTTGGCAGGGCCCTCCTAATTCTCTTGGATTGTAAGCTCCAAGGAGCAGGGCCCTCCTAACCCTCTTGGATTGTAAACTGCAAGGAGCAGGGCCCTCCTAACCCTCTTGGATTGTAAACTCCAAAAGGAGCAGGGCCCTCCTAACCCTCTTGGATTGTAAACTCCAAGGAGCAGGGCCCTCCTAACCCTCTTGAATTGTAAGCTCCAAAGAGCAGGGCCCTCCTAACCCTCTTGGATTGTAAACTCCAAGGAGCAGGGCCCTCCTAACCCTCTTGGATTGTAAGCTCCAAGGAGCAGGGCCCTCCTAACCCTCTTGGATTGTAAGCTCCAAGGAGCAGGGCCCTCCTAACCCTCTTGGATTGTAAATTCCAAGGAGCAGGGCTGTCCTAACATCTTGGATTGTAAGCTCCAAGAAGCAGGGCCCTCCTAACCCTCTTGGATTGTAAGCTCCAATTAGTAGGGCCCTCCTAACCCTCTTGGCAGGGTTCTTCTAACTCTCTTGGATTGTAAGCTCCAAGAAGCAGGGCCCTCCTAACCCTCTTGGATTGCAAGCTCCAAGAAGCAGGGCCCTCCTAACCCTCTTGGATTGCAAGCTCCAAGAAGCAGGGCCCTCCTAACCCTCTTGGATTGCAAGCTCCAAAGAGCAGGGCCCTCCTAACCCTCTTGGATTGCAAGCTCCAAGAAGCAGGGCCCTCCTAACCCTCTTGGATTGTAAGCTCCAAGGAGCAGGGCCCTCCTAACCCTCTTGGATTGTAAGCTCCAAGAAGCAGGGCCCTCCTAACCCTCTTGGATTGTAAATTCCAAGGAGCAGGGCTGTCCTAACATCTTGGATTGTAAGCTCCAAGAAGCAGGGCCCTCCTAACCCTCTTGGATTGTAAGCTCCAATTAGTAGGGCCCTCCTAACCCTCTTGGCAGGGTTCTTCTAACTCTCTTGGATTGTAAGCTCCAAGAAGCAGGGCCCTCCTAACCCTCTTGGATTGCAAGCTCCAAGAAGCAGGGCCCTCCTAACCCTCTTGGATTGCAAGCTCCAAGAAGCAGGGCCCTCCTAACCCTCTTGGATTGCAAGCTCCAAAGAGCAGGGCCCTCCTAACCCTCTTGGATTGCAAGCTCCAAGAAGCAGGGCCCTCCTAAACCTCTTGGATTGCAAGCTCCAAAGAGCAGGGCCCTCCTAACCCTCTTGGATTGCAAGCTCCAAGAAGCAGGGCCCTCTTAACCCTCTTGGATTGTAAGCTCTAAGAAGCAGGGCCCTCCTAACCCTCTTGAATTGTAAGCTCCAAAGAGCAGGGCCCTCCTAACCCTCTTGGATTGTAAGTTCCAAGGAGCAGGGCCCTTCTAACCCTCTTGGATTGTAAACTGCAAGGAGTAGGGCCCTCCTAACTAACCTACCGGGCACTTTCACCCCCTTCATTCCCAGGCCAAATTTAACCTTTCAGTCCTGTTGCACTTTGAATGACAATTGCACAGTCATGCAACACTGAACCCATATGAATTTTTTTTTTCACACAAATAGAGATTTCTTTTGGTGGTATTTATTCACCACTGGGTGTTTTATTTTTTGCATGAAAAATGATAAAAAAAAAAACAAATTTTTTTTAAATGCAGGTTGTTTTGTTTCGGTTATAAAATTTTGCAAATAGTCTTTCTACACAAATTTAGGCCAACATGTATTCTGCTGCATTTCTTTGGTGAAAATAACCCAAATCAGTGTTTATTATTTAGTTCGTTCCTACTTAGTCGGAAAGTGATAGGAGTCTACAAACTAGGGTGTATATCTAAAAATGGATCCATCCTGATGTACTGACGGCCGATATAATTTCTTGATGCCCACAAAAATCAGGATAGTACAAATACCCCCCAAATGACCGCTTTTCGGAAAGTAGAGAGTCTGAGGTATTTAGTAAGAGGCATGGCGCGTTTTTTGAAGTTGTCATTCTTTGTCATGATTTTGTGGGAAAAAAACAAACATTTTTGTAAAAAAGTAATACATTTTAAAAACTGGAAAAACCGTTTTATAATTTTTTTAACATACTGTCACCAGTCGGTGTCCCTGATCTTAGCCACACCAGTTATATGACGACGCTGTACTGCATTGGTGATAGTATGGAAAAAAAATAAATAATTTTTTTACAATTTTTAAAAACATTTTTTATTGCTCTGTGACCAGAGCAATAAACTGTTACCATAGTAACATTGTACTACTCTGAGCAAGTGATCAGGATTTTTTTTTTTTTTCTTAATACATTATGGATTGTTTATACCAACAAATTTTATTGGTATAAGCATTTTTAGTGAATAAAACAGATTCATTCAGTAGTTTTTGTTGCAATCAGCTGTGACTGGCCACAGATGATCACGTGCTACAGATGGGCTGTGAATGGCCCGTCTGTACACGTGACCACTGAGACCAATCACAGCTAGCAGCACAGTTGTAAGCAATAAATGGCATGAAAGGAAGCCATTCATTATTTACAACAGTCATGTGATCTGCTGTGATTGGTCACAGCGATCACATGACACTGGCAGTGGGCTAGTGCAGTGATCGGTCATTGGTCACAGCCACATTCTAAACAATCTATCTGGCCCTATAGAGAAGAAATTGCTATACTTAGTGTTCTGCAGCTGCTCCGGTCCGGTCCGGTCCCAGGCCGCTGTCAGTGGGAGTGTGCAGGAGAGGCAGCGGACAACAGAAACCCCAAGTAACTCTCTGGGTGACGTCACTGTCCAGGCATTTCACAGCCATTGTCAATTCTCTTTGCAAACAGCTTCCGCCGCTGGAGACCGGATCTGCTCGGCTTCAGAAAAGGTATGTATAGCGATTTCTTCTGTACAGGGCTAGATGGATTAGAGTTAGAATGTGGCTGCGAGTAGAATTAGTAAAGAGTTAGTTTTTGGGTGAACTTCCACTTTAAGGCCCCATAGCAGCTGCTTGGACTGCTATAGCTATTGTTACGCCACTGGATGACATCACTGAGAACGCAGCCTATCCATTCACTAGAGAGCGGTGACATCACCAGGAATGCAGCCTATCCATTCACTAGAGAGCGATGACATCACTTAGGCTGCAGCCTATCCATTCACTAGAGAGCGGTGACATCACTAATAATGCAGCCTAGCCATTCACTAGAGAGCGGTGACTTCACTAATAATGCAGCCTATCCATTCTCTAGAGAGCGGTGACAACACTGAGAATGCAGCCTATCCATTCACTAGAGAGCGGTGACATCACTGAGAATGCAGCCTATCCATTCACTAGAGAGCGGTGACATCACTGAGAATGCAGCCTATCCATTCACTAGAGAGCGGTGACATCACTGAGAATGCAGCCTATCCATTCACTAGAGAGCGGTGACTTCACTAATAATGCAGCCTATCCATTCTCTAGAGAGCGGTGACAACACTGAGAATGCAGCCTATCCATTCACTAGAGAGCGGTGACATCACTGAGAATGCAGCTTATCCATTCACTAGAGAGCGGTGACATCACTGAGAATGCAGCCTATCCATTCGCAGAGAGAGGTGACATCACTGAGAATGCAGCCTATCCATTCACTAGAGAGCGGTGACATCACTGAGAATGCAGCCTATCCATTCGCAGAGAGAGGCGACATCACTGAGAATGCAGCCTATCCATTCACTAGAGAGCGGTGACATCACTGAGAATGCAGCCTATCCATTCACTAGAGAGCGGTGACATCACCGAGAATGCAGCCTATCCATTCACTAGAGAGAGGTGACATCACCGAGAATGCAGCCTATCCGTTCACTAGAGAGCAGTGACATCACTGAGAATGCAGCCTATCCATTCACTAGAGAGCGGTGACATCACTGAGAATGCAGCCTATCCATTCGCAGAGAGAGGTGACATCACTGAGAATGCAGCCTATCCATTCACTAGAGAGCGGTGACATCACTGAGAATGCAGCCTATCCATTCGCAGAGAGAGGCGACATCACTGAGAATGCAGCCTATCCATTCACTAGAGAGCGGTGACATCACTGAGAATGCAGCCTATCCATTCACTAGAGAGCGGTGACATCACTGAGAATGCAGCCTATCCATTCACTAGAGAGCGGTGACATCCCTGAGAATGCAGCCTATCCATTCACTAGAGCGCGGTGATGTCACTGAGAATGCAGCCTATCCGTTCACTAGAGAGCGGTGACATCACTGAGAATGCAGCCTATCCATTCACTAGAGAGCGGTGACATCACTGAGAATGTAACCTATCCATTCACTAGAGAGCGATGACATCACTCAAAATGCTGTTCATTTCACATTTTTAGGGGATTTTCTTTGTCGGGGAATGAAGATCAGACAGACATATTTGTTCTCGAATAAGAAATAGTTTATTAATAACTGTCAGCATCAAACACAGAAATAGATCTTCAATATCCAATCAGGATTCTCCAATTTCCTCATTGTTGAGCTATAGTGAAGCCAATCATTCACCTTATGGATAGGATACAGCATAGAGGAACTTGTCCGCCCCTCAGCAGCATGAAATCTCCAGTGTTTACAGGAGGTCGGGACATTCCACATATCTGACATATTTAACATTCCAGAAAAGTCCAACTAATATAAAACTGACATTCACATTACCTTCATATACACCAGCTGGGCTCCTCCCAAGGGGTCATAGTAGAGGTGATCCCTCGCTGGGTGACATTCAGTTCCCTATAACATCTTGTATCATACAAGGTTGTCATGTTTTTTTCCCTTTTGAAAAAATTAGCAATTTACATCTAAAGTGAAAGAAGACCCACCACTGCCAAAACATCTCTTTTCTTTATCATAGGAAACCGTGCATTACAAACACCATCTGTCAAGCGCTGCACCTCTTCCAGCCTTCTTCACCCCAGGAGAGGCTCCTCCTTCAACACATTTCACCCCAAGTGGGGCTCCTCCTTCTCCAATGCATTTCACCCCAGGAAGTGCTCCTGCTTCAACGCAGATGACTCGAGGAAGGGCTCCTCCTTCTCCAACACACTGCACTCTGGGAGGGACTTCAACGCATTTTACCCTGAGGGGCTTAATCAGAGTACCTCCATGACTGAGCCCCTACTGGAGTGAAATGCGTTGGAGGAGGAAGAGCAGGGTCTGGTAGAAGGCATTGTGTGTAATGTACAATTTTCTATAGCGTAAAGTTTTTTCTAAAACACAAGGAGGAGGGGCTCCTTCTCCAATGCATTTTCCCCCAAGTGGGGCTCCTTCAATGCATTTTACCCCAGGAAGTGCTACTTCAACACATCACCCTAGGAAGGGCTCCTTTTCCAACACATTAAACTCCAGGAGGGGCTCCTACTTCTCCAATACGTTTTACCCCAAGAGAGACTTAATCATAGAGTACCTCCATAATTGAGCTCCTATTGCGGTGAAATGCATTAGAAGAGGGAGGAGCAGGGTCTCATAGACAGCGTTGGAAGCTCCTCCTCCAATGCATTTTCCCACAAGTGGGGCTCCTTCAAACGCATATTACCCCAGGAGGTGTTCCTACTTCAACACATATCACCTGGGGAAGGGCTCCTTTTCCAACACATTAAACTTCAGGAGGACCTTCTCCTTCTCTAATGCGTTTTACCCCAAGGAGAGACTTAATCATAGACTACCTCCATAATTGAGCTCCTATTGGGGTGAAATGCATTGGAAGAGGAGGAGCAGGGTCTCGTAGACAGCGTTGGGGGGAAATGCATTGGAGGAGGAACCTCCAAGTGGGGCACCTTCTTCAAATGCATTTTACCCCAGGAGGTGCTCCTACTTCAACACATATCACCTGGGGAAGGGCTCCTTTTCCAACACATTAAACTTCAGGAGGGCCTTCTCCTTCTCCAATGCGTTTTACCCCAAGAGAGACTTAATCAAAAACTACCTCCATAATTGAGCTCCTATTGGGGTGAAATGCGTTGGAAGAGGAGGAGCAGGGTCTCGTAGACAGTGTTGGAGGCTCCTCCTCAAATGCATTGTACCCCATGATGGACTTAATCATAGAGTTCCTCCATAACAGAGCCTCTACAGGAGTGAACGGTGATGGAGGAGGAGAAGCAGGAGGATCTGGTAGACAGCGTTGTGTTAATGTACGATTTCCTATAGAATAACGTCTTTGATGGAGCCCCACCGATGCCAAATCCTTTTCACTGTGAGATGAGGGTAGATCCCCTGTAGCCTTGGTAGCCATGACTGGCAGCCGGGCTTTAGCTCCTCCTTGAGCTCTACTTCTCTTTCATCTCATCTAATTCTTGCATCTGGATTTACATCTACTTGAATAAGGCAGCAATCTGTGGTATGGACTATAGATACAAGAATATTGACCTCCATGATTTATTACTCGGGTGACACATTCGGTCTTCGAGGAACAACTCTAAAACATTCTTTGCAATTAAAACATTCTAGTGATTGAAAAAAAAAAAAAGAAAAAGTAAAATCTGCATGCTAAGAAGTTAAAAGCTACATTTTCAGTTTGTGGTTATTTCCTTAAAATCAAAAATTTGATTTAACTCAAGTCAAGCATTTCCTTCAATACTGGCCAGACGTAGAACGAGTCAATTTCGACCCTTCGCTTTGGTCAGGTATCTCAATCATTGTCATCATTCTTCAAGTCTTGTGATCTATGTTGTTTGGTAGCCTCTAGGGGGCAGGCCTGGACTTCCTAGGGAGCGTTCCTGACCCCCCCCCGTGGGCATTCAGAGGGGTGCGGAGGTCATACACACTCCAAGCTTTGGTTATACAGGTCAGGGCCTTGCAGGTCCAATGGCCAACACAGTCGTAGACGGACTTGCCTTTGTAGGGAAGGTTGGGGGTGGATTGAAGATTTAAGATGTTGAAGGCAAAAAAACGGTCATAGAGTGGAGATTGGGCAGCAGCTTCAGAAGGGGCGAATTGCAGAGGGTTAATCATCACCAGTGCCCCCCTCTACTGCCCTCTGCTGGAAGACTCAGTGTTGGCAGCTGTCAGTGCAGATCTCGGCAGACGGTATCCATGGCACGGGTGATGCTGAAAAACATACAATAGTGTCAGCATGTCTCCAAAATACTAAATATTATATAAAAGGGCAAAGCAAGAGAAAATGGAAGCTGCTCAACAAACTTGACCCATAAGTGGTGGAAAGGGCCAATATCATCTACACAGCACAGCAAATGTTCCAATGAGCAAACACCCTCTTTATCTGTTGATCACCATGTATAATACATAAGGGGGGATATGATCACCATGTATACATAAGGGGGGATACGATCTCCATGTATAATACATAAGGGGGGATATGATCTCCATGTATAATACATAAGGGGGGATATGATCTCCATGTATAATACATAAGGGGGGATATGATCTCCATGTATAATACATAAGGGGGATATGATCTCCATGTATAATACATAAGGGGGGATATGATCTCCATGTATAATACATAAGGGGGGGATATGATCTCCATGTATAATACATAAGGGGGATATGATCTCCATGTATAATACATAAGGGGGGGATATGATCACCATGTATAATACATAAGGGGGGGGGATATGATCTCCATGTATAATACATAAGGGGGGATATGATCTCCATGTATAATACATAAGGGGGGGATATGATCTCCATGTATAATACATAAGGGGGATATGATCTCCATGTATAATACATAAGGGGGGGATATGATCACCATGTATAATACATAAGGGGGGATATGATCTCCATGTATAATACATAAGGGGGGATATGATCTCCATGTATAATACATAAGGGGGGGATATGATCACCATGTATAATACATAAGGGGGGATATGATCTCCATGTATAATACATAAGGGGGATATGATCTCCATGTATAATACATAAGGGGGATATGATCTCCAGGTATAATACATAAGGGGGGGATATGATCACCATGTATAATACATAAGGGGGGGATATGATCACCATGTATAATACATAAGGGGGGGATATGATCACCATGTATAATACATAAGGGGGGGGGATATGATCTCCATGTATAATACATAAGGGGGATATGATCTCCATGTATAATATATAAGGGGGGATATGATCTCCATGTATAATACATAAGGGGGATATGATCTCCATGTGTAATACATAAGGGGGGGATATATGATCTCCATGTATAATACATAAGGGGGGATATGATCTCCATGTATAATACATAAGGGGGGGATATGATCTCCATGTATAATACATAAGGGGGGGATATGATCTCCATGTATAATACATAAGGTGGATATGATCTCCATGTATAATACATAAGAGGGGATATGATCTCCATGTATAATACATAAGGGGGGATACGATCTCCATGTATAATACATAAGGGGGGATATGATCTCCATGTATAAATACATAAGGGGGATATGATCTCCATGTATAATACATAAGGGGGGATACAATCTCCATGTATAATACATAAGGGGGGATATGATCTCCATGTATAATACATAAGGGGGATATGATCTCCATGTATAATACATAAGGGGGGATATGATCTCCATGTATAATACATAAGGGGGGGATATGATCTCCATGTATAATACATAAGGGGGGATATGATCTCCATGTATAATAGATAAGGGGGGATATGATCTCCATGTATAATACATAAGGGGGGATATGATCTCCATGTATAATACATAAGGGGGGGATATGATCTCCATGTATAATACATAAGGAGGGGATATGATCTCCATGTATAATACATCAGTGGTTCATATAGTGAACTCTGTGTAGAGTTATTCCCCCTGAGGTCATCACAGAGGACAAGGGGGCGCTCTTTACATCTGGAGGAAAAGAAATGTCATCTCAAAACACGGAAAGGTTTCTTCACAGTAAGAGCTGTGAGAATGTGGAATAGACTCCCTCAAGAGTTGGTTGTGACCAGCTCAGTGGATTGCTGTAGGAAAGTCCTGGATTCTTTCTTGGATACACAGAATATAACTGGATATAACATTTATAGGGAAAGTTGATCCAGGGAATATCCGATTGCCTCTCGGGGGATCAGGAAGGAAATTTTTTCCCCTGCAGGAGCAAATTGGATTGTGCTTTGCTGGGTTTTTTTCCTTCTTCTGGATCAACTGTGGGTGTAGGATTATAACTTTTTTTTTTTTGGTTGAACTGGATGGACTTTTGTCTTTTTTTAGCCAGACTAACTATGTAACCTTGAGTAGTTTAAACAGATTTGTTTTTTGTTTTTTTTTTTTGCTGCTAGTTAGAAAGTGTACTGGGGACCCCTATGTACTGTTTCATATGTTGCCCTGGCTGTGTGCACCTTTTCTTCTTTGCTAGTTTCATAGAAATCAGAGCGGCTGCCGCTGTTACGTTTCACACGGGAAAAGACATGGACAGACATGGATGCAATTCCCATTACTACAAGGAAAGGCCGGGATAGTTACCTCTCTAGCGGATATCCGGATTCACAGAGGTTCACCAACGTGTACAGCTGCCTCAGCGCGTATTCGTACTGCAATGACAAGTACACAGTCAGGTCTCATATCACCGCCAACACAACACTAGGATCAATTTGTTGTACAATGAAAGCAATATCCGGGATATCAGATGTCTATACAGCGGACACAGAATGAGGTCTCAAGTCAAGGGTTGGGATTTCCTGTCATTTTAAAAATGATTTCCAGGTATTGATATCTTTACTTCATTATATTCATCCAACTTGGAGCAACGTAACTATGTATACACCATACCTGTGGGATCCCTCTAGAACACGTCAAACACAAGGACTGCAGGTCAAATCTGGCCCACCAGGCCATTTCATGTGGCTCTTTCACTTCTCCTACCCCCACCATGTCACAGCAGTCAGCAGCACAGAGAGGAGGACACAACTCCTCCTACAGATCCTGCGCTTCTCTGTGCAGCCAAGGAACATCCTTGCACCCCCCCCTCCCCATCTCAGCAGTCGGCAGCAGAGAAGTTGACAGAACTCTACCGCTCGATCCTGCGCTTCTTCATGTAGCCGTGGAAACGCTTATATCTGCCCCCCATTCCAGCAAATCCAAACTCCTCCTACAGATCCTGCACACCTCTCTGTGCAGCCAAAGAGGAACATCCTTGCCCCTACCCCCCCACCCCTCCATCTCAGCAGCAGAGAGGACGACAGAACTCCTCCGCTACCGCTAGATCCTGCACTTCTTCATGTAGCCGTGGAAACGCTCATATCTGCCCCCATCCCAGCAAATCAGAACTCCTCCTACAGATCCTGCACACCTGTCTGTGCAGCCACAGGGAGATACATCCTTGTCCCCACCCCCCCCATCTCAACAGTCGGCAGCAGAGAGGACGACAGAAACTCCTCCGCTTCCGCTAGATCCTGCGCTTCTTCATGTAGCCATGAAGACGCTCATATCTGCCCCCATCCCAGCAAATCGGAACTCCTCCTACAGATCCTGGACACCTGTCTGTGCAGCCACAGAGAGGAACATCCTTGCCCCCACCCCCCCATCGCAGCAGTCAGCAGCAGAGAGGACGACAGAACTCCTCCGCTACCGCTAGATCCTGCGCTTCTTCATGTAGCCGTTGAGAAGCTCATCTCTGCCCCCATCCCAGCAAATCCAAACTCCTCCTACAGATCCTGCACACCTCTCTGTGCAGCCAAAGAGGAACATCCTTGCCCACATCCCCCCCCCCCCCCCTCCATCTCAGCAGTTGGGAGCAGAGAGGACGACAGAACTCCTCCGCTACAACTAGATCCTGCACTTCTTCATGTAGCCGTGGAGACGCTCATCTCTGCTCCCATCCCAGCAAATCGGAACTCCTCCTACAGATCAAACACCTGTCTGTGCAGCCACAAAGTGGAACATCCTTGCCAATCCCCTCCCCCATCTCAGCAGTCGGCAGAAGAGAGGACAACAGAACTCCTCCGCTTCCGCTAGATCCTGCGCTTCTTCGTGTAGCCATGGAGAAGCTCATCTCTGCCCCCATCCCAGAAAATCAGAACTCCTCCTACAGATCCTGCACACCTCTCTGTGCAGCCACAGCATCCCCTCATCTCTGCCTCTCCTGGTCTCAGCATTCAGCAGACTCTGGAAGCAGACTCCAGCCCTTCTCTGGTCCTCCTCCAGACTCTGCACTTTTTGCTTCACAGCTCCACCTTCAGCTTCTTCCCAGCAGCAGCGCAAGGTAAGGGGGGTGCACGGTGATGTAAGGTAGAGTGGGGGGCTCTGGACTTCTTATAGTGGGGGGGGGGGGGGCTCTTGACATCTGATGTATAGGGGGGTGGGGTGCTCTGAACATCTAATCAGATACAACTGGCCCTTTTAGGGCAACCATAATGCTGATTTGGCCCGTATTGAAATAGCATTTTTGCATTCGACTCCCCTGCGTTAGAAGCTGGAAAATCACTGTAGTAGACACTGCTACTACACCCCACTACAGTGATCTCCACTAGCTTCCAGGTCCTGCGCAGAGTGGCTGTGCTGCTGCATTGTGAACACAGGAGGTCGGCCGCTTGGCCCAGGCGCCGTTCAGAGAATGCTTTCTCAATCTTCTACGTTCGCCACAGAATAACGATTGGGACTTACCAGGGGGTTGTGCCAGTTGAAGCACTGGTTCCTGAAGCGCTCGGCGGCTGCGCGGTAACACGAGCGATCATTAATATCCGTCCGATCGAGTGAAAATCTCGTTTGTGAACTCGTCGGAATCCGTCACCACAGAAACAATCTTCTTCACCGATTCCTTGATCAAGGCTTTGGCCTGGAGGGAAGCAGAAGAGGGACTGATATAAATGTCGTCTACAATGTAACTATTTGATATGAACACAAGAGGAGGAAACATTGGGTATTGTGTTTGCGTGAACTAATATTAATTTATATGTATTTGAAAAACGGCTATGCAAATAGCCTGCAAGATAAATATATATATATTTTTATTTATTTAATTTTTAAATTTATATACATTTATTAAAAAAGTTTTTTTTTTTTATTTCTATATAGATTTTATATATTTATTTTTTTTAATAAAATGTATATAAATTAAAAAAAAATATATATATAGATTTATAAAATCTATATATAAATAAAAAAAAAAATTATATATATATATATATATATAATTAAAAATTAATATAAAATTAAAAAATACAATAAAAATAAATAAGTGTGTGTGTTTATTTTTTAATTTATACCCATTAAAAAAAATAATAAATATATATATATAATTTTTTTTTTATTTATATATAGATTTTATAAATATTTTATATATTTATTTTTTTAATAAATGTATATAAATTAAAGAATATATATATATATATATATATATATATATATATATATATATATATATAGATTTATAAAATCTATATATAAATAAAAAAATAAATAAATAAATAAACACACACACTTATTTATTTTTTAATTTATATCGATTAAAAAAAAAATTATATATATATATATAAAAATATATATATATATATAAAAATTATATATTTTTTTTTATAAATGTATATAAATGTAAAAAAAAAAAAAATATATATATATATATATATATATATATTTCTCTTTTTCAAACTTATATACATTTATGAAAAAAGAAAATATATAAATTTATATATATATATATACACACACACACATATACATTATATATATATATATATATATATATATTTTTTTTAAATTTATATACATTTATAAAAAAAAAATTATATATATATATATATATATATATATATATATATATATATATATATATATATATATATATATATATATATATATATATATATATATATATATATAGGCCACTATTTTATTCTCCAGGTTCTCTGCTTTCAGAAGATATAGAATGTCCGGAGGTTCTATGTAATTTGCTGATTTTTAAGCACACATTTTTTATTTCAGTTAATACACAAATGACGTAAATTTTTTTTTCTTATATATCTGCAGTTTAACTATTAAATGGAAATGAAACGCTTCTATATTTGATGTTTGTTATCAGTGGCCGGGTCCCCTCACCTCCTGTAGGGCCTTTATCCTGCTCAGTACATCCCGGGCCTCGCTATAATCATTGGTAGCCAGGAATTTCCGCTTGAGGATGGCCATGGGAACCTCTGGGCTGGGGGTCAGGTCCAGATTGTGTATGGGCTCCAGGGTCATGCGTGGGGCCGCTGTTTTAGCGCCACCCTGGAACTGGTTCACCTTCATCTTGGAAATCGTCTGATAAGGAGAAAGCAATAAAGATACAGAATATGAATGTTAACGCCTCGTTGGGTTTATAGGGTTAACCCCCCCATTAAGTGCGATTAGTTCCTGACCCGATTAGTACATACACATTCCAACATCTCTGCTATAATTGCACATATTCCCCAGTATTGCTCCTTTAAACTTCATCTTTGAGCTGACAACAGTGTCTCTGAGATCTCAAGCAGCATTGTCAGCCCTTCTTGCTGGACTACAGAACTCCACCCATCCCCCGCCCCTTCTCTACATCCATACATTGATTTTTTTCCCAGCAGTGCTGCTGCCTTGATTTCTGGGACCCACAGACTATGTTGGAAAATGACTTTTGGGTGATGTAGCTCTGGGGGTCTGCTTATGTTAGTAAGAATGCCTAGATCAGTGGTGGTCAACTTTCTTAATATGGGGGCCCCAAGTGGGGCATCACAAAAGGGCTGCACATAAAAGTATATCAATATTTATTTTTGGAGACAGCAGACACACAACAGGATATAGTCAAAGATCATGGGCACGATACCAGAGACGGTCAGAGACTGCAGACACCATACAGGAGATGGTCAGAGACTGCAGACAGACTACAGGAGATGGTCAGAGACTGCAGACAGACTACAGGAGATGACTAGAGACTGCAGACACACTACAGGAGATGGTCAGAGACTGAAAACACACTACAGGAGATGGTCAGAGACTGCAGACACCCTACAGGAGATGACCAGAGACTGCAGACACACTACAGGAGATGACCAGAGACTGCAGACACACTACAGGAGATGACCAGAGACTGCAGACACACTACAGGAGATGACCAGAGACTGCAGACACACTACAGGAGATGACCAGAGACTGCAGACACACTACAGGAGATGACCAGATACTGCAGACACACTACAGGAGATGACCAGAGACTGCAGACACAGTACAGGAGATGGTCAGAGACTGCAGACACAGTACAGGAGATGGTCAGAGACTGCAGACACAGTACAGGAGATGGTCAGAGACTGCAGACACCCTACAGGAGATGGTCAGAGACTGCAGACACCCTACAGGAGATGGTCAGAGACTGCAGACACCCTACAGGAGATGGTCAGAGACTGCAGACACCCTACAGGAGATGGTCAGAGACTGCAGACACCCTACAGGAGATGGTCAGAGACTGCAGACACCCTACAGGAGATGGTCAGAGACTGCAGACACAATACAGGAGATGGTCAGAGACTGCAGACACAATAGAGGAGATGGTCAAAGACTGCAGACATCCTACAGGAGACGGTCAGGGACTGCAGACATCCTACAGGAGACGGTCAGGGACTGCAGACATCCTACAGGAGACGGTCAGGGACTGCAGACATCCTACAGGAGATGGTCAGAGACTGCAGACATCCTACAGGAGACGGTCAGAGACTGCAGACATCCTACAGGAGATGGTCAGAGACTGCGGACATGCTACAGGAGATGGTCAGAGACTGCGGACATGCTACAGGAGATGGTCAGAGACTGCGGACATGCTACAGGAGATGGTCAGAGACTGCGGACACGCTACAGGAGATGGTCAGAGACTGCAGACACGCTACAGGAGATGGTCAGAGACTGCAGACATCCTACAGGAGACGGTCAGAGACTGCAGACACGCTACAGGAGATGGTCAGAGACTGCAGACACGCTACAGGAGATGGTCAGAGACTGCAGACATGCTACAGGAGATGGTCAGAGACTGCAGACATGATACAAGTGATGGTCAGAGAGTGTGGACATCATACAAGAGATGGTCAGAGAGTGTGGACATCATACAAGAGATGGTCAGAGAGGGTGCACACATTACATATGACTGTTAGTGATCACCGCTATAACAGGGCAATAGGTAAACACAGATTAGGGTCTGCAGGGGCCCAGAAGGGCTACACAAAAAGTGGCAAAGGCCTGCATGCGACCCCCCAGGATTCATGTTGGCACAAGCGGCCTAGAAGCTGCCCCTGCATGAATTTCAAAAGCCGAACAAAGACATTGCAGAGGGTAATTCATGTGGTTTATGACTACATGAACAGGATAAAAGACAAGAAATAACACTGGGACCTGATCTAGATGGGGAAAGGGAGGTATTGGGATACATCTGGGTAATGCCTGGATATATACTTTAACATGACTGCTGAGATGAAAATCATACCAAGTGCATTATCTACAACCAATCAGAATGAAACAAGCACTGTGCAGCCTTACTAATTAGGAAGCAGAACCTGCCCATGTAAGTGGACGGCATTGGCTGCCATCTTGTACAAAGTATACAAAGTAACATTGTTGTTACAACATTCACTAAAGAGAAATCCCGGAAGAGATTTCTGCAGATGGCTACAATGTACTGACAGTGCACACGTCTATACAGCTCCACCCAACACTGAATCCGCCGTCACTCACCCGGTTCCCGTACTGCATCACATGACTGGTATTGGTGTGTTGTTTGACCAATACAAACTGTTTGTGAAGCGTCTCCTTCAACAGATCCTCCTAGAAGACAACCATTATATCATATGTGAGGTCATGGGGCAGACAGAAAACTCCCAGCCATATACATAGAAAACAATGCAATGTCTTCGCTGGGCAACACTCAGAAAAACTGCAACTTTTAGTAACACTTAATTAAAGGTTATGTGACCACATGGGCTCTCCTAACACGCCTCACAAGTGCAGCGGGCGTGGTCACATGTACAGGGGGAGGGGTTAATGTGCAGAGGGTATGGTCACATGTATGGGGGGGGAAAGTGGTAATGTGCGGAGGGTATGGTCACATGTATGGGGGGGGGGGGGGGGGGGGGGGGTGGTAATGTGCAGGGGGTATGGTCACATGTATGGGGGGGAGTGGTAATGTGCAGGGGGTATGGTCACATGTATGGGGGGGGAGTGGTAATGTGCAGGGGGTATGGTCACATGTATGGGGGGGAGTGGTAATGTGCAGGGGGTATGGTCACATGTATGGGGGGTGCAGTAATGTGCAGGGGGTATGGTCACATGTATGGGGGGTGCAGTAATGTGCAGGGGGTATGGTCACATGTATGGGGGGGAGTGGTAATGTGCAGGGGGTATGGTCACATGTATGGGGGGGAGTGGTAATGTGCAGGGGGTATGGTCACATGTATGGGGGGGGAGTGGTAATGTGCAGGGGGTATGGTCACATGTATGGGGGGGGGAGTGGTAATGTGCAGGGGGTATGGTCACATGTATGGGGGGGAGTGGTAATGTGCAGGGGGTATGGTCACATGTATGGGGGGTGCAGTAATGTGCAGGGGGTATGGTCACATGTATGGGGGGGTGTGGGTAATGTGCAGGGGGTATGGTCACATGTATGGGGGGCGTGGTTAATGTGCAGGAGGTGTGGTCACATGTATGGGGGGCGTGGTAATGAGCAGGGGGTATGGTCACATGTATGGGGGGTGTGGTTAATGTGCAGGGGGTATGGCGTGGTTAATGTGCAGGGGGTATGGTCACATGTATGGGAGGCGTGGTTAATGTGCAGGGGGTGTGGTCACATGTATGGGAGCGTGGTAATGAGCAGGGGGTATGGTCACATGTATGGGGGGGCGTGGCTAATGTGCAGGGGCTATGATCACATGTATGGGGGGCATGGTTAATGTGCAGGGGGTATGGTCACATGTATGGGGGGCGTGGTTAATGTGCAGGGAGTATGGTCACATGTATGGGGGGCGTGGTTAATGTGCAGGGGGTATGGTCACATGTATGGGGGGGCGTGGTAATGTGCAGGGGGCGTGGTAATGTGCAGGGGGCATGGTCACATTGACTAGGGGCATCTCCTATTGTGACAGCAGGCTTAAGGCCACTGTCAATCAAACTGATCTGGGGGCGTGGTTACATGTACAAAACGTTGCTTCTATTGTGACAGTGAGTCTCCCGATAGAAGCTGCAGCCAATTATACCAAGCAAGGGGTGTGGTTACATATGCCAGGGGTGTGGTTACTTATGCCAGGGGTGTGGTTACATATGCCAGGGGTGTGGTTACATATGCCAGGGGTGTGGTTACATTTACTCGGGCAGCTGCTGTTGTGACAGCAAATCTTTTATTAGGAGTTGTTGTCAATCAAACGGAGCTGGGGGCGTGGTTGCCTGTGCAGATGAGTGGTTACTTTCACTAAGCACCACCTAGTAGCCTCCTGCTAGGAGCCACTGTCAATCAAACTGAGCTGGAGGCGTGGTTACATGTTCAAGGGAGTGGTTAAATTCACTAAGCACAGCTTAGGAGTGTCATGAAAAGAGCCACTGTCAATCACACTAAGCTGGGGGCGTGGTTACATGTTCAGGGGAGTGGTTACATTCATTAAAGCACAGCCTGGGAGCCTCCTGCTAGGAGCCACTGTCAATCAAACTGAGCTGGGGGCGTGGTTACATGTTCAAGGGAGTGGTTAAATTCACTAAGCACAGCTTAGGAGTGTCATGAAAAGAGCCACTGTCAATCACACTGAGCTGGGGGCGTGGTTACATGTTCAGGGGAGTGGTTACATTCACTAAGCACAGCTTAGGAGCCTCACGCAAGGAGCCACTGTCAAAGTGAGCTGGGGGTGTGGTTACATGTTCAGGGGAGTGGTTACATTCACTAAGCACAGCCTAGGAGCCACTGTCAATCAAACTAAACTAGGCTCAGCGGGGGGAGGGGCGCATCAGCCAAGCTGACTATGGTCTTATAGGCGCAGCGTCCTGTGGATTGGATTTAAAAATTTTAAATTTAGGCAGTTACTCCATTACCATCTATATACATTGTATCGTTTATTCTGAATTTCTGATCTAGAACTAGTGATCTTTGGTAACATGAGAGCTGATTGGCTGCCGTTGGATAGCATGTGTAGTTCTTATTCCAAATGCCTGGCGGTGTAAATCGAGGCATTAAAATGTGTGTACATGAAAAAAAATACCCCAAAACCACATCTCACCACATCAGAGTCCTCCATCCAGCTGACGCTGTAAAGATCACCAAGGTAGGTATCTCGCTTCTCGTCATAATAACAGGCGTATGAGGACTCGTGAGAGTTGGCGGCTGTCGTGGCGTAAACTGAAAAAATAGAGAATATAAAGATGTAAAATATAAAATGGAGAATGATCCGCTTTCCACAATATCTGCCCCGGTGAATGAATCTGAGACAAGCAGCAGTTCACAGTCCATCACAAATCGGAACGCCGAATATAATGCGGCCATATTGTATAAATATCTGCAGGATCCAGGCACACAGGTCCTCTCTTTATAGTGCACAATAAAAACATGAGGAACTAAGAATTATATTTGTATCTATTTTGTTGTAAGGTTTGCATTCATTAAAAATAAATAAATAAAATCAGACACTGCATGTACATTTGCACCGTGGCTGGAGGAAATCCAGGCAATAATGGGGAGAATATACCAGCAGTGTGAAGATGGTGCCCCGTGTGGGAATTTAATCCAGAAGCACAGTGCTGCAAGGGACAGCACCGACCACTATGCCACTGTGCAGCCCGAGCAAGACTGACCTCATCACAGGCAGCCAAAGGACACCCATAAGGGCTTTTGAATCAACTGATAGAACATTGCTTCTCAGGGTACAATCCCAACATGCCTTGGGATGAAAGAAATCCAGTGCACA
Source organism: Staurois parvus (assembly GCA_951230385.1). NCBI lineage: Eukaryota > Metazoa > Chordata > Amphibia > Anura > Ranidae > Staurois > Staurois parvus. Next base: position 292,438 of record CATNWA010011083.1, on the reverse strand, counting down.
TGCATGGGAGTAACAGAATCTCAGACTGGACCATCAAGACACCAAAACCTTGAAGATGACCAGGTAATGAGGTCAATGGTGGTGATGGCAGATATTGCATCACTGAGTGGGGCTTTGATGGGTAAGTGTCCCATAAACTGCAAATATGCTATAAAGTCCTGCATGTATTATGTCACCCCGAGTCCGCCATTCAAGAACCCAGAGGATGACCAGCAGCAGCAATGGGGAGACCAAGGAGATTGGGGAGGTAGCATCACTGGAGAGGACCAAGGAGTTTGGGTATGTAGCATCCCTGGAGGAAACCAAGAAAACTGAGGATGAAGCATTGTTGGTGGGGACCAAAAACATAGGGGACATAGCATAGCTGGACGGGACCCAGGAGGTTGGGGATGTAGCATTGCTGGGAGGGATCCAAGGACTATAGCATTGCTGGAGGGGACCAAGGAGACTAGACACGTAGCATCACTGAAGAGGACCAAAGAATTGGGGTTGTACCATTCCTGGAGGGAACCAAGAGAACTGGGGATGAAGCATTGTTGGAGGGGGAGCAAAACACAGGGGAACATAGCATCGATGGATATGACCCAGGAGGCTGGGGATGTAGCATTGCTGGGAGGGAACCAAGAAGATTGGGACTATAGCATTTCTGGAGAGGACCAAGGAGATTGGGCACGTAGCATCACTGGTGAGGACCAAGGAGACTGGGCATGTAGCATTGCTGGAGAGGACCAAGGAGATTGGGCACGTAGCATTGCTGGAGAGGACCCAGGAGACTGGGGATGTAGCATTGTTGGAGAAGACCAAAGACCTAGGAGACATAGCATCGTTGGATAGGACCCAGGAGGTTGGGGATGTAGCATCAATGGAGAGGACCAAAAATATCAGCATGTACCATTACTGTGAGGGGACCAAAGGACTGGGGACGCAGCACCTTTGAGAGGGGTCCATGGAGATTGAGGATGTAGCATCTCTGGAGGGGACCAAGAAGACTGGGGATGTAGCATCTCTGGAGAGGATCAAGGAGACTAGGGATGTAACATTGCTGGAGGAGATCATGGAGACTGGGGACGTGGCATCACTGGACAGGACCCAGGAGGTTGGAGATGTAGCATCGCTGGATGGGACACAGGAGGTTGGGGACGTAGCATCGCTGGATGGGACCCAGGAGGTTGGGGACGTAGCATCGCTGGAGGGGACCCAGGAGGTTGGGAACCAAGAAGATTGGGACTATAGCATTGCTGGAGGGGACCAAGAACATTGGAGATGTAGCATCGCTGAAGGAGATTGGCAGCAGAACATAGAAGGGAGTTTACCTGGTAAGTATGCCATAATGTGCAAATATACCGAGCGTACCTTCCAACACCACAATAGGACAGCTGCACTCCCCACCACGATAGGGTCTCTGCTCTGCTTTATGTGGAGTGTAGAATTATTAAAATCTCTGTGAGGCTTCAATTGCAGCGGGGGGGGCTAAAGGGAATTTGTGCTAGTTTTGGAGGGATTTCTTTTCACTTCTTGTGGTGTCATTGGGACAGGAACTGAAGAGAAATCTCCTCAATGGGACTACAATAGCCAAAAAAACATTCTAAATGTTTAATTGTTCACTGCTCTATCCAAGGCTCCAAAATGTTTGGACTTTAGACGCACTGAAAAAGCAACAAAGTGCTCAGTGTGAACGACATGTCAGCCTCGGATGTCGCTTTAAAGTCACCCGGAAAACCCAGATGATGGAACATCACATGATCTGTCAGCAGAATACACAGCTGGTATGAAGCATCATGTGAGATATGAAGTTGTTCTCAGTTCTGCAATCTGATGGTTGGAGTAGATTCTGGATGAATGTCCCGGGGTGGGGGTGGGGGGTGTACAGACATCTGTGAAAGAACATGGAGGATGCGTAACAACAAAGGGAAGTGAGAACGATGAAGGGTCGGTATACACAGGAGGATTTAGGAAGTCACCATCAACCGCAAGAAAAGACGCCGTCTTCCATGATCAGTCATACCCACCAAGAATTCTTCTGTCAGCAAGTTATGAATATACAATAAATGATCTCTAAGGGATTCCTGAGCACCCGCCAACGTCATTCTCAGGACGCCTGAGACCTCAAATACCCGTCCATTATTGGGGGGTTAATTCAGCATTTTTTTTTCTTTTCAAAAATATCAGTCAGTGAATAATTTATAAAACTATAAAATTATTAAAGTTTCTTCTTTTCATTTCTTCCAATATGTTAAAGTGTTACTAAACCCCTGACCCCGCATTCACTATATCTGGTCTCTTGGGACCCCACATTCACTATATCCGGTCTCTTGGGACCCTGCATTCACCAGATCCGCTCTCCCCGGACCCTGCATTCACTATATCCGCTCTCCCCGGACCCCGCATTCACTATATCCGCTCTCCCCGGACCCCGCATTCACTATATCTGCTCTTCCCGGACCCCGCATTCACTATATCCGTTCTCCCCAGACCCCACATTCACTATATCCGGTCTCTTGGGACCCTGCATTCACTATATCTGCTCTTCCCGGACCCCGCATTCACTATATCCGTTCTCCCCGGACCCCGCATTCACTATATCCGTTCTCCCCGGACCCGCATTCACTATATTCGCTCTCCCCGGACCCCGCATTCACTATATTCGCTCTCCCCGGACCCCGCATTCACTATATCTGCTCTCCCCGACCCCGCATTCACTATATCTGCTCTCCCCGGACCCCGCATTCACTATATCTGCTCTCCCCGGACCCCGCATTCACTATATCCGCTCTCCCGGGAACCTGCATTCACTATATTTGGTCTCCTGGGACCCCGCATTCACTATATCCGCTCTCCCCGGACCCCGCATTCACTATATCCGCTCTCCCCAGACCCCGCATTCACTATATCCGCTCTCCCCGGACCCCGCATTCACTATATCCGCTCTCCCCGGACCCCGCATTCACTATATCCGCTCTCCCCGGACCCCGCATTCACTATATCTGCTCTCCCCGAACCCCGCATTCACTATATCTGCTCTCCCCGGACCCCGCATTCACTATATCCGTTCTCCCCGGACCCCGCATTCACTATATCCGCTCTCCCCGGACCCTGCATTCACTATATTTGCTCTCGCACAGTACGCAGAACATGGAAATGCAATTATTTTAGTAAATATAAACTGCTAAATACCTTTTCTCATCAGCAGTATATACAGTCAGGTCCATAAATATTGGGACATGGACACAATTCTAACATTTTTGGCTCTATATATCACCACAATGGATTTGAAATGAAACAAACAAGATGTGCTTTAACTGCAGATTGTCAGCTTTAATTTGAGGGTATTTACACTCCAAACCAGGTGAACGGTGTAGGAATTACAACAGTTTGCATATGTGCCTCCCACTTATTAAGGGACCAAAAGTAATGGGACAATTGGCTTCTCAGCTGTTCCATGGCCAGGTGTGTGTTATTCCCTCATTATCCCAATTACAATGAGCAGATAAAAGGTCCAGAGTTCATTTCAAGTGTGCTATTTGCATTTGGAATCTGTTGCTGTCAACTCTCAAGATGAGATCCAAAGAGCTGTCACTATCAGTGAAGCCATCATTAGGCTGAAAAAAACAAAACAAACCCATCAGAGAGATAGCAAAAACATTAGGCGTGGCCAAAACAACTGTTTGCAACATTTTTAAAAAGAAGGAACGCACCGGTGAGCTCAGCAACACCAAAAGACCCGGAAGACCACGGAAAACAACTGTGGTGGATGAGCGAAGAATTCTTTCCCTGGTGAAGAAAACACCCTTCACAACAGTTGGCCAGATCAAGAACACTCTCCAGGAGGGAGGTGTATGTGTGTCAAAGTCACCAATCAAGAGAAGACTTCACCAGAGTGAATACAGAGGGTTCACCACAAGATGGAAACCATTGGTGAGCCTCAAAAACAGGAAGGCCAGATTAGAGTTTGCCAAACGACATGTAAAAAAAGCCTTCACAGTTCTGGAACAACATCCTATGGACAGATGAGACCGACATCAACTTGTACCAGAGTGATGGGAAGAGAAGAGTATGGAGAAGGAACTGCTCATGATCCTAAGCATACCACCTCATCAGTGAAGCATGGTGGTGGTAGTGTCATGGCGTGGGCATGTATGGCTGCCAATGGAACTGCTTCTCTTGTATTTATTGATGATGTGACTGCTGACAAAAGCAGCCGGATGAATTGTGAAGTGTTTCGGGAATATTATCTGCTCATATTCAGCCAAATGCTTCACAACTCATTGGACGCTTCACAGTGCAGATGGACAATGACCCAAAGCAGACTGCAAAAGCAACCAAAGAGTTTTTTAAGGGAAAGAAGTGGAATGTTATGCAATGGCCAAGTCAATCACCTGACCTGAATCCGATTGAGCATTTCACTTGCTGAAGACAAAACTGAAGGGAAAATGCCCCAAGAACAAGCAGGAACTGAAGACAGTTGCAGTAGAGGCCTGGCAGAGCATCACCAGGGATGACACCCAGCGTCTGGGGATGTCTATGCGTTCCAGACTTCAGGCTGTAATTGACTGCAAAGGATTTGCAACCAAGTATTAAAAAGTGAAAGTTTGATTTATGATTATTATTCTGTCCCATTACTTTTGGTTCCTTAATAAGTGGGAGGCACATATGCAAACTGTTGTAATTCTGTTGTATAGAGCCAAAAATGTTAGAATTGTGTCGATGTCCCAATATTTATGGACCTGACTGTAGCAGTCTTGTGACTTCTATCAGGGACCAGTAGAGCACTGGTTAAAGCTTGAAGGAGGCGTTTTCATTCTCCTCTGACTGTCCTATGAGGCTGCATGACCCCTGGCCCTCTGTCTGGACAACGCTGATTGGCCCTGTGCTGATCACATGCACCCTCTACCGCAATACACACCAAACTGAGCATGTGCATAGTGACTCCTAGAGCTATGTACTATCAGCAGATGGATTGGGGACAGTAGAAGAAGGGGAGGATCAGAGAAGACAGGATCAAACAGACTTTTTACACAATGCAGAAGATTAACCCCTTGGGTTCCACAGTGAGTATAACAAGCATGCTTTATAGCATCTACAGACGGATTTTACTGTTGTAGGTTCAGTAGCACTTTAAACACTTCACATCCATGGGACGCATTAAATCATCCTGGACTGGAAGTAGTTAAAACAAGCTCCTGGCTACAGCTGCAACCACAAACTTGGTATCATTTTCTACAACTGCAGATTTTACAGTATTGAGATGGGTCATATCAAGAAAAAAAGAAAAGGAAAAAAAGAAAAGAAAAAAGAAAAAAAAAAAAAAAAAAATGATGATTTTAATAAAATAATAAAAAAAAATAATCCTAAAAGGGTTCCCAACCCCCATGTATACATGAAAATGTGTCCATAGATCCTGCACATGTATGTAAACAGTGATTGCACCACATATGTGTGGTATCCCTGCAAAAATTTATTTTAAAAAAAAGAAAAAAAAAAAAACCCCCTTGAGGAGTCAAATCAGAGCTCTCCAATCAGCATGGAGCATAAACTTTGCCATTTTCTTGTACATAAATGTACTATTCTGTAAGTGAGAGTCTGTGGTAACATTTGGCGTATGTTTTATTGAATTTGCTCTCACGGAGAAAACCGGCGCGGATCCTGGCGTACTTACCGTCAATGTTGTTGGGTAGGTGATTCATCATGGAGCCGGACTCACAGGCCTCGATGTACAGAACCATCTGGAAGAGAAATATTTCCATGTCACTCCAACAGGTTCTGCTACAGAAGACTCAGCACAGCGACACCACTGGACTACAGACACTTCCTATGACACCAATGGGCACTTACCTTTTTGTACTTCTTGTTGTCATACATGTATTGAATGGTTTTGTTGAGTTCCTCGACGTGGAGCTGCAATGGAGAACCAAAGAAATGCATTGTATGAATGATGGTGACTGATGTGAATGTACAATATATATATATATATATATATACACACACACACACACTATATTACCCCAAGTATTGGGCCGCCGGCCTTTCCACACACATGACCTTTAATGGCCCCCCAGTCTTAGTCTGTAGGGTTCAATATTGAGTTGGCCCCGCCCTTTCCACGCACATGACCTTTAATGGCCCCCCAGTCTTAGTCCGTAGGGTTCAATATTGAGTTGGCCCCGCCCTTTCCACGCACATGACCTTTAATGGCCCCCCAGTCTTAGTCCGTAGGGTTCAATATGGAGTTGGCCCCGCCCTTTGCAGCTATAACAGCTTCAACTCTTCTGGGAAGGCCGTCCACAAGGTTTAGGAGGGTGTCTATGGGAATGTTGGACCATTCTTCCAGAAGCACATTTGTCAGGTCAGGCACTGATGTCGGGGGAGGAGGCCTGGCTCGCAGTCTCCGCTCTAATTCATCCCAAAGGTGTTCTATGGGGTTGAGGTCAGGACTCTGTGCAGGACAGTCAAGTTCCTCCACCCCAAACTGGCTCCTCCATGTCTTTATGGACCTTGCTTTGTGCACTGGTGCGCAGTCATGTTGGAACAGGAAGGGGCCATCCCCAAACTCTTCCCACAAAGTTGGGAGCATGAAATTGTCTGAAGTGTCGCCTTAAGAGTTCCTTTCACTGGAACTAGGGGGCCAAGCCCAACCCCTGAAAAATAACCCCACACCATAATCCCCCTCCACCAAACTTTACACTTGGCACAATGCAGTCAGACAAGTACCGTTCTCCTGGCCACCGCCAAACCCAGACATGTCAATTGGATTGCCAGACAGAGAAGCGTGATTAGTCACTCCAGAGAACACGTCTCCACTGCTCTAGAGTCCAGTGGCGGCGTGCTTTACACCACGGCATCCGACGCTTTGCATTGCACTTGGTGATGGAAGGCTTGGATGCAGCTGCTGGGCCATGGAAACCCATTCCATGAAGCTCTCTACGCACTGTTGTTGGGCTCATCTGAAGGCCACACCAAGTTTGGAGGTCTTTAGCGATTGACTCTGCAGACAGTTGGCGACTTCTGCGCACTGTGCGCTTCAGCATGCGCTGACCCCGCCCTGTCATGTGACGTGGCCTACCACTTGGTGGCTGAGTTGCTGTTGTTCCCAGTTGCTTCCACTTTGTTATAATCCCACTAACAGTTGAGCGTGGAATATTTAGTAGCCAGGAAATGTCACGGATGGACTTATTGCCCAGGTGGCCACCTATCACGGGACCACGCTTGGAGTCACTGAGCTCCTGAGAGCGACCCATTCTTTCACCAATGTTTGTAGAAGCAGTCTGCATGCCTAGGTAAAAATAGGTGGTTGAGCCCTCCCCCTCCCCCCAACTGTTCTCCTTTCATTCCAAAAGTCGTCATCAAGTCACCGAATTGTTCTTTCAAAAAATCTAGTGTATGCCCAGCCTTAAGGATTGTTCACACAGGCTAGAGGGGCAGAAAAAATAGGTGGTTGAGCCCTCCCCCTCCCCCCAACTGTTCGCCTTACACTAACACAGTAGTCTGAGGGGGTGTACACATGCCCAGCCCTGATGGATTGCTTCACGGCAAAAACATTCCCTCCCTCCCCCCCTCCAATGTGTTGAGCAGGCAGGACCACTGCCGACCCATTGTAGTGGACAAGGCAGTGCCACAAATACCCCGCAATGGTGTGCAATGCATGTGGTGGGGGCAGCCTCCTCATGATCAAAACAGGTGGTGAGGAGATGACCTTACCCTCTGAAAAGCAATCCACAAAAACAGATCTAATAAGTCTCCCAATCTACTTATTAAAAAGGAATGGACGTCTGGAAGCTGTGTCCAAATGGCCAGGCAGAGTGCAAAAAGGGCCATCATGCTTTGTGTGCCGGCGGCCATCTTGGCAGAGGCAGGGCTTTGCTTCCTCATGCCAGGGCCTCCGGCAAGGAGAACTATGCACAGCAGTGACATCCCCAATTCTCCCGAGACTAACAGTCATGGCAGCAGTGCCTTAGATCCCACACTGCAGATACACAGCTATGGCTTTGTTCACTCGCGGCGTTTCAATCCGCGCCATGTGCAGGGCCGCGTCTAACAGGCATGGGGTGGGGGTGGTGCTTACATCGTCATTGGGAAATGCCAGCAGACCCGGGGCTCCGTGATCAGTGAAGTAAACAAAGACGTGATCGTTCGGTCCGCTGCAAGAGAGCAGAAAAAAAAAGTGACTTAACCAAATGATGTGATTTTCATGCCCCAACCGAAAGCTGTGTGGAGTCCGTATTCATATTAGAGTTACTTGTTTTAAATGCTATTTATTTTTTTTACCATTTCTTCAGCTGCTTCCTGGTTTTTGGCCTAGGCCAAAATGATGTCATACATTCCAGAAGTCTTCAGAAGGGGGGGAGGGGCTTTCTCAGCTAAGCACACCCTCCTGCCTGCATGCCTGAGCTAAGGGCAGATCAATCCCAGGACGGCTAGAAACACTGAAGGGGTTGTTTTTCAAAGTGATTTCTCAACAAGATAAAGCAAGGAGACGTGGATGGATGGATGGATGGGGGGGGGGGGGGGGGGGTTTGCTTTAATTATTAAAACATGAATTACTGTTGTCAGCTTGTGGTGCTCAGAGACAGTTTAGTTCTGCTTCAGAGAAGAATTGCAGGCGTGGATATTGTATATGTAGTTACACTGGGCCAGCTTGGACATGTAATTATATACCATACCCCATGGGTAGGGGGGCTTTGGGTGACTCCGTATCACCCACCTACCAGTGGACTCCAACTACAAGTTTCCTTTCCTGTTGAGGATATTGAACAAACCGTTCAAAGCCCATGCACACAGGGCCATGGATAAGGGGGAACCACCACTCCTTCTGTACGGGGCCCAGGCAGCTGGGTGAATCAGATATGGGCAGTAAGGGTGATCGGTACGGTTGGCCCAAAAGATCGGTACGGTAGACCCAAAAGAGCCAACCTGACAGACTTTCACCCCCCCCCCCAAAAAAAATAGTTTACTATGCTTCAGTTATGAACACAGTGAGTGATTGGTACCGATCACTGATTGTGTTCATTCACAAAGAGACTGGTAAATGTGACATTTTTACCGGACCCTTCCCCCACTCTCCATCTTGAAGGATTCAATTGTGTACCTGCAGCTGCGGGTGGAAAGGAGAGGAGGGAAGCCGGTAGCAAGGTTGGGGGCCTGGGCAGCAGGGGACTGGTGCAGCGGGGGAAGGGGGCAATCACTGGAACCGATCACCTGTATAGCTCTCTCTGCAGTTGCTGAAAGCCGACTTGTTCTCCTCCCACTCCTGCTATCTTTCAGCTGCTGCAGAGAGAGCCATACAAGGGATCAGTTTCAGTAATCCCCGCCCCCCACCCCACCCGCAGCACCAATCACCCTCTCTGTGCACCATACATTTTCCCCTGCTGCCCAGGCCCCCCACATTGCTGCCGGCTCCCCTCCTCACCTTCCCACCAGTGGCTGCAGGCACACAATGGAATCCTTCAGGATGGAGAGTGGGGGAAGGGTCCGATAAAAAGGTCACATTTACCAGGCACTTTCTTTCACTGAATGAACACAATGAGTGATCGGTACCAATCACTCACTGTGTTCATTCATAACTGAAGCATAGTAAATAGTCTTTTTTTTTTTTTTTTTTTTTTTTTTGTAAAGGGGGGGGGGGGGGGTGTCTGTCAGGTTGGCTCTTTTGGGCCTACCTGGGCCAACCATACCGATCTTTTGGGCCAACAGTACCAATCACTCTCCCTACCCATATCCGATTCACCCAGCTGCCCGGGCCCCTCTGCTGGCCTGGGCCCTGTCTGCATGGGCTTTGAACTGTTTGTTCAATATCTTCAATAGGAAAGGGGACTTGTAGTTGGAGTCCACGGGTAGGTGGGTGACACGGAGTCACCCAAAGCCCCTGCCCACGGGGTATGGGCCCTGTACAGAAGGAGTGCTGGTAACCCTGTCAGGTTGGCTCTTTTGGGCCCCGTGGTTTCAGCAGCCCTGCCTGCGAGACCCCCATAGTAGACACCACTACTACAGTGATCTTCACAAGCTTCTGGGTCCTGCGCGGAGCAGCTGCCCTGCTGCATTGTGAACACAGGAGGTCGCTTGTTTGCCACAGGTGCCATTCATTCTCAATGAATGCAAAGTATTCTATGATTGGATGGGGTGGAGATGTCACAATCTCCGCCTCATCCAATCAGAGAACTCTCTGCAATAATTGACAAAACAGAAAGTGTTCTCTGAATGCCGAAAGAGTGACCTCCTGTGTTGAGTAATCAGCAGAGCAGCCGCTCAGCACAGGACCAGGAAGCCAACGGCAATCAGTGTAGAAGCGGTGCTCATTTCCAGCTTCCAGGGGGATCCCACAGGTATGGCAGATATTGGACTTCCATCGGTCCAAATAGGTCAAAATAGCAAACCTGGAATTCAGCCACAGGGGGACATCGAATTTCAAAGGTATGGACACCTTTGTTAGATGGGTCATAGGTCCATTTCTACACAAGAAGCCAGTGATCCCTCTTCAAAGTCCAGCAGCAACCTATAATCGACCCCAAAATCCAAACGACTGAAGAAGAAGAATCGACAAACCTCTTAATCACCTTCCCGGAACCTTTTCCCTTCACCGCCTCTGCATCACCTCTCAGGACCGCCAGGAAGTTGGCAGGAGTGACGAACTAGAAAAAAACACACAACAAACCACATCATCAGGAACACGGGACAAAAGGTCGTTCATCAGACTGTTTATATTCTCATGGTGACCCAACCGGTTTTCTGAGCTATGCTGGAAAGTTGGCAGGAAAATCCAAGTAGCACCATGACAGAGGGATGAGCAAGGCCTTGGGCAAGCCTTCGTAATTACCTCCCAGCATCTGTTACAAAGAACAAAGTAGGGTGATGGTGGATTCCTAATGCCACCGATCGCTCATCCGGGTCTGATGCATTGGCTCTCCACTGGGAACAGAACTAGACTGCCAACCAGTGTATTAGTAGTCCCACAGCAAACCAAATATGGAGGGTCAAGGTGGAAGATCAAATAATACAATGATAAAAACAAAATTTCAAACATAATTACCTCTCCCTCAATGGGAAACCAAATCGCAAATTGCTGATTAAATCACCGACTCACCTTTAGAGTCTATGGTGGGGTCCTCAAAAACCAAACTGGAGCCAAAATACAGTTAGGAAATCAGTAAGACTCCCTCAGAAAAGAGGTTTGTTGGGTTGTGTCCCCCCAGATACTGGAGTAGGAAGACCATTACTGGTCAAGTAGTTGGGGGACAATGCTTAAAGGGGGATCAGCTGCTCATGTTCACTTTCGAGGCTCTTAGCACTAGATAGCCTGGCCTTGAAAACCCATTTGCCGTCAATGGTTCCCTCAGGCAGAGGAACCATGAGCTGAGCTGGCCTTGGTGCTTCTTAAAGGCTTGATAGGCTCCAAGTAGGGTAGACCCCATTGGTTAAAGAAGGTGGCCATACCAATGGGTTTTGCAATCTCCTTTTGAATTAGAATATATGGATAGGATACACACCCTAAAATATATAAAGGAACCCTTGTAGTCCTATGCCCCAAGATTGACCGACCCTACCATCTCTGGAAAGCCATCTCCCTTTTTCCTCACTCCCTGACTCCACCTCCTTCTATGGTCCTGACTCCCTCACTCGATTCCTTTAACCATTTCAAGTCCGGACACTTTCCCCCCCTTCCAGTCCGGACGCTTTCACCCCCTTCCAGTCTGGACGCTTTCACCCCCTTCCAGTCCGGACGCTTTCACCCCCTTCCAGTCCGGACGCTTTCACCCCCTTCCAGTCCGGACGCTTTCACCCCCTTCCAGTCCGGACGCTTTCACCCCCTTCCAGTCCGGACGCTTTCACCCCCTTCCAGTCCGGACGCTTTCACCCCCTTCCAGTCCGGACGCTTTCACCCCCTTCCAGTCCGGACGCTTTCACCCCCTTCCAGTCCGGACGCTTTCACCCCCTTCCAGTCCGGACGCTTTCACCCCCTTCCAGTCCGGACGCTTTCACCCCCTTCCAGTCCGGACGCTTTCACCCCCTTCCAGTCCGGACGCTTTCACCCCCTTCCAGTCCGGACACTTTCACCCCCTTCCAGTCCGGACACTTTCACCCCCTTCCTGTCCAGGCCACTTTTCAGCTTTCAGCGCTGTCGCACTTTGAATGACAATTGCACGGTCATGCAACACTGCACCCATATGAATTTTTGAGACAGATAAAAAAACTTTTTTTGGTGGTATTTATTCACCACTGGGATTTTTATTTTTTTTGCTATATAAATGAAAAAGTCCAAAAAATTGGCCAATCAGTGATCACATGATTGGGACCTTACACAGAGGTCCTGTACAACGATCAGTGTTCCTCTGTGTCCGGAGGACACAGCGGGCACTGGATCGCGGTGCCGCGTGCTCCCAGGGAGCGCGCACAATCCAAAATGGCGGGCGCCATTTATGAACGGCAACCCGCCCCTGCACTGCCACCGTCTGGCCGTTTATATACAGCGGCCGGACGGGAAGTGGTTAACCTTTTCTCCCTTCTCTCTCTAATCCTCTCCATGTATTGGGGTGCTAAACCTGTGGCCCTCGGAGCCCTCTGTCGAGGCCCTTGACCTCAAACCAGGGCAGCACACTTCTATTCCATCCTGCGAGTTTGGTGCGCTTTCTGAAAAGGCACCAAAAAACTCTTGAATGCAGGATTATTGGTGCGCTTTCAGGAAACGCACCACACCCGCACGGTCTAATAGAACCCGCAGGAGTACTGCACTCCAATCAAGCTCAATGACTTTTCTGATGGCCCAGAGTCTCGGCCCCGGGTTGTAAATGCAGCCGGGAGCACATGATGCAGGGAAGGCGTCTAAAAGTGCAGCACCAGAACTGTGAGTCTCACCTCCTTTGTGTAGTCCTTTAGTACTCCGGCGTACACATCTGTCCCATTGGGCCGGTTTATGATGATGCCTTTGGTTGGATTCCTGGACACAAATACACATTGAATATTATCAGCATGCTGCTCACAGACCACACCATTCAGAAGGAGGACTTCTTCAGAACATTAAAAAGAAAAGTATACATTCTAATTTCGTTCAAATTTATTTGAGAGGAGGAGTTGTGGTCCTAACCTAGGGTGACAACACTGCTCCTCTATAGAGTACAGTGAGAGTGTTGTCACCCTAAGGCAGGAAATTACTGGCAGGATCACCAGGTAAAAACTAAAGGAAAAAAAAAAAAAACAGAAAAAAAGAAAATCAGGGAAAAAAAAAAAAAGACAGAAAGAACCCCCCAGAACAAAAAGAACCCAGAAAAAAGAAAAAAAAAAAAAAAGGAAAAAAAAATAATAATGCAGCCACCACAATGAAAGAATAGGTAGGTTGTAAAAGATACATTTTATTCTCAGGTTTGGATACATTTTAAATACGGTGAAATTCTGTGAAATCTGTAAAAATCAAAAAAAAAAAAAAAAAAAAAAAATCAAAATGGGGCATCCCAGTGGCTAAATGGTTAGCACTTCCGCCTGGCAGTGCTAGAGCCATCGGTTTGAATCCCAACCACGGCACCACCTACTTGAAGTTTGCATGTTCTCCCTGCGCCTGCGCGGGTTTTCTCTGTGAACTCCAGTTTCCTCACACACTCCAAAGACATGCTTGGAGGATAATTGGCTCCTGTCTACATTGGCCTCAGTATGTGTATGTAAGAATGTGAGTTAGGGACCTTCGATTGTACACCCCTTGAGGGTTAGGGACCTTCGATTGTACGCCCCTTGAGGGTTAGGGACTGACGGGAATGTGAATCTTGATGATCTTCCAGATCTGGGCAGTAATCCAGTGTGAGACTTCCTGTGTTAAAGACCGCTCACTGCTGCTCTTTTTTCCTTGTGCAGGGTGACTGGTCTTGTCTCCACCCACTCCTGTAGGTTTCTGTAGTGGGTGGAGCCTGATGGGCCCCTCCCAGAGCTCTCTCTCTCTCTCTCTCTCCTTGTGCAGGATGACCTACACCCAACCTTCACCCTTCAACTAGAACCCCTTCTCAAACTAACCTCCTAACTAGACGTGCAGAATGAAAAAAAAAAAAAAAAAAAGAAGATGGTTTTCGTTTTAATTTTGGATCGATTTTTTAAATTCATTTTCGACCAGATTAAAAAATTTTCCAAAACGGATGTAAATGGATCTATATGGATGAAAAATGGATGTACATGGATCTAAATGAATGAAAAATGGATGTAAACAGATCTAAATGGATGAAAAAACAGATCTAAATGGATGAAAAACAGATCTAAATGGATGAACAAATGGATCTAAAACGGATGAAAAAAATGGATGTAAACTCATCTGTTTTTTCTTTGAATAAATGTGACTGAACTGAAGAAAAAAAAAAATGGAACGCCCGTGTGAGCGGACCCCAACGGAGTGATTGTGGAGTTTTCTATGTAAGAACAAAAAAAAAAAAAACCCTCAACGCATAAAAATTCAGCACCAGAGTTATTCAGAAACTTGTGTACCCTGGCTTGTTTGGGTGGAATCAGTCAGGAAGATGCTGTAGCAATCATGCACACAGTGATGGGCGCGGTCAGCCATTCTGCTCCAAACCTCTGCATTTTGGTATCTCTCCCCAAAACAAATCAGTCTCCCTCCTCCGATTTCCCCCCTCCCTCAGGAATGCGTTCAGTGTACATTGCTAAGGGGCTGTCTATGCAATCCTTTTCCCAAATAAGGCAATTGGCTTGCTGTTGTAAGAAGACACCAGTTGATTTTGGGTAGAAAAGAGGCTGTTATGTTTTGTGCGTAGAGAGAGAAGTGAGGATCTCCTGCGTTTTAACATCTCGCAGACCGAGAGCAAAGGAGAACCTCGCTGTAACAACGAAACTGAGTGCGAGACCAGAAATTCCTTTTCTAGCTCATCAGACTTGAAACTGCTTAACCCCAAGGCATCTTTCGGCAAGTACTTATTTACCTAAACTTCTTTCTGATATCTGTTTGCTGTGCTGTTGTGCTCTGTATAATTATATATATATATATATATATATATATATATATATATATTACAGCTTTTTTCTGTAAATATTTCTACTGCACCCTTATGATCTTTTAGTAATAAATCTTACTTTCTGAAAAAGTGTTGAACTGTTTCTTTAGCTCTTTAATGTGATTTACGAATCCCTGCCACTGGAGAGCACTACTATGAGTGTTTAACCCTCTGTATAACCGGTCTGTAGAGATAGTGGTATACCGACGATTAACCAATCATCCTAGTGTATTGCTGGAGTTTCCCCTTTCTCTGTACAAAAAGGAGGTGGTGGCAGTGTGAAGGGTTAATTGCATAATTAACCTGACCCAGTAACAAACGCTCCCAGGCTGCAGGTACATCGATTGTGGTCCAATTAGCTGGAAAATCGCTGTGAAGGGTGCAGTGGGGCGTGGCATGGTTATGCACATGACATCGCAGTTTCAGATTGGCTAGGTCTTCGGTCACGAGTTTGATGAGAAGGTCAGGAGTCTGACGTGCGATCGTCACAGATTCCATCACTGGGATTCTGTGCTTTTTTATGCAATGCAAGCAGAACTTGGATAGTGGGAGGGCCAGCAGAGTCACAGCACCCTGTCTCAGTACTCCCCTCAAGAGGCACCAGCCCTGGTGCTGGCTTTTAGGAGTTATGCAATTATCAAAATGCCTCCTCAGTCTGGAAGAGGGTGCGTTCCAGGGAAAGATATATGTGCATACAGGCCATCACACGTGATGCTGAGCCTCCACAATGGAAAGAACTGAAAACCAATGACTGAAAGCAGCGAGGCCAGGGACAGTCAGGCTGGGCAGGAAAGAGCTAGATGACGCTGGACGTCCTCCAGCCAAGAAATGAGGCGGAGCTCTATCTGAATGGCTGCAGCTTCTAATGAAATACTTTAAATATGATTGGCTTTGATGAAATTCTCGCACTCAGCACCCCCGCCCCTCCTGCTCGCGGTATCTAGAGAGGATCGATTTCCTACTTGGCAGCAAAGCGAACGTCCGCTCTATATAATGACACAATGTAACACAATCAGTCTCAGGTGTCACTGGCTGCATCACGGCGGTAATACGAGGAGCACGCACTCGCAGCTTCAGATATATTCTGGATTGGGTTACCCCCATCCCCCCCCCCATCCCAATACTGAGAACCAACATTCACTTCTCTGGGCTTATTAACCCCTCCCCCTCCAGAGGATCCCCCCCCCCTTCCTGACCAGGCCATTTTTTGCGTTACGGCGCTGTGTTACTTTAACTGACAATTGCACGATCATGCAACGCTGCACCCAAATTTTTTCCCCACGAATTGAGCTTTCTTTCGGTGGTATTCGATCGCCTGTGCAGTTTTTTATTTTTTTGCGCTATAACCAAAAAAAGAGCGACCATTTTGAGAACAAAAAACAATATTTTGGACTTTTTGCTATTAAACATGTCCAGTAAAAAATAAAAAAAAAAATTAAATTTCGGCCAAAATGTGTCTTTGCTAAAAAAAAAATCCCAATACATGTAAATGAATTGGTTTACGTGAAAGTTATAGCGTTTACAAATGGCGGTATAGATAATGGGATTTTTTTTTTCTACTAGTAACGGCGGCAATCAGTGACTTATAGTGGGACTGTGGCGGGCATTCTGACACTGGGGGGGGGGGGGGGGGGGAACTGACTTGCTGTCACTGACATCCCCAGTGACACCAATACAGTGATCAGTGCTAAAAAAAAAAAAAAAAAAAGCCATGACACTGTACTAATGGCATTGTGCAGGAAGGGGTTAATGTTGGGCGATCAAAGGGTTAACTGTGTGCTGGGTGTGTTTTACTAAGGGTGGGGGGCTGTGCGCTTCACTGTAATCACACTGCTGTGGATGGCTGTGCTGTGCAGTGTGCCCGAGGTGACAGGGAGGACGACTGTTAGTAAGCAAAACAGTCCTCCTCCCCGTCGGTGATTGTTGGTAATCACCAGGCGCCAGCGGGTAATTACTAGCCGGGACCCGATGATTGACATCTGCGACCACGAATGGTGGCGTGTGCACCCTTTACCTGGAAATGCGAAATCACGTATATATACAGTGTATCTGCTATGGGGCGGTCCTTAAGCGGTTAAAGTGGAACTCCAGACGCAGAACAAAGTCAGACGGCTCAGAACACTTACTGCTCGTTGTCGGCGATATCGTCATACATCATCACCACGATCTGCTCATCGGGGATGCCGTTCCTCTTGACGATCTGATAGGCGTGGCACACGTCAGCCTGGAAATACATCAGAGATGAAATGTTAAATCACATCAGGAAGAGCGTCACACAAATGATCCAACAACGATTTATTGGTTCAGGAAATGACCACGGAAAGGAAAAACATACAGCCAACACATTTCAGGGGCACCGAAGGCCCCCACCCCCTTTCTCAGGGCTTAAAGTGTTACTAAACCAACAACAGTAAGGTCCGGGGAGAGCGGATATAGTGAAGGCGGGCTCCGGGGAGAGCGGCTACAGTGAAGGCGGGCTCCGGGGAGAGCGGCTACAGTGAAGGCGGGGTCCGGGGAGAACGGATATAGTGAATGCGGGGTCCAGGGAGAGCGGCTACAGTGAAGGCGGGCTCCGGGGAGAGCGGCTACAGTGAAGGCGGGCTCCGGGGAGAGCGGCTACAGTGAAGGCGGGCTCCGGGGAGAGCGGCTACAGTGAAGGCGGGCTCCGGGGAGAGCGGCTACAGTGAAGGCGGGCTCCGGGGAGAGCGGCTACAGTGAAGGCGGGGTCCGGGGAGATCGGATACAGTGAATGCGGGGTCCGGGGAGAGCGGATACAGTGAATGCGGGGTCCGGGGAGAGCGGATATAGTGAATGCGGGGTCCGGGGAGAGCGGATACAGTGAATGCGGGGTCCGGGGAGAGCGGATATAGTGAATGCGGGGTCCGGGGAGAGCGGATATAGTGAATGCGGGGTCCGGGGAGAGCGGATATAGTGAATGCGGGGTCCGGGGAGAGCGGATATAGTGAATGCAGGGTCCGGGGAGAGAGGATATAGTGAATGCGGGGTCCGGGGAGAGCGGATATAGTGAATGCGGGGTCCGGGGAGAGCGGATATAGTAAATGCAGGGTCCGGAGAGACCGGATATAGTGAATGCGGGGTCCGGGGAGAGCGGATATATAGTGAATGCGGGGTCCGGAGAGACCGGATATAGTGAATGCGGGGTCCGGGGAGAGCGGATATAGGGAATGCGGGGTCCGGGGAGAGCGGATAAATAAAATGGTGGTAGTTGTAGTTTTTTATGTTGCACAATATTTGCAGTTATTTCTGAAGTGCATATTTTTCAGGAAAATACACTAAAGAGAATTTTAGTGCAAACAATCACAATTTTACACCCAATTTATTGGTAAATTATAAGGATGGGTTTGTGCTGAGTAGATAGAAAAACAAAAAACAAACATAAAAAAAAAAGAAAACAACACGGAAACTAAAGGAGTAACTTTTTTATTTCTTTTCTAAAAATAACAAAGATGTCTATACTTACATGCTGTGTGTGGTGGTTTTGCACAGAGCAGTCCCGATCCTCCTCTTCTCTGGTCCCCCGCAGGCTCTCCTGGCCCTCCCTCCTGTCGGGTGCCCCCACAGCAAGCAGCTTGCTATGGGGGTACCCGCTGCCCATTCACACACAAAGCCGTGGGCTTGGCCCCACCCCCTCTCTCTTCTCATTGGCTCACTGGCTGTGATTGCCACAACTGGAGCCAATGTCTCAGCCAATGAGGAGAGGGAGTCCCAGGATGGCTGAGACTCCAGTGTACATTCCTGGATGGAGAGGGGGCTTAGGTGAGTATTAGGGGGGGGAGCTGCTGCACACAAAAGGTTTTTTTTACTTTCATACATAGAATACATGAAGATAAGAAAAAAAAAAACCTTCAGCCTTTACAATCACTCTAAACCGTGTATTTAGTATCACTTAAAGTTCCCATTTTCAGTTTCAGTTTTTCCAGCGGGTCTGTTTTTTATGTGACTTGCGGCGTTTTCAGTTTTACTGCTTGAATACAGGAACAAGGTACAGCAAGTTAAACACGTCACATGCAGGGTACATTCTACATGTGACTTACATGCAAAACTTACTTCTCGTCTTCAAACCTCATACGGAAAAAAAAAACAAATGCGCAAAAGTGAACAAAAATCATAAAAATGATCCACAAAACATTACATAGTCAAGTTGAAAAGACACAACACCATCTAGTTCATCCAATAGAAAAAAAAATCCCATTCGCCAGGTCGTTATGGTGACTAGAAGTTGCGTCCTTGCGCCACATACTGCATCCCATTGACTTCAACGCAAAAAAAAAAAAAAAAGCCTCCCGCCGGCCTCAATGAGAGAACGCCTCCCGCCGGCCTCAATGCCAGAACGCCTCCCGCCGGCCTCAATGCCAGAACGCCTCCCACAGACCTCAATGCGAGAACGCCTCCACAGACCTCAATGAGAGAACGCCTCCCGCCGGCCTCAATGCGAGAACGCCTCCCGCCGGCCTCAATGCGAGAACGCCTCCCGCCGGCCTCAATGCCAGAACGCCTCCCGCCGGCCTCAATGCCAGAACGCCTCCCGCCGGCCTCAATGCCAGAACGCCTCCCACAGACCTCAATGCGAGAACGCCTCCCACAGACCTCAATGAGAGAACGCCTCCCGCCGGCCTCAATGCGAGAACGCCTCCCGCCGGCCTCAATGCCAGAACGCCTCCCGCCGGCCTCAATGCGAGAACGCCTCCCGCCGGCCTCAATGCGAGAACGCCTCCCGCCGGCCTCAATGCGAGAACGCCTCCCGCCGGCCTCAATGCGAGAACGCCTCCCGCCGGCCTCAATGCGAGAACGCCTCCCGCCGGCCTCAATGCGAGAACGCCTCCCGCCGGCCTCAATGCGAGAACGCCTCCCGCCGGCCTCAATGCGAGAACGCCTCCCGCCGGCCTCAATGCGAGAACGCCTCCCGCCGGCCTCAATGCGAGAACGCCTCCCGCCGGCCTCAATGAGAGAACGCCTCCCGCCGGCCTCAATGAGAGAACGCCTCCCGCCGGCCTCAATGAGAGAACGCCTCCCGCCGGCCTCAATGAGAGAACGCCTCCCGCCGGCCTCAATGAGAGAACGCCTCCCGCCGGCCTCAATGAGAGAACGCCTCCCGCCGGCCTCAATGAGAGAACGCCTCCCGCCGGCCTCAATGAGAGAACGCCTCCCGCCGGCCTCAATGAGAGAACGCCTCCCGCCGGCCTCAATGAGAGAACGCCTCCCGCCGGCCTCAATGAGAGAACGCCTCCCGCCGGCCTCAATGAGAGAACGCCTCCCGCCGGCCTCAATGAGAGAACGCCTCCCGCCGGCCTCAATGAGAGAACGCCTCCCGCCGGCCTCAATGAGAGAACGCCTCCCGCCGGCCTCAATGAGAGAACGCCTCCCGCCGGCCTCAATGAGAGAACGCCTCCCCGCCGGCCTCAATGAGAGAACGCCTCCCGCCGGCCTCAATGAGAGAACGCCTCCCGCCGGCCTCAATGAGAGAACGCCTCCCGCCGGCCTCAATGAGAGAACGCCTCCCGCCGGCCTCAATGAGAGAACGCCTCCCGCCGGCCTCAATGAGAGAACGCCTCCCGCCGGCCTCAATGAGAGAACGCCTCCCGCCGGCCTCAATGAGAGAACGCCTCCCGCCGGCCTCAATGAGAGAACGCCTCCCGCCGGCCTCAATGAGAGAACGCCTCCCGCCGGCCTCAATGAGAGAACGCCTCCCGCCGGCCTCAATGAGAGAACGCCTCCCGCCGGCCTCAATGAGAGAACGCCTCCCGCCGGCCTCAATGAGAGAACGCCTCCCGCCGGCCTCAATGATAGAACGCCTCCCGCCGGCCTCAATGATAGAACGCCTCCCGCCGGCCTCAATGATAGAACGCCTCCCGCCGGCCTCAATGATAGAACGCCTCCCGCCGGCCTCAATGCCAGAACGCCTCCCGCCGGCCTCAATGCCAGAACGCCTCCCGCCGGCCTCAATGCCAGAACGCCTCCCGCCGGCCTCACTGCCAGAACGCCTCCCGCCGGCCTCAATGAGAGAACGCCTCCCGCCGGCCTCAATGAGAGAACGCCTCCCGCCGCCCCCTCAATGCCAGAACGCCTCCCGCCGCCCTCAATGCCAGAACGCCTCCCGCCGGCCTCAATGCCAGAACGCCTCCCGCCGGCCTCAATGCCAGAACGCCTCCCGCCGGCCTCAATGCCAGAACGCCTCCCGCCGGCCTCAATGCCAGAACGCCTCCCGCCGGCCTCAATGCCAGAACGCCTCCCGCCGGCCTCAATGCCAGAACGCCTCCCGCCGGCCTCAATGCCAGAACGCCTCCCGCCGGCCTCAATGCCAGAACGCCTCCCGCCGGCCTCAATGCCAGAACGCCTCCCGCCGGCCTCAATGCCAGAACGCCTCCCGCCGGCCTCAATGCCAGAACGCCTCCCGCCGGCCTCAATGCCAGAACGTCTCCCATTATTTCCAATGGCACCTAAAACGTGGGCCGGTTTTGTTGTGATTGTTGCGCAGCAAATTGCATTGTGTGAAGCTTGTCGCCCAAAGGTTGCCTTGCCCCAGGAGCTAACAACCCACGCTACTCTGAAAAAAAAAAAAAAAATAATTATTGGCTAACTTTTTTAGCTGGCTCTGAGATTCAGAGCAAATTTGTCAAGCCCTGGAGTAGGAGGGTTAACATTACTGTGCATTTTTTTCCGTCTGTGTTATATTACGGATATTTCCCTTTTCTTTCTGTCCTGTGGACTCAGTAAGATGATATACAGGATTTCCAAATTAGTGGGAGATCCCCTTAGACAGTTGTCACCAGAACAAGCGTCTCCATTGGAAGATTTCTCCTCTATTCCTGTTCTGGTGGGAATTTACCCTCAACTATCATTCCTGGTGACATTGGTGATCAGGACAGTCTGAAAGTAAATCTCCCAAGGGGGTCATAGACAGTAATAAGAACCTGACAGGGCTAACCCTTCCCTACTCTATTCAAATCCAAAACAAATGTTGCCTTTAGCTATACTTTAAAAAACACAGATACTGCAAAGTGGAAGTTCTGGCGCTCCTTCCCTGCTTGTAATGGGTTTGGTACATGGGCGTTCCCTTTTACACAATCACTGCTCTGAAAACAGATTGCTAAATTCCGGCAAATAACAGACAGACAGCAAAAAAAAAATCTAAGACAGCTTTGTGATGATTAACTAAACACATGACCGGTTCTTGGTCATAGTGCGCCTTGTCCACTGTCTAGGACAGACACCCACTCAGCAAGCTTTGAGGAATGGTTGTGCGTGAGGTGGGCCACTAAACCTGGGACAGATTCCTGGGCATGGTGCACCCAGCCCCAGATCTAGGATAGACACCCAGGCTGCAAGCTTTGAGGAACTGTTGTGCTTGAGGTGGGCCACCAAACCTGGGACTGATTCTTGGTTATGGTGCTTCTCCTTCCAGGTTTAAAAGAGACACCTAGACAGCAAACATTGAGGAATGGCTGTGCATGAGGTAGATGACCAAACTTGGGACCAATTCCCAGTCGTAGTGCGTCTTGTCTAAGGTCTAGGACAGACAACTGGTCAGCAAGCTTTGAGGAATGGCTGTGCGTGAGGTGGGCCATCAAACATGGGACTGATTCTTGGTCATGGTGCTTCTCCTTCCTGGTTTAAAAGAGACACCTAGACAGCAAACTTTGAGGAATGGCTGTGCATGAGGTAGATGACCAAACCTGGGACCAATTCCCAGTCGTAGTGCGTCTGGTCTAAGGTCTAGGACAGACAACTGGTCAGCAAGCTTTGAGGAATGGTTGTGCGTGAGGTAGATGACCAAACCTGGGACCAATTCCCAGTCGTAGTGCGTCTTTGTCTAAGGTCTAGGACAGACAACTGGTCAGCAAGCTTTGAGGAATGGTTGTGCGTGAGGTGGGCCACCAAACCAGATTCCTGGCCATGGTGCACCTAGCCCCAGATCTAGGATAGACACCTAGGCTGCAAGCTTTGAGGAACTGTTGTGCTTGAGGTGGGCCACCAAACCTGGGACTGATTCTTGGTCATGGTGCTTCTCCTTCCAGGTTTAAGAGAGACATGTAGTCAGCAAATTTTGAGGAATGGCTGTGCGTGAGGTGGGCCACCAAGCTTGGGACCGATGCCTGGTCATGGTTCACCTTGTTCCAGGTTTAAGACAGGCAACTAGTCAGCAAGTTCGGAGGAATGGTTGCGAGTGAGGTAGATGACCAAACCTGGGACCAATACCTGGCCATAGTGTGCCTTGTTTAGAATCTAGGACAGACAACCAGTCAGCAAGTTTTGAAGAAAGATTGTGCGAGAGGAAGGCCGCGAAACCTGGGTCTGATTCCCGGTCATTGTATGCCTTGTTCCAGGTTTAAGACAGACACCTAGTCAGCAAGTTTGGAGAAATGGCTGGAAGTGAGGTAGATTTGCAAACCTGGGACCAATTCCTGGCCATAGTGTGCCTTGTCTAGTGTCTAGAACAGACACTCAGTTGGCAAGCTTTGATGAACGATTGTACGCAAGGAAGGCCACCAAAACCTGGGTCTGATTCCTGGTCATGGTGCTTCTTGTTCCAGGTTTAAAACAGACACATAGTAAGCAAGTTTTGAGGAATGGTTGCGTGTGAGGTAGATGACCAAACTTAGGACCAATTCCTGGTCATGGTGCACCTTGCCCCAGGTTTATGACAGACACCCACTCACTAGAGTTTGAGCAACAGCAGTGACTGAAATGAGTGACCACACTTGGAACTGGTTTCTGGTCATGGTGCACCTTGTCTAGTTTCTATGACAAACACCCAGTTAACAAAAATCTTCAGTTTCCGTGATCAAGATGGGTGACCAAACCTGGCACCAGATACCAGTTGTGGTGCACCTTGTCCTGGGTCCAGGACATCACACATTAGGCTTTCAAAATACACTCTGTGAGATCATCTCAGGTGTTTGACAAAAGCACACCCAGCTATGTTCCTGCTATAAACACACTTTTTAGCACTTGAGGAACACTGGTTGTGGTGCACCTTGTCCTGGGTCTAGGACATCACACATTAGGCTTTTTCAAAATAAGCTCTGTGAGATCATGTCAAGTGTTTGACTATAAACACCCAGCTATGTTCCTTCTATAAATACACTTGAGGGACATTCAGCTTGGCCTATGTGACCACCTTATCACACTCTTCAAACAGCCTTCGTTTCATGGTTAACGATGAAAGTACTCCTTGAAACCTCAAAAGGAACCAAGACTAAGTTTTCATTGTTATTAATCTGATGTAACAGAGAACCTCCAGACATCAAGGGCCGCAAAAAGAGTTGAAAGAACTCTTGGCAAAAAACATAAAGTAAACCCACTGGTGGATCTAAATTTATTAGATCGCCCCCAAAAGTTGGTAGAAGGCACCTACACATAACTGACTACTCAACTGCCCTGGGAGGAAAAAAAGTGTGGAATGCATCATTATGCAAATACAGATTTCATTCCTGATGCAAAAACATAGCCCCCTGCTTCACTATTGGTGCAGTAGGTAGGACAGGGCAGGGCAGAGCACTGACAGGTAGACGCATGTCACGTCTCTGACTTGTAGGCACAAATACCCTTGCAGTAGGACCCCCCTGCAAGGTTGCACTGCAAGGGTTAAGCTCGCTAAAGTCTAGAGGTAAAGAAATACGCTGCAATATCAACCTTATTCCTCACTCTGAAGGCTCCCTCCATGCTGTGCAACTGGTCCCTTGAAGCCCCTTTTCTAAGGCGCACTAGCCGGCCGTTGCACTCTGATGTCATCATGCAGAATTGCAGGACAAAACAGTCCTACATTCTATGCAAGGATAGAGATAAGCCCACCCATCAGAAGCCTCAATTATGAATAGACACATGAGTGATCGGTATCACTCACTCACTGTGTTCATTCATGAAAAGGGAGGGGGGCCTGTAAATGACATATTTACCGGCCCCTTTCTCCGTTCCCCTGCAGCAGTCAGCAGAAGAGGGAAGAGGATGGTGGATCTCTATCTCTGCAGTAGCTGAAGGCTGGCTTCTTCTTCTCTCACTCCCACCGGCTTTCAGCTACTGCAGAGAGACATACAGAGGACTGGTTTTGTAATTGCCCCTGTTGCTCCGATCATCCTCCCTGTGGGCACAGTGTCCGAGGTGGAGGTCTGGAGGGGAGGGTGGGCACAACTGAAGTCTAGGGGGGTGCAGGAGAAGCCTACCCTAGCACCCCCCTAGATCCTCCAATGATCATGAAAGAACAAGGCCGATTAAGCTGTAGACATGGCTATTTTGGAGCATACGTACAAGCAATGGCAATGCTGCAGAGGGTAGATAAGCCTGCAGATGAGCAAGAGGAGGATCAAGGGGTCTTCTTATCAAAAATTTGATTAAAAAAAAAAAAAAAAAAAGGGCACAAAACAAAATTCTAGAATTTACTCCATATTGTATAGTCTATATATGTTTTATGGGGGGTTTCCTGAAACTTTACTAAAACCGAACGTAACATACAGACCAGACGATGGCATCCCATTAGTCACACCCTTGGAGCCACCAGGAGTGTTCTCTGCCGATAAGCCTGACCTCCCTTCATCTCCCCCATCACAGCTGGCTACTGCACAGGAAACCTTTATGGAACAACGTGACCTTGTTACTACCACACCAACCAGAGCGTACAGGCCACCGAGCAGAGCGTACAGGCCACCGAGCAGAGCGTACAGGCCACCGAGCAGAGCGTACAGGCCACCGAGCAGAGCGTACAGGCCACCGAGCAGAGAGTACAGGCCACCGAGCAGAGCGTACAGGCCACCGAGCAGAGAGTACAGGCCACCGAGCAGAGAGTACAGGCCACCGAGCAGAGAGTACAGGCCACCGAGCAGAGCGTACAGGCCACCGAGCAGAGCGTACAGGCCACCGAGCAGAGCGTACAGGCCACCGAGCAGAGCGTACAGGCCACCGAGCAGAGCGTACAGGCCACCGAGCGCAGAGCGTACAGGTCACCAAGCAGAGCGTACAGGTCACCAAGCAGAGCGTACAGGCCACCAAGCAGAGCGTACAGGCCACCAAGCAGAGAGTACAGGCCACCAAGCAGAGAGTACAGGCCACCAAGCAGAGCGTACAGGCCACCAAGCAGAGCGTACAGGCCACCAAGCAGAGCGTACAGGTCACCAAGCAGAGCGTACAGGTCACCAAGCAGAGCGTACAGGCCACCAAGCAGAGCGTACAGGCCACCAAGCAGAGCGTACAGGCCACCAAGCAGAGCGTACAGGCCACCAAGCAGAGCGTACAGGCCACCAAGCAGAGCGTACAGGCCACCAAGCAGAGCGTACAGGCCACCAAGCAGAGCGTACAGGCCACCAAGCAGAGCGTACAGGTCACCAAGCAGAGCGTACAGGTCACCAAGCAGAGCGTACAGGTCACCAAGCAGAGCGTACAGGTCACCAAGCAGAGAGTACAGGCCACCAAGCAGAGAGTACAGGCCACAAGCAGAGAGTACAGGTCACCATACAATAATAAACATAGTAGCTGGGATGAGTATGGAGCCATTTGTGCTCAGCTTTGTCCATAAAAAGATTAGAAGGAAAAGCCAACCCTTGTACTGTACTCCCATAGACCGGACATCACACCAAGGAGGGAGCGAATGTCCGGCCATTGCTCACCAATTGCTTATGCAGCAGATCATGACTTACCTGGGCATCTAATGATACCTACTAGATATAGAATCTTGATGCTGAATTTTGGGAATTAGGCAAAATATACCCTTGCAGTGGGCATGACCCATCATACATATCTACGCATCAGGGGAGCTGTCCGTAGTAACGTGCCGACACGTGACACATCATACATACAGTATCTATGCATTGGAGGAGCTGTCTGTTTTAAAGTGCTGACACGTGACACGTCATACATATCTATGCATCAGGGGAGCTGTCTGTAGTAAAGTGCCAACATGTGATATGTCATACATATGTATGCATCAGGGGAGCTGTCTGTAGTAAAGTGCCAACATGTGACATGTCATACATATCTATGCATCAGGGGAGCTGTCTGTAGGAAAGTGCCAACATGTGACATGTCATACATATGTATGCATCAGGAGCGCTGTCTGTAGTAAAGTGCCAACATGTGACATGTCATACATATCTATGCATCAGGGGAGCTGTCTGTAGTAAAGTGCTGACACGTGACACGTCATACATCTATGCACCAGGGGAGTTGTCTGTAGTAAAGTGCCGATACATGACCCTTCATACGTATCTATGCATCAGACAGTCTAGTTGTAACTAAAAAAACAAAACCGCACGCCCCTCCCCCGCGACTACAATGCAACCCCCCCTCATGACTTCAATACAACCTCCCCCCCACCCCCTTATGACTTCAATGCAAACCCCTCCTTTGACTTCGGTGCAAAAAACGGACCCCAGTGACTTCCATGCAAAAACAGCAGCCATATTAATTATATAATTAAATAAACGGCCAAGTGTGCATCCTGAATTTTTGGTTTTGGCACCGGAATTTTCATATTAAAAATAGTTACATTTTAATGAGTCAAAATAACATTTTTTTTTCACTCATGACAGAAGGCAAATTCGGGAGCTCTCACCTGATGCCTGTAGTTGTACCAGCCATTGGAGCCGGCCACCAGGACTACCCAGTGCTTCCCCCCATCTTGTGGGTCATCGATAGGCATTGATGTGGCCAGGACAGCGAGGCCGAAGATGAACATCAATGGAACCATCTTGTATCAAGTCTCAGGATCCTGAAGAGACATGAGGAGCGATTATACACGAGGAGCAGGAGAGAGATTTATTTATTTCAGGTACTTATATAGCGCTTTACATATATATTGTACATTCACATCAGTCCCTAACCCTCAAGGGGCGTCCAATCTAAGGTCCCTAACCCTCAAGGGGCGTCCAATCTAAGGTCCCTAACCCTCAAGGGGCGTCCAATCTAAGGTCCCTAACCCTCAAGGGGCGTCCAATCTAAGGTCCCTAACCCTCAAGGGGCGTCCAATCTAAGGTCCCTAACCCTCAAGGGGCGTCCAATCTAAGGTCCCTAACCCTCAAGGGGCGTCCAATCTAAGGTCCCTAACCCTCAAGGGGCGTACAATCTAAGGTCCCTAACCCTCAAGGGGCGTCCAATCTAAGGTCCCTAACCCTCAAGGGGCGTCCAATCTAAGGTCCCTAACCCTCAAGGGGCGTACAATCTAAGGTCCCTAACCCTCAAGGGGCGTACAATCTAAGGTCCCTAACCCTCAAGGGGCGTACAATCTAAGGTCCCTAACCCTCAAGGGGCGTACAATCTAAGGTCCCTAACCCTCAAGGGGCGTACAATCTAAGGTCCCTAACCCTCAAGGGGCGTACAATCTAAGGTCCCTAACCCTCAAGGGGCGTACAATCTAAGGTCCCTAACCCTCAAGGAGCGTACAATGTAAGGTCCCTAACTCACATCCATACATACACATACTAGGGACAATTTAGACAGGAGCCAATTAACCTACCAGCATGCCTTTGGAGTGTAGGAGGAAACCGGAGTACCTGGAGGAAACCCACGCAGGCACAGGGAGAACATGCAAACTCCAGGCAGGTGGTGCCGTGGCTGGGATTCGAACCAACAACCCTAGTACTGCCAGGCGGAAGTGCTAACCATTTAGCCACTGTATGTTGTATGTTCTGGGCCACAGACCGAGGAGTACAATACCCCCACCTTGGACTACAATACCCCCACCCTGGACTACAATACCCCCACTGGAGTCCAAGCTTGTACACCAGGAAAGTCAATACATATGAACACCAAGTAACAGATTACTATATATCCCCCATTTTCCCATTACTCAGGTTATCTTTGTGTAATATTAACATTTTTTGATCATCTCGATCATTTAAGTGTGACAAATATACAAAAAATATCAGGAAGGGGGCAAATACTTTTTCACAGCACTGTGTGCACTGCAAGGCAGAGCAGACTGAACTTCAGCTTGTTGTAATGAATTGAGCTGATCTATGAATGGAGCGGAATGATGGCGCTCGTCTCCTGCATGTGTCTGCTGCCATAGATGTAGCTGTCAATCAATCCTCATCAAGTATTCGTTTTCTTGCTAGAAGCGTGGTCGGCCAGCTGGGGGGGGGGGGGGGGGGGGGGGGGGGGGGGGTGACGTGTTGGGGCGCTCGCTGTCCAACCACTCTGCTCAGCATTTGCTATATGTACTCCATCCCCCGGCAATTTAATAAAGACTTAAATAATGGAGTACAGAATTCTTCTTTAGAGGAAACCCTGTCAGTGTACTTCAGTACTATTTAGTTTATTAATATTATTTATTTTTATTAATTTTCATTATTAAGTGATACACTATATTGCCAGAAGTATTGGGCCGCTGCCCTTTCCACACACATGACCTTTAATGGCCCCCCAGTCTTAGTCCGTAGGGTTCAATATTGAGTTGGCCCCGCCCTTTCCACACACATGACCTTTAATGGCCCCCCAGTCTTAGTCCGTAGGGTTCAATATTGAGTTGGCCCCGCCCTTTCCACACACATGACCTTTAATGGCCCCCCAGTCTTAGTCCGTAGGGTTCAATATTGAGTTGGCCCCGCCCTTTCCCCGCACAGGAACATTAATGGCCCCCCAGTCTTAGTCCGTAGGGTTCAATATTGAGTTGGCCGCTGCCCTTTCCACACACATGACCTCTAATGGCCCCCCCAGTCTTAGTCCGGAGGGTTCAATATTGAGTTGACCCGCGCCTTTGCAGCTATAACAGCTTCAACTCTTCTGGGAAGGCCGTCCACAAGGTTTAGGAGGGTGTCTATGGGAAGGTTGGACCATTCTTCCAGAAGCACATTTGTCAGGTCAGGCACTGATGTCGGGGGAGGAGGCCTGGCTCGCAGTCTCCGCTCTAATTCATCCCAAAGGTGTTCTATGGGGTTGAGGTCAGGACTCTGTGCAGGACAGTCAAGTTCCTCCACCCCAAACTGGCTCCTCCATGTCTTTATAGACCTTGCTTTGTGCACTGGTGCGCAGTCATGTTGGAACAGGAAGCATGAAATTGGGAGCATGAAACTGTTCAAAATGTCGCCTTAAGAGTTCCCTTCACTGGAACTAGGGGGCCAAGCCCAACCCCTGAAAAACAACCCCACACCGTAATCCCCCCTCCACCAAACTTTACACTTGGCACAATGCAGTCAGGCAAGTACCATTCTCCTGGCCACTGCCAAACTCAGACACGTCCATGGGATTGCCAGATGGGGAAGCATGATTGGTCACTCAAGAGAACACATTTCCTCTGCTCTAGAGCCCAGTGGCGGCGTGCTTTACACCACGGCATCCGACGCTTTGCATTGCACTTGGTGATGGAAGGCTTGGATGCAGCTGCTCGGCCATGGAAACCCATTCCATGAAGCTCTCTACACACTGTTGTTGGGCTCATCTGAAGGCCACACCAAGTTTGGAGGTCTTTAGCTATTGACTCTGCAGACAGTTGGCGACTTCTGCGCACTGTGCGCTTCAGCATGCGCTGACCCCGCCCTGTCATGTGACGTGGCCTACCACTTGGTGGCTGAGTGGCTGTTGTTCCCAGTGGCTTCCACTTTGTTATAATCCCACTAACAGTTGAGCGTGGAATATTTAGTAGCCAGGAAATGTCACGGATGGACTTATTGCCCAGGTGGCCACCTATCACGGGACCACGCTTGGAGTCACTGAGCTCCTGAGAGCGACCCATTCTTTCACCAATGTTTGTAGAAGCCGTCTGCATGCCTAGGGGCTTGATTGTATACACCTGTGTCCATGGAGGGGATTGGAACACCTGAATCACATGATATGGAGGGGATTGGAACACCTGAATCACATGATTTGGAGGCAGGACAATACTTTTGGCAATATAGTGTGTATTTATTTGAGCCCAACCCACTCTGCCTGCAGTCTGCGATCTGTGGATCAGGCCATACTCTGCCAAGGCTGCCCGTCTTTTACAATGATCTCTTAGATTGTAAGCTCCCAGGATCAGGCCCTCCTATCCCTCTTGTATTGAACTGTATCATTGCTGTATTGTCTCCCGTATATTGTAAATCGCTGAGCAAACTGTTGACGCGATATAAATCCTGTATAATAATAATCCTAAATGACGGATGGGCGCTGGCTGTGGCTGAAGGACGATTCCCTGCGGGTGTCCAGGATATTACTGGCTGGTGACAAATGACACAACACAAAGTCTTCTTCATCACTCTAACACAGGCGGCAAACCTTCGGATAGGACAGCCAACCTTCCGGAGGAAGCAAAGCACACAAGATACGGTGTACTAAGCAGATGTAATGTGCCGAGGTCAGAACGCAATTAAAACCCATGTATAAAGGTTATCCAAAAATGACGCAACTGACATTTCAGGAGGGGGAGGGGGATTGATCGGTTTACTTTTCTGGGAAAGCACATCCTCGTCTGCAGTACGTAGAACCAGGAAACTGGCTCCTTGACAGTCACCTGACTCAGTTATTTTGGCACCAATACTCCCAGAGTGTAGAAAGGTGTGCTATCTTGTAACATTTCCTGAAAGAGATCACCAAAACTGCTTACCACCTTCATTTTCATGCGATTTTACAAGACCTTTAGCCCCCCCCGCTGCAAGAAAAACACTTTGTCTCCAGACTCTTGCTGAATATTGCGTTTTGTTCATTCTTGTTTTAATAGCCTATTCGTTTTTTTTTAATCTTTTTAGTTCTAATTGAACCCCATTATGCAGCTATAGGAGAGGAGGGACTACAAGTCCCAGAAGGACCGGCTGTCCAGCTGTTACTAAGAACCTGCCACTGACAAGCGTGGTGACCCAGATAACGTCTGGAGGAAGTGTCAGAGGAACAGGTTCTCCCACATTCATACCTGTACAAAGGGCGAGGAGTCATGTGAGTGAAATATACAGGAGGGGGGGAGCCGAATGTAAACTGTGTGTGCTGCCCACACCGACCAATCAGAGATCAGCTGGATCTGTTCTATTGCAGCAGATGGAGGAACGGCTGATACAGGCAACAGATCTGATACAGTAATTATATTGTACAGCGCTGAGCAAACTGTTGGTGCCATATAAATCCTGGATAATAATAATACACAGACATCCAGATCCCATCCATCTCTATATTCCTCTCCATCTCCTATGCCCCCCCCCCCCCCCCCGTCATCATATCTCTCCATCTCCCAATCCCCCCCCCCCCCATATCATCAGATCTCTCCATCTCCCAACCCCCCCACATCATCAGATCTCTCCATCTCCCAACCCCCCCACATCATCAGATCTCTCAATCTCCCAATCCCCCCACATCATCAGATCTCTCCATCTCCCAATCCCCCCCCCCCCCATATCATCATCAGATCTCTCCATCTCCCAATCCCCCCCCCCATATCATCAGATCTCTCCATCTCCAATCCCCCCCCCCATATCATCAGATCTCTCCATCTCCCAATCCCCCCCCCCCTATCATCAGATCTCTCCATCTCCATCCCCCCCCCCCCCCCCATATCATCAATCTCTCCATCTCCCAATCCCCCCCCCCCCCATATCATCAGATCTCTCCATCTCCCAACCCACCCACATCATCAGATCTCTCCATCTCCCAACCCCCCCCTCACATCATCAGATCTCTCCATCCCCAATCCCCCCCCCCATATCATCAGATCTCTCCATCTCCCAATCCCCCCCCCCATATCATCAGATCTCTCCATCTCCCAATCCCCCCCCCCATATCATCAGATCTCTCCATCTCCCAATCCCCCCCCCCCCCATATCATCAGATCTCTCCATCTCCCAATCCCCCCCCCCCCCCCCCCATATCATCAGATCTCTCCATCTCCCAATCCCCCCCCCCCATATCATCAGATCTCTCCATCTCCCAATCCCCCCCCCCCCCATATCATCAGATCTCTCCATCTCCCAATCCCCCCCCCCATATCATCAGATCTCTCCATCTCCCAACCCCCCCACATCATCAGATCTCTCCATCTCCCAATCCCCCCCCCCATATCATCAGATCTCTCCATCTCCCAATCCCCCCCCCCCATATCATCAGATCTCTCCATCTCCCAATCCCCCCCCCCCATATCATCAGATCTCTCCATCTCCCAATCCCCCCCCCCATATCATCAGATCTCTCCATCTCCCAATCCCCCCCCCCATATCATCAGATCTCTCCATCTCCCAATCCCCCCCCCCCCCCATATCATCAGATCTCTCCATCTCCCAATCCCCCCCCCATATCATCAGATCTCTCCATCTCCCAATCCCCCCCCCCCCTCATCATCAGATCTCTCCATCTCCCAATCCCCCCCCCCCCCATATCATCAGATCTCTCCATCTCCCAATCCCCCCCCCATATCATCAGATCTCTCCATCTCCAATCCCCCCCCCCATATCATCAGATCTCTCCATCTCCCAATCCCCCCCCCCCCATATCATCAGATCTCTCCATCTCCCAATCCCCCCCCCCCCCCATATCATCAGATCTCTCCATCTCCCAATCCCCCCCCCCCCCCCCCATATCATCAGATCTCTCCATCTCCCAATCCCCCCCCCCCCCCCATATCATCAGATCTCTCCATCTCCCAATCCCCCCCCCCCCATATCATCAGATCTCTCCATCTCCCAATCCCCCCCATATCATCAGATCTCTCCATCTCCCAATCCCCCCCCCCCCCGTATCATCAGATCTCTCCATCTCCCAATCCCCCCCCCCCCCCCCCCCCCCGTATCATCAGATCTCTCCATCTCCCAATCCCCCCCCCGTATCATCAGATCTCTCCCATCTCCCAATCCCCCCCCCCCGTATCATCAGATCTCTCCATCTCCCAATCCCCCCCCCCCGTATCATCAGATCTCTCCATCTCCCAATCCCCCCCCCCTCAAATCATCAGATCTCTCCATATCCCAATCCCCCCCCCTCAAATCATCAGATCTCTCCATCTCCCCCAAACCCCCCCCCCCCCCAAAATCCCCCCCCCCCCCCCCCAAAACCAACCCTCTCCAAACAAAATATCAGATCTCTCCATCTCCCAATCCCCCCCCCCCAAATCATCAGATCTCTCCATCTCCCAATCCCCCCCCCCCCCCCCATATCATCAGATCTCTCCATCTCCCAATCCCCCCCCCCCCATATCATCAGATCTCTCCATCTCCCAATCCCCCCCCCCCCCCCCCATATCATCAATCTCTCCATCTCCCAATCCCCCCCCCCCCCCCCCCCCCCATATCATCATCAGATCTCTCCATCTCCCAATCCCCCCCCCCCATATCATCAGATCTCTCCATCTCCCAATCCCCCCCCCCCATATCATCAGATCTCTCCATCTCCCAATCCCCCCCCCCTCCCATATCATCAGATCTCTCCATCTCCCAATCCCCCCCCCCCCCCCCCCCCATCATCATCAGATCTCTCCATCTCCCAATCCCCCCCCCCCCCCCATATCATCAGATCTCTCCATCTCCCAATCCCCCCCCCCCCCCCATATCATCAGATCTCCATCTCCATCCCCCCCCCCCCCCCACCCCCCATATCATCAGATCTCTCCATCTCCCAATCCCCCCCCCCATATCATCAGATCTCTCCATCTCCCAATCCCCCCCCATCATCAGATCTCTCCATCTCCCAATCCCCCCCATATCATCAGATCTCTCTCCATCTCCCCAATCCCCCCCCCCCCCCCATATCATCAGATCTCTCCATCTCCCAATCCCCCCCTATTGTTCTCTCCATTCCTCTGTAGCCCCCCTCCCCCACACCACCCCCCCCCTGCAGGATAGATCTATATCCCCCCCAGACACATGACAGACCCGGGGTGCGGATTACCTTCCCCCTCCGGCGGTGTGCGGTCCGGGTGTTATCTCAGCGATGAGACCGCAGATTGTGACAATGTATCCTCCTTCTCCCAGCACTAGACACAAAAACAAGGGCGGGGTCACCGCTGACAGACGGCGCCGCCCACCAATCACCAGCGCCGGAGCCAGTACACCACTGCTGAGTAAGGAGGCGGGGTATTCCCAGACCCTTCACCTCCCACAGCCAATCACATGGTCGGCTATTCCTGTTATCCCCGCCCAGGTGTCACGTGCGCCCAATGCGCATGATGCTGACTCATCACACCGGCCGGTGATTGGCTGTTGTCGGTTATAAAGTTGCAACATTCTGTAAACAACACAGGTGTAGCGGCGAGAGGAGTCGTAACTGCGCATGCGCCCACGCTGCTTCTATGGTATCATTTGTATCCATATAGATCTGCCGGGAATTGTTACTGAATCCCACCCTCCTCTATTCACCCACCCTCCATTCATCCACTATTCACCCACCCTACATTATTCACACTCCATTCATCCAGTATTCACCCACTCTCCACCATTCAACTGCCACACTTCATTCACACACCCTCCTCCATTCACCCTCCACACTCCATCCATTATTCACCCATCCTCCATCATTCACTCATTACACTCTATTCATCCACTATTCACCCACCCTCCATCATTCACCCATTACACTTTATTCATCCACTATTCACCCACCACCCCACACTTCATTCACCCTCCACACCCCCCCCCACACACACCCCTCCTCCTTTCACCCACTCTCCTCCATTCACCCACCACAATCCTTTCACCCACTCCGCTCCATTCACCCACCCTCCATCATTCAACGACCACACTTCATTCACCCACCACACTCCATTCACACAGCCACCCTCCTCCATTCACCCTCCACACTCCATTCTCACACCACAAGCCAGTCAGTGTGAGCCCGAGGTGAAAGTCAGCAGCTACAATTATTGCGTTTTGCAAATCGTATTGTGTGTGATTAAAGTGCGGGTAAAAAAAAAAAACGGGTCCTGCACAGGGGCGGACTGATCATTGGGGAACTTGGGCACTGACCGAGGGCCCGGGGTCAGTAGGGGGCCCCATGAGATGCCCCTGGTACCTTTCATAGGATTTTTTGGGTGTGGTTTGAGTGTGGGCGAGGACACAGGGGCCCCATCATCCCCTATTGCCCGGGGGCCCCATAAGTTGCTAGTCTGCCCCTGATCCTGCACCTTTTTGGTGCGGATGCGGTGCAAATTGAGCCATAGCAAAATGTATGTCTCAAATGGCACCGCACACACGTTGCATGGGAGTCGCACAGGAATGCGGTGCGAATTACATGCGGTGTCAACAGGGGCATCCCTAGGGTTGGTGTCACCCGGTGCGATAACACTTGGTGACACCCCCTCCGACGATCCCCGCAGGATGGATCGGATCTGCGGATTGGGAAGCATAATGGATCAGAGTCCGATCCATTATGCTTTCCAATCCACAGATCCGATCCATTCTGCGGGGATCGTCAGCATGCAACCTATACGGGGTGACACCGGACCCGCTCCACGAAAAGGTAAGTTGTAAAGAAAGCCGACGATCCCCGCAGGATGGATGGGATCTATTATGCTTCCCAATCCGCAGATCCAATCCATTCTGCGGGGATCGTCAGAGGGGGTGTCACCAAGTGTTGTCGCACCGGGTGACACCAACCCTAGGGATGCACCTGTCGAGACCGCATGTAATTCGCACTTGAATCACGCCGCATTCCTGTGCGACTCCCATGCAATGTGTGTGCGGTGCCATTTGAGCCATCCTGCGGGGATCGCCGGCTTGCTTTACAACTTACCTTTTCGTGGAGCGGGTCCGGTGTCACCCGTTGTGGCGCACACCCCCTGCACCTGCCTAGGGATGCCCCCTGGGTGTCGAGCATCGCATTAGTGTGAACCCGGAAGCAAGGTTCTATTTTCTGAAAGTCCTGGAGAATAAAATGCAGGTCATTGCCAGATGCAGGGGCGGACTGACCATTCGGGAACTCGGCTCTGGGTCAGTAGGGTGCCCCATGAGATGCCCCCGGTACCTTTTTCATAGGCTTTTTTTTTGGGTGTGGGTTGAGTGTGGGCGAGGACACAGGGGCCCCATGATCCCCTATTGCCCGGGGGCCCCATGAGTTGTTAGTCCACCTCTGGCCAAATGTGTGCAAATCAAAATAATGGAGATTTGGTGTTTCGGATGTAGAAAATTTTGCCTAGAGTTCTAATTTAGGTGTCACGCGTATGGTGTCACCTGACCTTCCTCCAGGTCCAAGGGGACTGTTGTTGGTCTGGGAGGGAATTGTAGCCAACGCTGCACTAGAATCGCTGATGTCTGCACATTTCTGGTCAGATGATAAAGTGTCAGCGCTGTGACATGTGACTCCACCGAGACTCCTCCGACCATCTCCAGAGAATGACACCAGACTAAGGGCGGACTGACAACTCATGGGGCCCCCGGGCAATAGAGGATCATGGGGCCCCTGTGTCCTCACCCACACTCAGAAAAGCCTATGAAAAAGGTACCAGGCAGGGGTGGACTGACCATTCGGGCACTCGGCACTGCCCGAGGGCCCGCGGTCAGTAGGGGGCCCCATGAGATGCCCCTGGTATCTTTCATAGGCTTTTTTGGGTGTGGTTTGAGTGTAGGCGAGGACACGGGCCCCATGATCCCCTATTGTACGGGGGCCCCATGAGTTGTCATCTACGTATGATGGGATATATACTGGAATTTTTATTTATTTTTTATACATAGAAAAGTGTTTTATTTTTTGCGCTATAAACAAAAAAGAAACATTTTTTAAAAAAAGCTAAAAATTTGAGAAAAATTTTTTTTCTTTGTTTCTATTATAAAATTTTGCAAACAGGTTTTTTTTCTGTTTTTATTGTAAATAAATGAAAAAAGATGGAAAATTTTGAAAGTCTATATTTTTAATCGCTTTTTATATTATTAATTGAATAGTATTTTTATTCAAATATTTTTAATTATTTTTCTGCTATAAAAAACATATTCAATTTAAAAATCTAATTTTTTTCATAACTTTTGGCCAAATTGTATTCTGCTACATGTCTTTGGTAAAAAAAAAAAATCCCAATATTAATTGAGATTTTAATTGGTTTTGTGTGAAAGTTACAGCGTCTATGTATGATGGGATATATACTGGAGTTTTTATTTATTTGTTATACATAGAAAGGTGACAGCAGAAAAAGACTGAGGGGTCCATTGAGTCTACCCATTTTTTTTTTTTTTTGGGGGGGGGGGGGTTGTTCATTCCAGGGGTGGACTGACAACTCATGGGGCCCCCGGGCAATAGGGGATCATGGGGCCCCTGTGTCCTTGCCCAAACTCAAAAAAGCCTATGAAAAAGGTACCAGGGGCATCTCATGGGGCCCCCTACTGACCCCGGGCCCTCGGGCAGTGCCCAAGTTTCCAAATGGTCAGTCCGCCCCTGGTTCATACTAGTAATGGCGGCGATCAGCGACTTATAGTGGAACAGTGGTAGTGCGGCGGGCAATCAGGCTGTCCAAAAAAAAGGGGGAACTAGTTCACAGGGGAACACCAAGGAGGGTTTCTGGCTAATCAAGGAAACAACGAAGATTTTGTGGTGTCGGCTCTCGGGGGAAAACTTTATTTGGAAAATCTAAAGCAATCCAAAGCCAATACACTTTTTGGATCAGCAATACCCCTAGGTGTACACTAAAGCGTTTTTTGCAGAAACGTAGTACAGTCCATTTACCATGATCTATGGGACATGGTCACATCTCTGTGTTTTCACTTTTTTGGAAAGGGTCGGGGATTTTTTTGAATGCAAAAAGTAGCATTTCTGGTTCTATAGACTTCAATGGAGACGCTGCAGAAAAACATGCATTGCATTTTTGCTGCGCTCTAAATCTGCCTAGCAACAAGGAAAAAAATACGGCAAAAACACAAGTGCAAAGATGCAACACAAAACGCACTGCAGAAATGACTCAAACACAACCTGCATAGTTGTGAACCTAGACTTGGAACCATTTTTAATTTTTTTTGGGGGGACCTCTGATGTGATTGGGGGGACCTCTGATGTGATTGGGGGGGGGAACCTGATGGGATGAGCGCTTTGTGGATGATCCTGTAGGCCAGTGATCTCCAAACTGCGGTACTTTGCTTGCCTCTATCCGCCCCTCAGGGTACCATTCCTCCCACTGATACCAACAAGGAGGCACTATTTCTTCCACTAACTCTGGGGCCTTTTTCCATCCACTGACACCAATGATGGGACACAATTCCTCCCACTGATATAAACAATTAGGTATTATTCCTCCCACTGACACCAATGATGGGGTACTCTTCATCCCACTGACACCAATGATGGGGTACTCTTCATCCCACTGACACTAATGATGGGGTACTCTTCATTCCACTGACACCAATGATGGGGTACTCTTCATTCCACTGACATTAATGATGGGGTACTCTTCATTCCATTGACACCAATGATGAGGCACTCTTCATTCCACTGACACCAATGATGGGGCACTCTTCATTCCACTGACACCAATGATGGAGCACTATTCCTCCCACTGACACCAATGATGGGGCACTATTCCTCCCACTGACGCCAATGATGGGGCACTATTCCTCCCACTGATACCAACGATGGGGCACTATTCCTCCCACTGACACCAACGATGGGGCACTATTCCTCCAACTGACACCAATGATGGGGCACTATTCCTCCCACTGACACCAATGATGGGGCACTATTCCTCCCACTGACACCAATGATGGGGCACTATTCCTCCCACTGACACCAATGATGGGGCACTATTCCTCCCACTAATACCAATGATGGGGCACTATTCCTCCCACTGATACCAATGATGGGGCACTATTCCTCCCACTGACACCAATGATGGGGCACTATTCCTCCCACTAATACCAATGATGGGGCACTATTCCTCCCACTGACACCAATGATGGAGCACTATTCCTCCTACTGATACCAATGATGGAGCACTATTCCTCCTACTGATACCAATGATGGGGCACTATTCATCCCACTGACACCAACGATGGGGCACTATTCATCCCACTGACACCAACGATGGGGCACTATTCCTCCCACTGACACCAACGATGGGGCACTATTCTTCCCACTGACACCAATGATGGGGCACTATTCTTCCCACTGACACCAATGATGGGGCACTATTCCTCCTTCCACTGACTACAAGCTCCTACTGACACTGGGACATTTTCTACTCCCACTGGCCACATTCTGACCCTTCTAAAGTCTGAAGCCCTTTGGTTAGAAAGTTTGGAGACCCCTGCTGTAGGCAATCGGAAGTGGAAGTCGTCCTCCTTCCCTCCCCGTAGTCTTCTGGGCGTATGACAGGTTCCAGAAGACTACGGGGAGGGAGGACAACTTCCACTTCCGATCGCCCAGTCGATCACAGCAGAAGTGGGAGCGGATATCTATCAAATTCGGGTACCCCCCCTCCCCCCCGCTCCCCAAAGTGGGGGATGAAGTCTTAAGGTGGAATGTCCCCTTTTGGGTGGAGCTCCTCTTTAAGTGACATTTCCGAATCTGATATGACGGGAGGATAGTGTGAGAGGAATGCTCCAGAGTCCAGAGGCTGCCATCCTTGACCCTCCTTTATTCTTTCTTGTGCAAACACAAACCAAACGCACCATGAAGACAGTGGGGGAGGGAGGGAAGGAAGGAGCAGGTCGATGTGTTTTCGTACTCCCTTTATCTTTCATTATTTTAATTGATTTTTTTTTTCTCTTTGAGAAAAAATCGAAGGTAACTACAGGACAAGATCTCTTGTACATATAAAGTGTGTACATCCCCCACAAAAGAGGGAAGACATATATCAAAAGCAGGGGCGGACTGACCATTCGGTCACTCAGGCACTGCCCGAGGGCCCAGGGTCAGTAGGGCCCATGAGATGCCCCTAGTACCTTTCATAGGCTTTTTTGGGTGTGGTTTGAGTGTGGGCGAGGACACAGGAGCCCCATGATCCCCTATTGCCCGGGGGACCCCATGAGTTGTCAGTCCGCCCCTGATCAAAGGTAAACACTCTGGTCTACACTAGAACCTCAACCCTTTTCTTTTTTTTGTGTAGTGGTGGCTTCCCAAATACTACTCCACTGGCCCAGGTCAATTGGACTCAACCCTTTTCTTTTTTTTGTAGTGGTGGCTTCCCAAATCCTAGTCCACTGGCCCGGATCAATTGGACTCAACCCTTTTCTTTTTTTGTAATTTACTTTTTATTGATTTTCAAAGTGAGTTACAAACCGTATAGAAACAGGTACAAAACGGTTCAAGAGGGTAAAAGCCAAGAAACAGACTCATCGATGAAGAGCATAAAGGTCCAAATAATGTCAAAACATAGCAATAAATTAGACAGCAGATTCTGCAGGGCAGATATGTAAAGGTGCCACGGTTCCCATATTGCCTCGAGGATGGGAACAGTATTCGCTTGCAAGGCAGTGAGGTGTTCCATTCTCCTAATTTCCCGTAAAACTTTCAGTAATTTCAACCGTGTAGAGAGCCAATACATAGGAATGGTTCTGCTGGCCGCCGTTAAGACATGGGTGGAGAGCTTTTTGGCAAATTTTTAGAGAGGCCTGAAAAAGGTAGGGCCAGCAAAAAATAAATGGGCTCAGATGGAATAGGAGGCTGAAGAAGCTGTTTCAAAAGATCAAAGACCTCTCTCCAAAAAGGTATTATGCGCTGGCAAGTCCAAAAAATATGGAAGAGCGTGCCAACGTCCTTGCCACTTCACTGGCGAGCAGAAGAAAATCCCAGTTGTGCGCATGGAGAACCTCAGGAGTCCTATATCAAAACATTAGTATTTTGTAGGTGGTTTCCTCATATATAACACACATAGAAGATCTAGAGGTGGCTTCCCAAATTCTACTCCACTGGCCAAGGTCAATTGGACCCTTTTCTTATTTTGTAATTGACTTTTTATTGATTTTCAAAGTGAGTTACAAACCGTATAGAAACAGGTGCACAAGAGTTCAAGAAGGTGAAAGCCAAGAAACAAACTCATCGATGAAGAGCATAAAGGTCCAAATAATGTCAAAACATAGCGATAAATTAGCCATCAACATCAGACAGCAGATTCGGCAGGGCAGATATGTAAAGGTCGCACGGTTCCCATATAGCCACGAGAATGGGAACAATATTAGCTTGCAAGGCAGTGAGGTGTTCCATTCTCCTAATTTCCTGTAAAACTTTCAGTAATTTCGACCCTGTAGGAGTCGTGGTGGAGAGCTAATACATGGGAATGGTTCTTCTGGCCGCCATTAAGACATGGGTGGAGAGCTTTTTGACAAGCTTAGAGAGGCCTGAAAAAGGTAGGGCCAGCAAAAAATAAATGAGCTTGAATGGAATAGGAGGCTGAAGAAGCTGTTTCAAAAGATCGAAGACCTCTCTCCAAAAAGGTATTATGCGCCGGCAAGTCCAAAAAATATGGAAGAGCGTGCCAACGTCCTTGCCACATCGCCAGCAGGCAGAAGAAACATC
The DNA here is from genome assembly GCA_951230385.1 of Staurois parvus. Taxonomy (NCBI): domain Eukaryota; kingdom Metazoa; phylum Chordata; class Amphibia; order Anura; family Ranidae; genus Staurois; species Staurois parvus. The sequence goes on along the minus strand of CATNWA010011083.1, from coordinate 250,142 downwards.
CTAGTTGTGGGCATGGAGAACCTCAGGGGTCCTATACCAAAACATTAGCATTTTGTAGGTGGTTTCCTTATATACTACACACATAGAAGATCTAGAGGTGGCTTCCCAAATCCTACTCCACTGGCCAAGGTCAATTGGACTCAACCCTTTTCTTACCGGAACCCTGTCATGGTATAATATGGGTTTGTTTCACCTAGAGTTCTCACTCATGCAGATTGAGGGGTTCCAGGATGCTTGTGCTACAAGGAGGAAAGGGGTTCCTCAAGGACTGCTAAAACCCTGTTTGGATTCTTGAGTCCGGAGCTTTTGTCAAGAAGCGTCCAATGTAGAAACCGCAGAGGAAAGCTGGCACACAGATGCTGATCCTTAAACGTAGCTTGTCGAAAGGCTAAAATCCATTCACGGCAAAGAACTAACGCTTCACAGCCAGTACGGCTTTAGCCCGGGTTCACATATATGCAGCTCGGTACATCGCATGTGATTCGCACAGGAACCGCACCGCACTGCATTCCTGTGCCAATCATATGCGATTTGTGTGCGGTGCGATCGGAGTCGAACATTTTGTATGGCTCTATTCACACTGCACCGAGAAAATGCAGGACCCTTTTTTGGATCCCACTAGAATCGGATCGCATGGGCATTCCGATTCTGCAAATTGCACCCGCATTTTGCGGACCAATTTTGGGGTGTTAACATACACACCCAGGGTTGCTATTAGTAACCGCAGGGCCCCATACAGCCAACCCAAAAGGACCCACCCCCAAACCCCCCCCCCCCCATAGTTTTCTATGCTTCAGTTGAGAATGAACACAGCGAGTGATCAGTAATAAACACTCATTGTGTTCATTCATGAAAGAAAGGGGCTGGAAAATGTGACATATTTACCGGACCCTTTCCCCACTCTCCATCCTGAAGGATCCTGTTGTGTGCTTGCAGCTGCCGGTGTGAAGTAGAGGAGGGAAGCCGGCAGCACTGCGGGGGTGGGTGCACACAGGGGGGGCCTGGGTAGCAGGGGGAAATGTATGGAGCACAGTGAGGGTGATGGGTATGGCGCAGGGGTGGACTGACCATTTGGAAACTCAGGCACTGCCCGAGGGCCCGGAGTCAGTAGGGGGCCCCATGAGATGCCCCTGGTACCTTTTTCATAGGCTTTTTTGAGTTTGGGCAAGGACACGGGCCCCATGATCCCCTATTGCCCGGGGGCCCCATGAGTTGTCAGTCTGCCCCTGGTATGGGGGGGGGTCAATTACTGGAACCAATCCCCTGGTATGTCTCCCTCTGCAGCAGGAGGGAGAGGAGAAAAAGCTAGCTTTCAGCTGCTGCAGAGAGAGCCATACAGGGGATCGGCTCCAGTAATTGCCCCCTACTGAGCCAGTCACCCTCTCTGCCCATATTCAATTCACCCAGCTGCTTGGGCCCTCCTGCTGGCCTGGGCCCCGTACAGGAGGACTGGTGGTACCCACTTACCCATGGCCCCGTACACACCCGCAGCGGTTCACATGAACGGGGTGCGATTCTGATACGGTGTGGAATTTGCACAGAAAATGCTGAGAATTCCACAACGCATCGGTGTGAACCCGGGCTCAATCGTAGCTTTGTCCACAGCCTGGAGCCTCCAATCCTGGCTTTGCGTCTTGCTGACAGCCAGCATCTTGATGGTGCCGGTGTACAAAGCTCTTTTAGGATAGATGCTGCCAATAGTTCTGGGTTCCACCCTCCTCAGGAACAAGGAGAAGGGAAATTCTGGTTGTGGAGAACAACCTGCACCTGTTTCAAGAGGCAGCACAGTAGACAAATACATACCAGCCTAGAACAAGATCTCTTATTGGCAATCCTTTGTGGACAGCTCTTGGTTGCTGAAGGCTAATGTCTGTTTTGTTGGTATAGGATGCTGCGTAGTGCTGACCTCTGCATTAGACAAGCCGAGGATCTTCTGAATGGATCTTCTCTCCATGGAGAAGGGGGGATGGGGACACGGCAAGGGTGGAGGTTGTCTAATTATTGCCGGAGTTCAGCTTTAAGTCATACATTAACTATGAAGACTCATTGAGAAGAGATTTGCTGTGCGGTTGATCTTATCTCAGCGGTTGTTGCACAGAAATGCTGACCACACTCTGATCTGCAGATAAAAGGAGAGACGATCTCAATGTGTAATTCGATGATGAAGATTTTCAATCACAAACTCTGAAAGTATCACTATAGACAAGCCTTTCCCAACACAGAGGAACCCTTGACATACCGTATTGTTCGATCCATAAGACACACCTAGATTTTAGAGGAGAAAAACAAGAAAAAAAATATTCTGAACCAATGGACTGCAGACATAGTACAGGAGATGACCAGAGACTGCGGACAGAGTACAGGAGATTAAACAATATGATAGTGTGACAAGAACACGCCTATCTGAAAAAGAAGGTTTCTAAAGGATCCACGCGGAGTAGTATGAAATTCAAATGAATTTAACAATACTTTATTTGATCACATAGATCATGGGGAGGTTAAACATGAGCACGGTGTACATATGAAAAAAATAAAATCATGTTTAAAAACACTTAGCGTCTTCAATTTAGGGTCATCTTAGCCAACAGAGCACCATATAAGGCAGAGTAGTGTAATGATGGAATAGTTATCCTGGATTTCCGTAGGTTTCCTGCTTAATATTTGTGTGAACCGTATATTCAGTGGGTGTGTTCCCAGTATATGTCAGGGACCTCCTGGAACGTACAAGCTGGAACACAAAAATACATGGTATGTATCTAGCAATATGGAAACCAAATCACATCCAAAATTTACCAGGCCTCCCTCCACAATAGTCAATGGATACTACTGTTACCTTCTCAGAGGTGAGACTATCATACCCGCCTCTCAAATGTAGGGACTTCCTGGATAGCCACCCCAAATGGAACAAGGTCCACAGTACCAAATGATTCTGAGGATATACATAGAAAAAGATAATAAATGTGTAGATCATGGGCATCAGGTAACCCCGAAAACAAAACACACATAGAGATGTGGATATATTACCATCAATGAGGATCAAGAAGACTCCTGTCGACTTGAACTAAGATCAGGTCCTTGATGCTTTTCCAAAAATGCATATGGGGGTGAGGGACCAGGTATACACGATGCGTGGATTTCAAACACATATAGTGTGTATATAGCATATAGCAGGCCGTAGATACCTGAATTTAATATACCCAGTAAAGGGTTTCCAAAAATTGCTCAATTTGAGAAGGTTATTTGCGGTTTTATAAGGATGTGGCTATGTCACAGCAAAAAAAAATACCTGAATAGGATAGCGTATATATATATATATATATATATATATATACAGTCATGGCCGAAATTGTTGGCACCCTTGATATTTTTCCTGAAAATCAAGTATTTCACACAAAAAAGGTATTGCATTAACACATGTTTTGCTATACACATGTTTATTCCCTTTGTATGTATTGGAACAAATATAAAACAGAGGCAGAAAAGCAAATATGACATAATGTCACACAAAACCCCAAAAATGGGCTGGACAAAAGTATTGGCACCCTTAACTTAATATTTGGTTGCACACCCTTTGGAAAACATAACTGAAATCAGTCGCTTCCTATAACCATCAATAAGCTTCTGACACCTCTCACCCGGAATTTTGGACCACTCTTCCTTTGCAAACAGCTCCAGGTCTCTCTTATTGGAAGGACACAAAACCTTTTCCCAACAGCAATTTTAAGATCTCTCCACAGGTGTTCAATGGGATTTAGATCTGGGCTCATTGCTGGCCACTTCAGAACTCTCCAGCGCTTCTTTGCCATCCATTTCTGAGTGCTTTTTGACGTATGTTTGGGGTCATTGTCCTGCTGGAAGACCCAGGATCTTGGACGCAAACCCAGCTTTCTGACACTGGGCCCTACAGTGCGACCCCAAAATCCTTTGGTAATCCTCAGATTTCATGATGCCTTGCACACAGTCAAGGCACCCAGTGCCAGAGGCAGCAAAACAACCCCAAAACATCATTGAACCTCCACCATATTTTACCGTAGGTACTGTGTTTTGTTCTTTGTAGGCCTCATTCCGTTTTCGGTAAACAGTAGAATGATGTGCTTTACCGAAAAGCTCTATCTTGGTCTCATCTGTCCACAAGACGTTTTCCCAGAAGGCTTTTGGCTTACTCAAGTACATTTTGGCAAACTGTAGTCTTGCTTTTTTATGTCTCTGTGTCAGCAGTGGGGTCCTCCTGGGTCTCCTGCCATAGCGTTTCATTTCATTTAAATGTCGACGGATAGTTCGCGCTGACACTGATGCTCCCTGAGCCTGCAGGACAGCTTGAATGTCTTTGGAACATGTTTGGGGCTGCTTATCCACCATCCGGACTATTCTGCGTTGCAATCTTTCATCAATTTTCCTCATCCGTCCACGAGCAGGGAGATTAGCTACAGTGCCATGGGTTGCAAACTTCTTGATAATGTTGCGCACTGTGGACAAAGGCAAATCTAGTTCTCTGGAGATGGACTTGTAACCTTGAGATTGTTGATATTTTGCCACAATTTTGGTTCTCAGGTCCTCAGACAGTTCTCGTCTCCTCTTTCTGTTGTCCATGCTTAGTGTGGCACAGACAGACACACAATGCAAAGGTTAAGTGAACGTCTCTCCTTTTTATCTGCTTTCAGGTGTGATTTCTATATTGCCCACACCTGTTACTTGCCCCAGGTGAGTTTACAGGAGCATCACATGCTTGTAACATTCTTATTTATCCGCAGTTGTGAAAGGGTGCCAATACTTTTGTCCAGCCCATTTTTGGAGGTTTGTGTGACATTATGTCGAATTTGCTTTCTTTCCTCCCTTTTTTTTGTTTTGTCCCAATACACACAAAGGGAATAAACATGTGTATAGCAAAACATGTGTTAATGCAATACGTTTCGTGAGAAATACATGATTTCCTGGAGAAATATCAAGGGTGCCAACAATTTCGGCCATGACTGTATGTAGATTCTCCTCCTGAGAGGATTTCCAAAAAATTCCCCGAGTATACAGGGTAAATTAGGCCCATACAACATGCCCTATGAACACCATGTAGGCTCTGTAAATCTCAACAGCCGTAAGCTTTTAAATAACTTGCCACCGGTGGAAGATATGTTTCCTACAAAAAGAAAAATTCTGGATTTATGCCCTAGGGGCACTTGTCCCATCTGGACTAAACACAGAACTTAACTTTGGGGTGTTTTTTGAAATAAATTCCCTTGAACTCTCTATATACCCTGAGTTATAATCTACATTGCGATACCTTATATATGAACTAAATATGGGCCTCTGTGGACAAAATATGAACCTAATTGTTCAATTCTTTCTACTCTTATTAGGTGGTGAGCATATAGAACAATAGGACTGTTTTTGAAATCTTGGTAGCTGGACTTGGTTTTGATGTTTCCCTATGTGAAAGTGAAATATGCTAATAATAATCTCCTGTTTATCATTCTCTTGGAAGATGATTTGATCCATAGTAATTAGGCTCCTCTTCCACATCCAGCAATCATTTTAAAATTCAAGATATATGTTTTAATTCACTTTTGGATATTCCCAATGTAGTGATATTCTTTCAACACAAGATGGCGAGGTGGAGACTTTTTGGTATGCAATTAGTGCACCATATAAGGCAAAGGATTGAAGTCCCCTCCCAGTTCTGACGAAGTCTGCGGTGATTGGCGGACGAAACGCGTCAACGTATTGACGTCACTACGCTCGGCGTCTTCACAGGGTGCGGCGCCCACGAGGCGGGAAGGAACGGCGGTGTCACAGCTCCCTGTTAGGTAGGCCCAAGACCTTTTGAGAACTACCAGTGGGCTATTATCACAGCGGTTCGCAAACGGCAATCCCTCAGGGAAACATATCTTCCACCGGTGGCAAGTTATTTAAAAGCTTACGGCTGTTGAGATTTACCAGAGCCTACATGGTGTTCATAGGGCATGTTGTATGGGCCTAATTTACCCTGTATACTCGGGGAATTTTTTGGAAATCCTCTCAGGAGGAGAATCTACATATATATATATATATATATATATATATATATATATATATATATATACGCTATCCTATTCAGGTATTTTTTTTTGCTGTGACATAGCCACATCCTTATAAAAACCGCAAATAACCTTCTCAAATTGAGCAATTTTTGGAAACCCTTTACTGGGTATATTAAATTCAGGTATCTACGGCCTGCTATATGCTATATACACACTATATGTGTTTGAAATCCACGCATTGTGTATACCTGGTCCCTCACCCCCATATGCATTTTTGGAAAAGCATCAAGGACCTGATCTTAGTTCAAGTCGACAGGAGTCTTCTTGATCCTCATTGATGGTAATATATCCACATCTCTATGTGTGTTTTGTTTTCGGGGTTACCTGATGCCCATGATCTACACATTTATTATCTTTTTCTATGTATATCCTCAGAATCATTTGGTACTGTGGACCTTGTTCCATTTGGGGTGGCTATCCAGGAAGTCCCTACATTTGAGAGGCGGGTATGATAGTCTCACCTCTGAGAAGGTAACAGCAGTATCCATTGACTATTGTGGAGGGAGGCCTGGTAAATTTTGGATGTGATTTGGTTTCCATATTGCTAGATACATACCATGTATTTTTGTGTTCCAGCTTGTACATTCCAGGAGGTCCCTGACATATACTGGGAACACACCCACTGAATATACGGTTCACACAAATATTAAGCAGGAAACCTACGGAAATCCAGGATAACTATTCCATCATTACACTACTCTGCCTTATATGGTGCTCTGTTGGCTAAGATGACCCTAAATTGAAGACGCTAAGTGCTTTTAAACATGATTTTATTTTTTTCATATGTACACCGTGCTCATGTTTAACCTCCGCATGATCTATGTGATCAAATAAAGTATTGTTAAATTCATTTGAATTCATACTACTCCGCGTGGATCCTTTAGAAACCTTCTTTTTCAGATAGGCGTGTTCTTGTCACACTATCATATTGTTTAGTATGCTGTCCCCTGGGTTTATGTATCCACACTTGTACAAGTGAGTCGGAGAGGTGCTTATGACATTAACAATTAGTGTCATTTTTGGTGGCTTGCTCTTGCTTTATTGTTGTGAGAGTACAGGAGATGACCAGAGACTGCGGACACAGTACAGGAGATGACCAGAGACTGCGGACACAGTACAGGAGATGATCTGAGACTGCGGACACAGTACAGGAGATGACCAGAGACTGCGGACACAGTACAGGAGATGATCTGAGACTGCGGACACAGTACAGGAGATGACCAGAGACTGCGGACACAGTACAGGAGATGATCGGAGACTGCGGACACAGTACAGGAGATGATCGGAGACTGCGGACACAGTACAGGAGATGACCGGAGACTGTGGACAGTATAGGGGATGACCAGAGACTGCGGACACAGTACAGGAGATGACCAGAGACTGCGGACACAGTACAGGAGATGACCAGGGACCGCGGACATAGTACAGGAGATGATCGGAGACTGCAGACATAGTACAGGAGATGACCAGAGACTGCGGACACAGTACAGGAGATGACCAGAGACCGCGGACATAGTACAGGAGATGATCGGAGACTGCAGACACGGTACAGGAGATGACCAGAGACTGCGGACACGGTACAGGAGATGATCGGAGACTGCAGACACGGTACAGAAGATGACCAGAGACTGCAGACACGGTACAGGAGGTGACCGGAGACTGCGGACACGGTACAGGAGATGACCGGAGACTGCGGACACGGTACAGCAGATGACCAGAGACTGCGGACACGGTACAGGGGATGACCAGAGACTGCGGACACGGTACAGGGGATGACCAGAGACTGCGGACACGGTACAGGGGATGACCAGAGACTGCGGACACGGTACAGGGGATGACCAGAGACTGCGGACACGGTACAGGGGATGACCAGAGACTGCGGACACGGTACAGGGGATGACCAGAGACTGCGGACACGGTACAGGAGATGACCAGAGACTGCGGGCACGGTACAGGGGATGACCAGAGACTGCGGACACGGTACAGGAGATGACCAGAGACTGCGGACACGGTACAGGAGATGACCAGAGACTGCGGACACGGTACAGGAGATGACCAGAGACTGCGGACACGGTACAGGAGATGACCAGAGACTGCGGACGTAGTACAGGAGATGACCAGAGACTGCGGACACAGTACAGGAAATTACCGGAGACTGCGGACACAGTACAGGAGATGACCGGAGACTGCGGACACAGTACAGGAGATGACCGGAGACTGCGGACACAGTACAGGAGATGACCGGAGACTGCAGACACAGTACAGGAGATGACCGGAGACTGCGGACACAGTACAGGAAATTACCAGAGACTGCGGACACAGCACAGGAGATGACCGGAGACTGCGGACGCAGCGCAGGGGATGACCGGAGACGGCGGACGCAGCGCAGGAGGTGACCGGAGACGGCGGACGCAGCGCAGGAGGTGACCGGAGACGGCGGACGCAACGCAGGAGGTGACCGGAGACGGCGGACGCAGCGCAGGAGGTGACCGGAGACGGCGGACGCAGCGCAGGAGGTGACCGGAGACGGCGGACGCAGCGCAGGAGGTGACCGGAGACGGCGGACGCAGCGCAGGAGGTGACCGGAGACGGCGGACGCAGCGCAGGAGGTGACCGGAGACGGCGGACGCAGCGCAGGAGGTGACCGGAGACGGCGGACGCAGCGCAGGAGGTGACCGGAGACGGCGGACGCAGCGCAGGAGGTGACCGTACACCGAGTGGATGGTGGGTGCAATGCCTGGCTACTGCACATCCCTTCCTTCAGCTCAGGTCTGTATGGAGGTATGAACTTTCAATTAGAGAGCTGGAGGAAGTATCAATGGACTATGATTGCATGTTCTTGGCTGCAGCTACTGTGGAGGTCGAGGATCTGGCTGTGCGGATCACAAAAAAGGTTGCACAGAATTACAGTTAGCCAAGGACATAAAGTACGCCAGAATGCTAGCAAAGCATTCTGGAATCATGGCTTCCCAACAGCTTGAGATCTCTTGGCTGCTCATTAGTGATTCAAGCACTAATTTAAAAAAAAAAAGTTTACATATATATACAGGCCTGGGCATTTGCCCGGTGGGCCGGGGCCACCTGGATTAAGATGACTGGGCCGCACAGCAGGAGGTAAGCGGCAACCGCCATCTGGATGGGGCTAATACAGACTGCGGCCGCCGCTCACCTCCCACTGTGTGGCTATGCCCCAAGCAGGGCCGACAGGAGGAGTGGCAGTGATGGCTCCTGAAGACAAGCAGGAAGCGTTGCTGACACACGGACACCTCCTTGGATGGCCGCTGCACTGAAGGGAGAATGGTGGTCTCTGTGTTTTTCACCCGTGACCACCGGCACACTGTGACAGATCTGTAGCGGCGGTGGATGGGGCTGTCTCTGCTGGACGGACTGTCTCTTTGCTGGAGGACCTTTCACCTTGCTGGACGGGCTGTCTCTTTGCTGGATGGGCTGTCTCTTTGCTGGATGGGCTGTCTCTTTGCTGGACCCAACTGAGCAAAGAGACAGCCCAGTCCAAGAAGGAACATCCCCGTCCAGTAAAGAGACATCCCTGTCCAGCAAAGAGACATCCCATCTTTGCTATATGGTGATGTCTCTTTGCTGAACCGGGCTGCCTCTTTGCCCAGTTGGGTCCAGCAAAGAGACATCCCAATCGAGCAAAGAGACAGCCAAGTCCAAGAAGAGACATCCCCATCCAGCAAAGAGACAGCCAAGTCCAAGAAGGAACATCCTCATCCAGCAAAGAGACATCCCTGTCCAGCAGAGACATCCCATCTTTGCTATATGGGGATGTCTCTTTGCTGTAACGGGCTGCCACTTTGCCCAGTTGGGTCCAGAAAAGAGACATCCCAATCCAGCAAAGAAACAGCCAAGTCCAAGAAGAGACATCCCCATCCAGCAAAGGCAGTCAAGTCCAAGAAGGGACATCCTCATCCTGCAAAGCGACATCCCTGTAAAGGGGCACTGTGATATAAAGGGGACTGTGCTGTAAAGGGGCACTGTACTGGGGGACACTTTGGGCGGGGAGAGGGCTACTGCTTGCGGGGGGGGGAGAGAGTTGGATATGTGTTGGGTGGCGTTTTTGAAGGGAGAGGCTAGTGCTACCTGGGGGGGGTATGATATGTGTTCAGGGAGGTGCTTTGTGAGGACTAGAGCTAGCAATGGGGGTCAGATATGTGCTGGAGGCAAGAGGGCTAGTCCTAGCCAGGGGGGGGGGGGGGGGAGGCAGATATATGCTGGGGGGTGCTTTGGGAGGAGAAAGTTTTAAAATTCAATCCACACTTCTTGCATAAGTCTTCTTCCCTGCCAAAGCCCCCCCCCCCCCCCCCCCTAACACATATCCACTTAACCCCCTCACCCCCCAATCACTCCACCAAAAGTTTTTTTTTACCTTGTTCCCCTTCCCAGCCACTCTGTCCCCCTTCCCTGTCCATCTACAGAGTATAATGAACTTTCTTCAGACCTCAGATCAGCGTGTGATTAATTTGTCAAATTGTGTCTTTAGTGATCTTCCTGGATTTCGGGTTCAGAACTGAATTCCAGCCCAAAAAAATACTATTGGCAGATAAAACGGCTCACATATATAGGATTCAAAGTATTTGTGTTTCTCTCCATCCTGCCCTGAGATCTGCACAGCCAGCCAGGGGACCAGACTTCTCTGCTGCAGCTCAGCAACACAGGTAGGTGATCTCCCCACCTTCAACCAGTGATTGGACAGTTTATTATTCCTAGAACCTTTCTAATGGGGCCCCCTCCCTTTTACACAAGGTCCCATAGAAGCCGCATGGGCTGGTATGGCTAGTTTTACTCCACTGGATGACATCACTGAGAATGCAGCCTATCCATTCACTAGAGAGCGGTGACATCACTGAGAATGCAGAGCCTATCCATTCACTAGAGAGCGGTGACATCACTGAGAACGCAGCCTATCCATTCACTAGAGAGCGGTGACATCACTGAGAACGCAGCCTATCCATTCACTAGAGAGCGGTGACATCACTGAGAATGCAGCCTATCCATTCACTAGAGAGCGGTGACATCACTGAGAATGCAGCCTATCCATTCACTAGAGAGCGGTGACATCACTGAGAATGCAGCCTATCCATTCACTAGAGAGCGGTGACATCACTGAGAACGCAGCCTATCCATTCACTAGAGAGCGGTGACATCACTGAGAACGCAGCCTATCCATTCACTAGAGAGCGGTGACATCACTGATAATGCAGCTTATCCATTCACTAGAGAGTGGTGACATCACTGATAATGCAGCCTATCCATTCACTAGAGAGCGGTGACATCACTGATAATGCAGCCTATCCATTCACTAGAGAGCGGTGACATCACTGAGAACGCAGCCTATCCATTCACTAGAGAGCGGTGACATCACTGAGAATGCAGCCTATCCATTCACTAGAGAGCGGTGACATCACTGAGAATGCAGCCTATCCATTCACTAGAGACCGGTGACATCACTGATAATGATAACGAGATTCCATTCGTCAGATAATAAAGAACACAGACATATAAATAATCCATTTTTATTTTAGAACAAATAACTGTCAGCACCAAACACAGGAATAGATCTTCAATATCCAATCAGGATTCTCCGCCAATTTCCTCATTGTTCATGATTGAAGCCAATCATTCACCTTATGGATAGGATACAGCGTAGAGGAACTTGTCCGCCCCTCAGCAGCATGAAGTCTCCAGTGTTTACAGGAGGTCGGGACATTCCACATATCTGACATATTTAACATTCCAGAAAAGTCCAACTACTAAAACTGACTTTCCCAAAACCTTTATTAAATTCAAGTACGGCATTTCCTTCAAAACTGGCCGGATGTAGTGCAAGTCAATTTCGACCCTTCGCTTTGGTCAAGCATCACAATCATTGTCAGCAGTCTAAGTCTTGCGATCTGGTAGTCTCTAGGGGACAGGCCTCGACTTCCTAGGGGGCGGATCTTGACCCCCCGGGCACTCAGATGGGTGTGGAGGTCACACTTACTCCTCGCTTTGGTTGTACAGGTCAGGGCCTTGCTCAAGCTTTTCAGGTCCAATGGCCAACACAATCTTCGATGGATTCGGCTTTGTAGGTGAAGGTTGGAGTTTGCATTGATCTGCGATTTGGTTTGAGGTAGAAGCTGCAGATGGGGCGACTCGCAGAGAGGGTTAAGCATCACCCGTATCCCCCTCTACTGCCCTCTGCTGGAAGACCCGGTGTGGCCAGCCGGGTCAGTGTAGACCTTTGCAGACATCATCCATGGCACGGGTGATGCTGTAAAACACAAAATGGCGTCAGTGTGCCCCCAAAATACTAAATATATTATAGGGCAAGGCAGAAAAAAAAAAATATTTGGTGAGCAGCTTCAATATTACATTTTCCCCAGGGGACGAAGTACCTGTAGAACATTGTCCCATCACCCTATGTGTTGTCCAAGGTTAGCTGTGAGCCTGGACAGCACCCCCCTCCTCCCTCCATGGTCGTCTGACCATGCAACTAGCAGGAGATGGCCGTTTTGACAGGTGGTACTTCTCCTCCAAGTACTTGCCCGCTTTCCTGGAACATTTCTGGCTCACAATCCCCCCTCCCCCTGCATTCCCCTGAGATGCTGGTCTTGGGCCAGTCCTTGGAGTCAGAGAAGTGCTATCTGTCAAAGCCGTCTCCTTGCTAGTTGTGTTGTCGGATGGCCATGGAGGGAGGAGGGGCGCCCTGTCTGACAGCAACACCAGGAGCCTAGACATCACCTTACAAGGCAGCTGAAAGTGTGTCTAGCCGGTCTGATCTGGGGGTGCAGTGAAAAAAGTCAGGGGGTAGAATGTCAGTAGTGTGACAGGGATGAATGGAACTGGTATTCCCTGTTCACTCGGCACACTTTTGTACAACAGAGTCATAACCTGGAAGTAACATATTACAGGGAGTACAGAGGTGGTGCAGGAATGAACTGGGAATGCGGTCATTAGTTTAGGGTGATTAAACAGAACCTGCACCCCCCCCCCCCGTGTCAGATGTCCCTAACATAGTCCCTCCTTATATCAAGAGTTCTTCTCAGAGTTCCTCCTTACTTGTGTCCTCACCAGAGTGCCACTTACATTAAATGTCCACATCAGAGTGGCCCCTTATATCAATTGCTTCCCTCAGAGTGCCCCCTTAAATCAACTTTCCCCCCTCATAGTGCCCCCTTTACATCAACTGTCCCCCTCACATCAGTTGTCCGCCCTCAGAGTGCCCCCTTACATCAATTGCTTCCGTCAGAGTACCCCCTTAAATCAACTGTCCCCCCTCAGAGTGTCCCCTTACATCAACTGTCCCCCCTCAGAGTGTCCCCTTACATCAACTGTCCCCCCTCAGAGTGTCCCCTTACATCAACTGTCCCCCCTCAGAGTGTCCCCTTACATCAACTGTCCGCCCTCAGAATACCCTCTTACATCAACTGTCCGCCCTCAGAATACCCTCTTACATCAACTGTCCGCCCTCAGAATACCCTCTTACATCAACTGTCCGCCCTCAGAATACCCTCTTACATCAACTGTCCGCCCTCAGAATACCCTCTTACATCAACTGTCCGCCCTCAGAATACCCTCTTACATCAACTGTCCGCCCTCAGAATACCCTCTTACATCATCTGTCCACCCTCAGAGTGCCCCCTTACATCAATTGCTTCCCTCAGAGTGCCCCCTTACATCAACTGTCCCCCTCAGATTGCCTCCTTACATCAGCTGTCCGCCCTCAGAGTTCCCCCTTACATCAGCTGTCCACCCTCAGAGTGCCCCCTTACAATCAACTGTCCCCATCAGAGTGCCCCCTTACATCAACTGTCCCCCTCAGAGTGCCCCCTTACATCAACTGTCCGCCCTCAGAATACCCTCTTACATCAACTGTCCGCCCCTCAGAATACCCTCTTACATCAACTGTCCGCCCTCAGAATACCCTCTTACATCAACTGTCCCCCTCAGAATACCCTCTTACATCAACTGTCCGCCCTCAGAATACCCTCTTACATCATCTGTCCACCCTCAGAGTGCCCCCTTACATCAATTGCTTCCCTCAGAGTGCCCCCTTACATCAACTGTCCCCCTCAGATTGCCTCCTTACATCAGCTGTCCGCCCTCAGAGTTCCCCCTTACATCAGCTGTCCACCCTCAGAGTGCCCCCTTACAATCAACTGTCCCCATCAGAGTGCCCCCTTACATCAACTGTCCCCCTCAGAGTGCCCCCTTACATCAACTGTCTGCCCTCAGAATACCCTCTTACATCAACTGTCCGCCCTCAGAATACCCTCTTACATCAACTGTCCCCCTCAGAATACCCTCTTACATCATCTGTCCACCCTCAGAGTGCCCCCTTACATCAATTGCTTCCCTCAGAGTGCCTCCTTACATCAGCTGTCCCCCCTCAGAGTGTCCCCTTACAATCAACTGTCCCCATCAGAGTGCCCCCTTACATCAACTGTCCCCCTCAGAGTGCCCCCTTACATCAACTGTCCCCCTCAGAGTGTCCCCATCAGGTCTCATGGATTTGTGAATAGCCCACCTCCAGCACCCCCCTAGATCCGGGCCTGCTGGGAACCCCCTTCTACTAGTTTGTAGATTGCTCTGCCCATGTGCACCTTTATGCTAGTTTTTCAGAGGAGTCGCAGGGTAGAGGGACGCAGTCGCAGGGACAGACATGGATGACAATTCCCATTACTACAAGGAAAGGCCGGGATAGTTACCTCTCTAGCGGATATCCGGATTCACAGAGGTTCACCAACGTGTACAGCTGCCTCAGCGCGTATTCGTACTGCAATGACAAGTACACAGTCAGGTCTCATATCACCGCCAACACAAAACTAGGATCAATTTGTTGTACAATGAAAGCAATATCCGGGATATCAGATGTCTATACAGAATGAGGTCTGCCAAGGGTTCAAGGGTTGGGGTTTCCTGTAATTGTAATACGGGGGGGGGGGGGGGGGGGGCAATTAAGAAGAATCTTAGGTCTTCATCACTTCATTCCTCCGCTCCACCACTCCTCCGGTCCTCTACACGATTAGCAAGCTTTTTCTCTTTTTGCTTGCTTCCTTTGCCTCCTGGGATATGCAGATGACATATCCCAGGAGGCACAGCCTTTCAAGCTTTCACCCTAGGTTCACATCTGTGCGGGTGGTACTGCTGCAAATTCGCACGAAAATCCGTGCAGCTGCACCACCCGCACAGAGAATTGCGGACCCCAGCGGGCGTGTGCCATTAGATCTAATGGCACTCCCCCCGCACTGGAAAACGCAACGGTACTGGGAGCCGAAGTTCCCGTGCGGGCTGCGTTTTTGGAAGAAGTGCAGGGACATCTTCTCTGCATGTCCCGGGGCACAAGAGTCCATTCAAATGAATGGGCTCTCGTGCCCGCGCAAAAACGCAGCCCGCATGGCCGCATAGATGTGAATCGGGGCTCATGGAGGTAAGGAGGAGAGGGCTGGCTTAGCAATGCATCATCGGTAGACATGCCAGCTGAACCAGGAGCAGCCAGGAGCCTATCGGTGATGCCACAGGAAAAAATGGCGGCACGGGACTGAGCACTGCCAGGATCTCAGCCGGACAATGCCAGAGTCGGTGAGTATCGGAAATGTGCTGAATTCACTACCAGGTAAGCAGCAAAAAACAAAAAAAAAAAAAAAAGTATTTATAATTATATATATTTATATATAAAATACACATATATACATATGGAGAGTCAGGATAGAACGATGAGGAAGAACCCAAAGGTTTGAGGGGTGTAGAACCGATGAGCCGCTCTCTATGAATTCACATTTTTAGATTTTACTCTAAAATTCCAAATATTTCATAAACTGGTGAAGAGGGAAAAATAAATGTGACAAAATTTTTTTGAAGAATGAGACCCTGTGACACCCCTAGGAGAAGCAGCAGATTGAGGCTGTGATATTGATAAGGATTAGGACTTACCAGGGGGTTGTGCCAGTTGAAGCAATGCTTCTTGAAGTGCTCGACGGACGCACGGTAGCACGAGCGATCGTTAATATCCATCCGATCTGTGAAAATCTCTTCGGTCAGTTCATCAGATTCCGTCACTGCAGAAACAATCTTCTTCGTCGATACTTTGATCAAAGCTTTGGCCTGGAGGGAAGAGGAGGGATGGATATGGAAGCCGGCTACTACGATATATTTGATATGAGGACCAGATGTGGAAGAATCAGAAGAGCTTAGAAGCAGGGGCGGACTGACAACTCATAGGGCCCCCCCCGGGAAAAATGGAGTTATCTGGCCATAAACATGCATGCTTGGGCAGTACCGGGGGCGGACTGACAACTCATGTGGCCCATGGGCAATAGGGGATCATGGGGCCCCTGTGCCCTTGCCCAAACTCAAAAAAGCCTATGAAAAAGGTACCAGGGGCATCTCATGGGGCCCCCTACTGACCCCAGGCCCTCGGGCAGTGCCCGAGTTTCCAAATGGTCAGTCCACCCCTGCTTAGAAGTATCAAGGTCAGTGACCACTCTCCTGTCTAGTGTGGTCAGGCAGCACAGATTGGTCACAGACCCACCATATTGGTTGGACAATGATGGGGCATCACTGTATTGATGACATCACCATTCTGGTCCAGTAAGTGTCCAGTGTTAGACTGACAGCACTGTTCAATGCTGTAAAACCTGTCGGCCACAAGCAGGGGAATGCATGAAGCCAAAATTAAGACAGATTTAGGTTTTTATACTAACAGTATTTAAACCACATCACGTCCTTAGGAGTTTTTAAAAGGTTCTGGACTTTAAGTGGTTAAAAAAAGTTGCAATCATGAGCTTGGTATCATTCTTTTACAGCCAGCCAATCACGTTTATGATCGCACAATATGTGCTTGATTAGCTGCACTGGAGTGCAGAGGAGACAATAGGGGTCTAATCAGGGGCGGACTGTCAACTTCTGGGGCCCCCGGGCAATAGGGGTTTCTGGGGCCCGTGTCCTCGCCCACACTTAAAAAACCACACCCAGAAAAGCCTATGAAAGATACCAGGGGCATCTCTTGGGGCCCCTTACTGACCCCGGGCCCTCAGGCAGTGCCCCAGTTTCCAAATGGTCAGTCCGCCCCTGGGTCTAATAGACCCCTGATGTATCCATGAGGAGTACCTGTCACTGCCAATGCTAGCACAGAAGGGACTGGTTTAGCTCTTTTGTTATAGCAATAAAGTTACATGAAAAAAAAAAAAAAAAAAAAAAAAAAGTGTAAAAAAAACCCCCACAAAAAAACAAACACTCCCATCCCCTTATGCATACATGCATATGCAAATGTACAAATAGGTCATGGGTTCCCAAAAAAGTGGCTCCTAACTTTTTTTAGCTGGCTTCAAATCAAATTTGTCAAGCCCTGTTTTAATATATTTGTTCCTGAAAATATGTGTTTGACATACAGCGGTGCAAATATCCTGAGACATTAAAAAAATTGCAATGCCCACCATTTTATTCTCCGTCATCTCTGACTTCAGAAAATATAAAAATGCTTGGCGGGACCAATGCCGGCCATAGACGGGTCGAAAATCGGCCGATTTTTCGTTAGTGGGTTAATTGGTCGGCCGTTTTTCGGGGTTTTTGCACATTTTTTTTATTGGGCATGTTGGAAAATTCCCAGCCGATTTTGACGATTGGCCGATTTTCCCGGCAATGATGGGCGAATTGGCGAAAGAAAGAAAGGAAAAAGAAGAAGGAAAAAGAAGAAGGAAAAAGAAGAAGGAAAAAGAAGAAGGAAAAAGAAGAAGGAAAAAGAAGAAGGAAAAAGAAGAAGGAAAAAGAAAGAAGGAAAAAGAAAGAAGGAAAAAGAAAGAAGGAAAAAGAAAGAAGGAAAAAGAAGAAGGAAAAAGAAGAAGGAAAAAGAAGAAGGAAAAAGAAGGAAGAATTCCAGTCGCTATTATATTCTATATGAAAAGTCTTGCAGTTGCAACAATGTATCTATTTGTATCTGAATAAAAACATCTGTATCTGAAATTATTACAAAATGGATACATTGTTGCAACTGCAAGACTTTTCATATAGAATATAATAGCGACTGGAATTCTTAGGGACAGAAGTAATTATGGGGTTAAATGCCGGCCATAGACTGGACGAAAATCAGCCGATTTTTTACCGTTGGTGGTAATGTCAGCTGATCGAACGACCGATTTTTCGTTTTCAACCCGTCTATGGCCTGCTTAAGTAATTTTCTACCCAAAAATACAGATTTAAAAACATAACATTTTTTATTCAGTTAATACACAACCAGATTTTTGTTGTTTTTTTATATATCTGCAATTTAGAAATCAAATGGAAAAGAAATATTTGATGTTTGTTATCGGTGGCCGGGGCCCCTCACCTCCTGTAGGGCCTTTATCCTGCTCAGTACATCCCGGGCCTCGGCAGCATCATTGGTGGCCATTAACCTTCTCTTCAGGATGGCCATGGGCACCTCTGGGCTGGGGGTCAGGTCCAGATTGTGTATGGGCTCCAGGGTCATGCGTGGGGCCGCTGTTTTAGCGCCACCCTGGAACTGGTTCACCTTCATCTTGGAAATCGTCTGATAAGAAAAAGCAATAAAGATACAGAATATGAATGTTAAAGCCTAGTTGGATTTATAGGGTTAACCCCCCTCACACTGATGCGTTTTCTGCCGCGTTTTGCAGAAACGCAGTACAGTCCATTTAGCATGGTTTCCTATGGGACAGATTCACATCTCTGCGTTTTCACCCGGTGCGTTTTTTGGAAAGGGTCAGGGACTTTTTTTGAATGCAAAAAGTTGAGTTCTCATTTTTGCTGCATTTTTATGCATTTTTGAGGCGTTTTGCTTTTTAAATCTGCCTAGCAACAAGAACAATGTAAAATAAAAAACATTTGGGGGAATGTGGGACGTTTGGGGGAATGTGGGACGTTTGGGGGAATGTGGGACGTTTGGGGGAATGTGGGAGACTGCTAGAGATCACCGCTATAACAGGGCAATAGGGAAATGCAGATTAGTGTCTGCAGAACCCCGAGGGCTACACAGAAATTACCAGAGGGCCGAATGCATCCCCCAGGCTGCAGATTGGGCACCAGGGGCCTAGAAGCTGCTCTGACATGAATTTCAAAAGCCTGACAAGGACATTGCAGAGAGGAATACATGAGGCTTCTGGTTACAGGAAGAAGGTGAGAGAAGTTTGGACCTGATCTAGAAAGGAAAAGGGAGGTATTGGGATAAACCTGAGTAATGTCTGGATATACAGGATACTTGCTGAAATAAAATCTTACTGAACGCATTATCTACAACCAATCAGCAGAATTAAACATTTGCATTGAGCTGCAAAACACAAGCACTGTGCAGCCTTACTAAGGAGGAAGCAGAACCTGCCCATGTAAGTGAACGGCTTTGGCTGCCATCTTGTACAAAGTATACAAAGTAACATTGTTGTTAAAACATTCACTAAAGAGAAATCCCGGAATAGATTTCTGCAGATGGCTACAATGTACTGACAGTGCGCATGTCTATACAGCTCCACCCAACACTGAATCCGCCGTCACTCACCCGGTTTCCGTACTGCATCACATGGCTCATATTGGTGTGTTTCTTGACCAATACAAACTGTTTGTGCAGCGTCTCCTCCGACAGATCCTCCTAGAAGACGAGTATATCTTATGTGAAGTCATGGAACGGAAAACATTCACATAAATAAATTAAAAAATAAATAAATGGTTACATTCACTAAGCACAGCCTAGGAGCCTCCTGCTAGGAGCCACGGTCAATCAAACTGAGCTGGGGGTGTGGTTACATGTGCAGGGGGCATGGTTACATTCACTAAGCACAGCCTAGGAGCCTCCTGCTAGGAGCCACTGTCAAACTGAGCTGGGGGCGTGGTTACATGTGCAGGAGGCGTGGTTACATTCACTAAGCACAGTCTAGGAGCCTCCTACTAGGAGCCACCGTCATTCAAACTGAGCTGGGGGCGTGGTTACATGTGCAGGAGGCATGGTTACATTAATTAAGCACAGCCTAGGAGCCTCCTGCTAGGAGCCGTCAATCAAACTGAGCTGAGGGCATGGTTACATGTGCAAGGGGCTTTGTTACAATCACTAAACATAGTCTAGGAGCCTCCTACTAGGAGTCACCGTCATTCAAACTGAGCTGGGGGCGTGGTTACATGTGCAGGGGGTGTGGTTACAATCACTAAACAGTCTAGGAGCCTCCTACTAGGAGCCACCGTCATTCAAACGGAGCTGGGGGCGCGGTTACATGTGCAGGAGGCGTGGTTACATTAATTAAGAACAGCGTAGGAGCCTCCTGCTAGGAGCCACTCACTCAAACTGAGCTGGGGGCGCGGTTACATGTGCAGGGGGTGTGGTTACAATCACTAAACATAGTCTAGGAGCCTCCTACTAGGAGCCACAGTCATTCAAACTGAGCGGGGGGCGCGGTTACATGTGCAGGGGGTGTGGTTACATTCACTAAGCACAGCCTAGGAGCTGGGTGTGTCAGCCAAGCTGATTATGGTCTTCTAGACATGGCATCTTGCAACTTTGATTGATTACTCCATTACAGTCTATACACAGTAAAGGTCTGATCTATGTCTGATGGTCTTGCGAAACACGAGAGCTGATTGGCTGCCGTTTGACAGCTCTTACAGTTTTTATTTCAGATACTTTGTGTAAGTTGAGCATTAAAATGCCTGTACAGAACCTTACCACATCTGAGTCCTCCATCCAGCTAACGCTGTAAAGATCGCCGAGATATGCATCTCGCTTATCGTCATAATAACAGGCATGGGAGGACTCGTGAGGGTTGGCGGCTGTGGTGGCGTAAACTGAAAAATATAGAGAAACATGAAGAAGTTAATATAAAATGCACAACGATCCGCACTAACAGTATCTGTTTTTTTTTCCTTGTATTTGTAGGGGGTGCATTCATAGAGAAGAAAAATCAGACGCTTCATGTACATTTGGAGGATGGTGCCCTATGTGGGAATTTAATGCAGGAGCACAGTGCTGCAAGGGACAGAACCAACCACTATGCCACTGTGCAACCTGAGCAAGACTGAACTAACCACCCAGAGGACACCCATAAAGTCTTCTGCCTCACCTGAAATATGCTCCTGATTGCACACGCACGGCTCAGAGTACAATCTCAAATTGCCTTCAGCACAGGGATGAAATTATTATATTATAGGAGTTACATCATCCCAGGCTGGTCAATCAAGACACCAAAACAAGAAGATGACCAGGCAAGGATGTCAACGGTGGTGATGGAAAATATTGCATCACTAGGTAGGGCTCTGATGGGTAAGTGTGCCATAAGGTGCAGATGTGCTTATATAACCGTGCATATATTATATCACCCCGCTTCAGCCATGCAAGATGACCATCAGCAGCAATGGAGAGAACAAGGAGATTGGGGACGAAGCATCACTGGAGGGGACCAAGGAGATTGGGGATGTAGAATTGTTGGAGGGGGCCAATGAGATTAGAGACGTCACACTGCTGGAGGGGACCAAGGCGACTGGGGAGGTAGGAAACCTGGAGGGGACCAAGAAAACTGGAGGGGGCAGCATTACTGGAGGGGACCAAGGAGACTGGGGATGTAGAATTCTTGGGAAGGGACCAGGGAGATTAGGGACATCACACTTCTGCAGGGAACCAAGGAGACTGGGGAGGTAGGAAACCTGGAGGGGACCAAGGAGACTGGGGGGGGGCAGCATTGCTGGAGGGAACCAAGGTGACTGGGAGGCAGCATCGCTGGATGGGACCATGGGGACTGGGCAGGTAGCATCGCTGGAGGGGACCATGGAGGTGGGGGATGTAGAAATGTTGGGAAGGGACCAAGGAGATTAGGGATGTCACACTGTTGGAGGGAACCAAGGAGACTGGGCACAAAGCATTGCTGGAGCGGACCAAGGAGGCTGGGGGGGCAGCATAGCTATTGGAGATCAAGGAGACTGGGGACGTAGAAATGTTGGAGGGGACCAAGGAGACTGGGCACATAGGATCGCTGGAGGTTACCAAGGAGACTTGGGGTGGGGGGGGGAGCATTGCTGGAAGTGACTAAGAAGACTGGGGAGATAGCATCGCTGGAAGGGATCATGGAGATTGGGGATGTAGAATTGTTGGAGGGGACCATGGAGATTGAGGATGTAGAATTGTTGGAGGGGACCATGGAGATTGAGGATGTAGAATTGTTGGAGGGGACCATGGAGATTGAGGATGTAGAATTGTTGGAGGGGACCATGGAGATTGAGGATGTAGAATTGTTGGAGGGGACCATGGAGATTGGGGATGTAGAATTGTTGGAGGGGACCATGGAGATTGGGGATGTAGAATTGTTGGAGGGGACCATGGAGAGTAGGGATGCCACACTGCTGGACGGGACCAAGCAGACTGGGGAAGTAGCTTTGCTGGAGGGGACCAAAATTGTAGCATCACTGGAGGGGACCTCGGAGACTGGGGAGGTAGCAACGCTAGAGGGGACCATGGAGGCTGGGAAGGTAGCAACACTAGAGGGGACCATGGAGACTGGGAAGGTAGTATCGCTAGAGGGAACCAAGAAGATTTGAGATGTAGAATTGCTATTGGAGACCAGGGAGATTGGGGATGTAGAATTGTTGGAGGGGACCAAGGAGATTAGGGACACCACACTGCTGGAGGGGACCAAGAAGACAAGAGGCAGAGTTGATCTAGTAGACCTGTAATGTCTCCAAAAACAGGAGCTGTCACCTGCCCATGCTATCACATAGGGGGCTTTAAGTTAAATGAAACAAGAAAAAAGGAAAACCAATTCAAAACACCCCTTCCCCCAAATACATACATGCAGATGCAAAATATGTGTGCAGGTCCCGCACATATATGTAAACAGTATGCACCACACATGGCGTACCTCCATGAACATCAAAGTGAGAGTACTAATTCTAGGGCCATAATTCCTGGTTACATGTAAACGGATTACCTATATAAAAGGCTTTTAAACCGTCACTTATGAAAAAAAATGTATGGAACTGCACACAGTACAAACTTGTGTCTTGAAATGTACTTACCGTCGATGTGGTTTGGTAGGTTATTCATCATGGAGCCGGACTCACAGGCCTCGATGTACAGAACCATCTGGAAGAGAAATATTTTCATGTCACTCCAACAGGTTCTGCTACAGAAGCACATCGGTGCAATGGAGAGGATTGACTAAAACTGGAGTGTGCAAAATCTGGTGCAACTGGACACTTCCTATGACACCAATGGGCACTTACCTTTTTGTACTTCTTGTTGTCGTACATGTACTGAATGGTTTTGTTGAGTTCCTCGACGTGGAGCTGCAATGGAGAACAAGTCACAGGATTACTACAACCAAAGAAACATATTAATGATGTCAAAGAACTCTTCATAACAGCTCTATGTAAGGCCCCATGTACACGGGACACTTCTGAACGATGGAAACTGACTGCTGGAAAACAGAGGTTAAAAAACATCTGTTTAGCCTCGTTTGCAACGCATTTATCCGCGTTTGCCTTTAGAAGAGTTTTTAAAGATACGCACAGGAGAACCTCCCAAATGCCCAGAATGCACTGAAAAGTGGTAAATTATTAACTATTTCAGACTGTTTCAGAGAAATACAGAGAGTAGAAGCAGAGACAGCAGTATGTGTTGAGGTCAGTTTAGGTGTGAGTTGCTCATTAACATTTCTTTTGTTTCCAAGGGTGGGAAAGGTGTATGGTGGAGGGAGTCATTAAGGTGACCTGGCAGGGGGCCTTCATGAGGAATTTGAGGTGTGAATGGTCATTAACATATCTTTTGTTTCCAAGGGTGGAAACAAAAGATATGTTAATGAACATTCACACCTCAGACCTCTCCCAAGGGTGGGAGAGGTCTGAGGTGTAAATGGTCATTAACATATCTTGTTTCCAAGGGTGGGAGAGGTCTGAGGTGTCAATGGTCATTAACATATCTTTTGTTTCCAAGGGTGGGAGAGGTCTTACCTGTAAATGGTCATTACAATGTGTGACAAGCTTGGTAGGAACATCCTGTGTTCAGTGTTTTGTCCATTTGAGTACCTTGAAAACGCTTTGCATGCATTTTTCATGATGAAAAATGGCTGTGGACAGCATGGGGAACTCGAAGAGTTAAAAAAAAATTTGCCGCGTTTGCAAGCATTTTGCTTTTGAAACGCTGAAAACATCGACTGCTGAACGCAAGTTTTCTGCATTCAAAAAAATGACTGTAAACTCAACTGCCTGTAAACGACAATGTGTACATGGACAAAGGAAAACATTAGGGAGAGTTCAGGGGCTGCTGGAAAAAAAACAAAAAAAAACAAAAAAAAAAAAAAAACGCTGAACAGATCCTAAACAGGAATTTATCAGCTGCAGTATGAGCCCTTACACATAGTTACATAGTTAGTCTGGCTGAAAAAAAGACAAAAGTCCATTTAGTTCAACCATTAAAAAAAAAAAAAAAAAAAAAGGTTATAATCCTACACCCACAGTTGATCCAGAGGAAGGCAAAAAACCCAGTAAAGCACGATCCAATTTGCTCCTGCAGGGGAAAAAAACCCTTCCTGATCCCCCAAGAGGCAATCGGATATTCCCTGGATCAACTTTCCCTATAAATGTTATATCCATCTATATTCTGTGTATCCTATCAGTGTACTGTATGCCGTCCTTGTTTGGGGGAGCCCGTTCATTCCTAAATCGAATGATAAAAGCAAATTCAATTTTGAATTGCTTTGAATGACATTCTTCATGTCACTGGACTGTACTGAAAATTTCTAGCCAAAAAGGTTCATGTGAATGTTCTTTCTGAAATCTACTAGAGTATGGCCAGCTTGAGGCTCGGTCACAGATGTGCCTGGGGATAGTAATAACATGTGGCTGAGCTCTGGCATTACCACCCCCCTTACTGTCTTCCTTAGGCTAACACAGTGGCCCGAGGGGCGAATGTACACATACCTTGGCCCTGATGCTTTGCTGGAAAAATTCTTCCCACCTCTGATGGGTAATAATACCATCATTGACCCATTCAGGTGCCATACCCATACCCACCCTGCACCCACCTGCAAAGCATGTGGTTGCGATGTGGTGGTGTTGGCTTTTTAGGATCAAAACAGGTGGTGAGAAGAGGACAAAAAAAGTCTCCCAATCTGTTTATTAAAAAGGAATGGACGTCTGGAAGCTGTGTCTGAGAGGTCAGGCGAAGGAGATTTGGCGATTTTCACTTCTGTGCTATTCATGGTTTTCTTTGCTGGAGGCTCTGGCATGAGGAAGCAAAGCCCTGCCTCCACCAAGATGGTAACCTTCACACACTCTGTGTGTGAAGGTGGCCATCTTGGTAGAGGCAGGGCTTTGCTTCCTCATGTCAGAGCCTCCAGCAAAGAAAACCATGAATAGCACAGAAGTGAAAATCGCCAAATCTTCTAAGAATAGCAGTCATGGCAGCAGTGCCTAAGATCTCACGCTGCAGATATACAGCGAAGGCCTTGATCACATGGAGGCATTGTCATTTGTACAATGCCGTGTTTTACGGGCACGGGTGTTACACGCATTCCTTTTGACGGGATTCCCATAGCTATCAATTGGGACACAGCAGCAGTTCCCAAAAGGATATCCGTGCGGGTACAGGGCCCTGAACACACCTAGGGGCC
This sequence comes from Staurois parvus, assembly GCA_951230385.1. Taxonomy (NCBI): domain Eukaryota; kingdom Metazoa; phylum Chordata; class Amphibia; order Anura; family Ranidae; genus Staurois; species Staurois parvus. The sequence continues at coordinate 224,476 of CATNWA010011083.1, read as the reverse complement.
CTGCACTTGCACGGATGTCTTATTGTGAGCAGCAGATGTGTACGAGTGGCCACTGCATATCAATTGACAGCTATGGGACTGCCGTCATGGGGATGCATGCAATGTCTCGTCAACCCTGCGCCCATAAAACATGGCCCTGCATGGAGCACAAATTAAAATGCCCCGTGTAAACGAGGCCTAAGGCTACAAAACAGAAGTGCCTAGGCACACTCGCATGCCAGGAAGTTCTCTGCAATTTTTCCAGACAAAAAGGTACATCGCCCAGAGTAGTGCTCGGTCACATTTCTAGATGTCCCCTATAACAGCCTCTCTCAACCAGGATGCCCAGGCACCCAGGGGTGCCTTCAGACTTCTTCAGGGGTGCCTTCAGACTTCTTCAGGGGTGCCTTTGCAAAATGCTCATAAATTGTATACAGGCCAGCAGGTGGATCAATCCTGACTTTTAGTACACAAAGCCACAGGTTTTCATTGTGCACTTTTATGACCTTCTTGTCACCAGCATCCTAACAACCAATGACATCACCAGTTGATAAGGAGGATGTCGGGTGCATGCACATCATCCTTGTTTGGCCCTCCCCTGCCCCTCTCCTTCAGCACTGGGGTCACATTAGTAAAGTAAGGGAGAGAAAAATGAGACAAACACACTGGAATACTACTCGGAACCAGTGTGCAAAGGTGTATTTGCTGTAGAAGTATAAATCACCTCTAACGTTGGGTGTAGAATTGTTTTTGACATTTTAGATTGGGGTGCCTTGAGATTGTACAGAATTTTAAAGGGCGCCTTGACTGAAAAAAGGTTGAGAAACATTGCCCTTCCATATGGAAGAAAAATATGTTTGAAATATATTTTAAAAATATTCTTCCCAAATATATTGACGTATATTTGAAATACTACAATTTTTGCCGTATTCAATAAATATATATATATATCTCTCTATCTATCTATCTATCTATCTATCTATCTATCTAACATATACATATACTGTATGTTGAAATGTCTTTATTACAAAATATATGAAAAGTATTTTTAAAAATACATTTCAAATATACTGTATGTCTTTAAAATTACAAATCTACATTTTTGGAATGCATTTACAAATATATGTAAAAATATATGTTAAAATGACTTTTTATATGTTAAAAAAAAAAATCTGAAGAATATATTTACTAAAATAGAGTTTTAAAAATATTTTTCATATATTTTGTAATATATAAAAAACACATTTCAACATGATAAATATTCATATAAAATTTCATATATATTTTTCTTCCATGAGGGCTGTGACACAACAAATCTTCACTTTCTAAGCTGAGCTAAGGTCCTCTTTCTTGGGTGGACTGGCCAATGATTGTCTATGTGAAGTAATATAAAAGGATAGGAAAGTGTTATGAGAAGAAGTTGGGTCTCATCTCTGAAAAGCGGCTGCCTCTCTGTTCTCTTCCCAGCAGAAATGAAAGAACACAGAATTGGGTGCGGGGAAACGTAGAAGAAGCTGTGGCGAGGTGTGTGGGGGGGTTCTTACATCATCATGAGGAAACGCCAGCAGACCCGGAGCTCCGTGATCAGTGAAGTAGACAAAGACGTGATCGTTCGGTCCGCTGCAAGTGAGCAAAAAAAAACAAATAAATGTGACCTACCCAAATGATGTTATTTCATACAGTATGTTATAAATAAAAGATGTGCAGAGTCCCTATTCAGATATATAATTGTCATATTAATTTAATTTTTTTTTCTTTTTTTTTTGTGTAACATTTCTTCAGTGTCTTCCTGGTTTCTGTCCTAGGCCAAAATAATGTCATTCATTCCAGGAGTCTTCATGAGCATTTTTTTGTTCCTTTCATCTGGAGGAGGGGCTTTCTAAGCTAAGCACGTCCTCCTTTTTCCTGCATGCTTGAGCTAAGGACAAATGGATTCCAGGAATTATTTGCTACATGAATCATCTGCCCTTACTCAAGATGGCTGCCGCTAGAAATGGTACAGGGGGCGTTTTTCAAAGTGATTTCTCAAGCATGGAGACATGGATGGATGGATAAGTTTTCTTTCAATTATTAAAAATGAATTCAATGGCATTTTCAGCTTGTGGTGCTCAGATACAGTTTAGTTCCACTTTATAGAGGATTTCCAGATGGGGCACTTTTTATATAATAACATTGGTCTAGCTTCAACCAATGTAACCGAGTATATACCATACCCCTGGGATCCCCCTGAAAGCTGGAAATCACTGTTGTAGACACTGCTACTACTCCGCTACTACAGTAATCTCCACTAACTGCTGAGCAGCTACCCTACTGCATTGTGAACAGAGGAGGTCGCTTGTTTGCTACGGGTGCTGCTATTCACTTCTCTACCAAACGCAAAGCATTCTATGATTGGATGAGGTGGGAGGTGATATCACGATCTCCTCCTCATCCAATCAGAGAACTTTTTTCATTCAATGAGAAAATGCAAAGTGTTCTGTTAACCTCCTCGGCGGTATGATTCTTTCCGATTTTTTGTGCTGAAAGCGGTACCATTTTTTTGCATGGAAATATGTAGTTTTTTTATTGTAGGCTGTAATTTTTAGGAATAACTCCCTGAAATCTGTCCGAACAAGAGTCTAGTAAACATCCCGGGGATGATAAAATTTGAAACACGAAATCATAAATTATAATTTAATAAATAATCATAAAAAATAATAATATAATAATAATACATTTAATTCAATAATATAATCAAACCAAAAACACTGAAATGTGAAATAGAGCGCCAAGTTCGCACATCGCTGAGCTCAGTCACAGAATCGTTTTCAGTGTCTGACAAGTGGTTCTGATTTACTATCGCTGTTCTCTAGCCGGTCTAAAACCGCGTCTGACCTAAAGGGACGCTTTTTGGACGCCATGGACGTTTCTCAGTTTCCAGGCAGAAAGGGCGGTAAAAATGCAGGCAGGGCACCAGACAAAGCACTCGGGACAAAATGTATGTGAAATGGTTTGATACAGGAATGTTATACTATGTGATTTTAGTGAATGTCACTTTTTGTCATTTTCAAATTTCACGCCGGTTCCGTCCCCCGTATGTCCCGACGCTCGCAGGGAATGGAACCCTCAGTTTCCAGGCAGAAAGAACATTCAAAATGCAGGCAGGACGCCGGACAAAGAAATAGGGACAAAATGTATGTGAAATGCATTGAAACAGCAATGACAGCAAAAATGACATTTAAAAAATTTCAAATTTCCCGCCCGTACGTCCCGATGTCACAGGGACCGGAACACAGAAGCCGGATGCCGGCATCGGCCGGAGGAGATGGCTGGAGACGCTGCAGGGGGGACACATCGCGGGAGGGAAGGACAAGGTAAGTGCTGCAGGGACCCCCAGAGCAGCGCCGCATGGTAAGCCCCGAGTGTAGCTCGGGGTTACCGCTTTTGGTATAGAAATTTTACCCCGAGCTACACTCGGGAATACCGTTAAGGAGGTTAATGGCACCCATTACTACGGTGTTCAGGACAGCTGCTCGGCACGGGACTCTGAAGCTACTAGAGATCGGTGTAGTAGTGGTGTCTACTACAGTATTTTCCAGCTTCCAGGGGGATCCCAAAGGTATGGCATGTACTTACTCACATTGGTCCAAGCTGGATCAATATAACTAGGTAAAAATTGGCATACCTAGACCTCAGCTTTAACCCCCCTGGCGGTATTCCTGAGTGTAGCTCGGGGTAAAGTTCCAGCATCACAAGCGGTAACACCCCTGAGCTACACTCGGGAATACACTGCAGCGTTGCTCTGGGATCCCTCCAGCACTTAACTTGCCCTGCGCTCCCGCAATGTCCCTCCTGCAGTGTCCCCTGTAATGTCCTCCGGCTGATGTCGGCATCCGTCTTCCGGGTTCCGTTCCCTGCGACGTCGGGACGTACGGGGGACAGAACTGGCGGGAAATTTAAAAATGGCAAAAAGTGACATTCACTAAATACACTAAAATCACATAGTATAACATTCCTGTATCAAACCATTTCACATACATTTTGTCCCGAGTGCTTTGTCCGGCACCCTGCCTGCATTTTTATTGCCCTTTCTGCCTGGAAACTGAGAAACGTCCATGGCGTCCAAAAAGCGTCCCTTTAGGTCAGATGCGGTTTTAGACCGGCTAGAGAACAGCGATAGTAAATCAGAACCACTTGCAGAATTGAGTGATAATGATTGGTGGGGGAAATTCCTCATCAGACACTGAAAACGATTCTGCGACTGAGCTCAGCGATGTGCGAACTTGGCGCTCTATTTCACATTTCAGTGTTTTTGGTTTGATTATATTATTGAAATAAAATTATATTATTTTTTAGGATTATTTATTAAATTATAATTTATGATTTCGTGTTTCAAATTTTATCATCTCCGGGATGTTTACTAGACTCTTGTTCAGACACATTTCAGTGAGTTATTCCTAAAAATTACAGGCCTACAATAAAAAAAAAAATACATATTTCCATGCAAAAAAAGTACCTCTTTGAACACAGAAATATGGACATAATCAGACCGCCAGGGAGGTTAATGGGAGGGTCAACAGGGGCCTTTAAATTTCAGGTATGAATGCTTTTGTTGGATGGCCGGCAGGTCCATTTCTACAAACCTGAAACCGATAATTGCCCTTCAAATTCTAGCGCCAACCTATGCGCCATCCCAATCCAAGAGACTGAAGAAGAAGAATTGACAAACCTCCTAATCACCTTCCCGGATCCGTTTCCCTTCACCGCCTCTGCGTCACCTCTGAGGACCGCCAGGAAGTTGGCAGGAGTGACGAACTAGAAAGATACCACAACCACATCATCAGCAAACCAAAAACTACAAAACCCACCAATTTAGCCTCTGCGTTAAATAAATATAAAATGTTTGGGGGTTCTGGGAAATGTTTTTAGCAAAAAATACTGGATTGTTACATGCAGGGGCGGACTGACCATTTGGAAACTCGGGCACTGCCCGAGGGCCCGGGGTCAGTAGGGGGCCCCATGAGATGCCCCTGGTACCTTTCATAGGCTTTTTGGGTCTGTTTTGAGTGTGGGTGAGGACACAGGGGCCCCATGATCCCATATTTCCCGGGGGCCCCATGAGTTGTCAGTCCGCCCCTGGTTATATGTAACCAAAAAGTGCCAGAAAGGCCCGAGTCTCCAAGTCCCAAAGTGTTTTCAGATGTGCTGAATTTTTCTGTGGCGTACTGAAGGCCGGGCTGGGCCCTTCCGCACATCTGCACAGGCATGGATCGGGTGAAGCAGAATTCTTGTCTAGGCAAGAAAGGAGGAAGTGCAGCCAAAAAGAAGTAGACATAAACAAAATAAATAAAAATATCCAAATCAATAACCCAAGAGAGGGGGTTGGAGCCAGATAAAAGAAATTGGTTTTGGGAGGTGAAAGACCACTTAAAAAAAAAAATAAAAAAAAAAAAATTAAGTATTTAAATGTCAAAGAAGCTGGATGACGTTTTTTGCCATTCCATCTCCATCTTTTGCTGTGCAGTCTAAGGCTCAGTTCACACTAGCTTTGTTAGCAGGCCTTAGACAGACATTTGGGAAGCATTTTTAACGCTCCTCAAATACCTGTGAAAATTCTACACATGGCAGCACACAGTGCTGTTCACACTGAAGCGTTAGCGTCACATCACAGCAAAACTGACGCCTCATTCAAGTCTATGGTGACACTCCTCAAACGCCTCAAAAACGCGTATAGGGCGTTTAGGGTATGCTTGAGGAGCGTTAAAAAAGCTTCCCAAATGCCTGTCTAACACCTGTCAAACACTATAGGGGCATTTGGGAAGAGCTAGAAATAACGCAAGTGTGAACGAGCCCTAACTGTCTTGGACCCAAGTGGGAACTGCAGCTGGGAACACAAGATAGTTACATAGTCCATCCAGTTCAACCAAAAAAACCACAAGATATAATCCTACACCCACAGTTGATCCAGAGGAAAGCAAAAAAACCCAGCAAAGCACGATCCAATTTGCTCCTGCAGGGGAAAAAAATTTCCTTCCTGATCCCCCGAGAGGCAATCGGATATTCCCTGGATCAACTTTCCCTATAAATGTTATATCCAGTTATATTCTGTGTATCCAAGAAAGAATCCAGGACTTTCCTACAGCAATCCACTGAGCTGGCCACAACCAACTCTGGAGGGAGTCTATTCCACATTCTCACAGCTCTTACTGTGAAGAAACCTTTCCGTGTTTGGAGATTACATTTCTTTTCCTCCAAATGTAAAGAGCGCCCCCTTGTCCTCTGTGATGACCTCAGGGTGAATAACGACACCGAGTTGACTATATGAACCACTGATGTATTATACATGGAGATTCATATCCCCCCCCTTATGTATTATACATGGAGATCATATCCCCCCCCTTATGTATTATACATGGAGATCATATCCCCCCCCTTATGTATTATACATGGAGATCATATCCCCCCCCTTATGTATTATACATGGAGATCATATCCCCCCCCCCCCCTTATGTATTATACATGGAGATCATATCCCCCCCCTTATGTATTATACATGGAGATCATATCCCCCCCCTTATGTATTATACATGGAGATCATATCCCCCCCCTTATGTATTATACATGGAGATCATATCCCCCCCCTTATGTATTATACATGGAGATCATATCCCCCCCCTTATGTATTATACATGGAGATCATATCCCCCCCCTTATTATACATGGAGATCATATCCCCCCCCTTATGTATTATACATGGAGATCATATCCCCCCCCTTATGTATTATACATGGAGATCATATCCCCCCCTTATGTATTATACATGGAGATCATATCCCCCCCTTATGTATTATACATGGAGATCATATCCCCCCCCTTATGTATTATACATGGAGATCATATCCCCCCTTATGTATTATACATGGAGATCATATCCCCCCTTATGTATTATACATGGAGATCATATCCCCCCCTTATGTATTATACATGGAGATCATATCCCCCCTTATGTATTATACATGGAGATCATATCCCCCCCTTATGTATTATACATGGAGATCATATCCCCCCTTATGTATTATACATGGAGATCATATCCCCCCTTATGTATTATACATGGAGATCCTATCCCCCCCTTATGTATTATACATGGTGATCCTATCCCCCCTTATGTAATATACATGGTGATCATATCCCCCCTTATGTAATAGACATGGTGATCCTATCCCCCCTTATGTAATAGACATGGTGATCCTATCCCCCCTTATGTATTATACATGGAGATCCTATCCCCCCCTTATGTATTATACATGGAGATCCTATCCCCCCCTTATTATACATGGAGATCCTATTCCCCCCTTATTATACATGGAGATCCTATTCCCCCCTTATGTAATATACATGGTGATCATATCCCCCCTTATGTATTATACATGGAGATCATATCCCCCCCCTTATGTATTATACATGGAGATCATATCCCCCCCCTTATGTATTATACATGGAGATCATATCCCCCCTTATGTATTATACATGGAGATCATATCCCCCCTTATGTATTATACATGGAGATCATATCCCCCCTTATGTATTATACATGGTGATCATATCCCCCCTTATGTATTATACATGGTGATCATATCCCCCCTTATGTATTATACATGGAGATCATATCCCCCCTTATGTATTATACATGGAGATCATATCCCCCCTCATGTATTATACATGGAGATCATATCCCCCCCTTATGTATTATACATGGAGATCATATCACCCCTTATGTATTATACATGGTGATCATATCCCCCCCTATGTATTATACATGGAGATCATATCCCTCCTTAATCTCCTCTTCTTAGTAGAGAATACATTCAGTTCCTCTAATCTTTCCTCATAGCTGATCTCCTCAATGCGTCTTATCAGTTTGGTTGCCCTTCTCTGTACTTTCTCCAGTTCCCCAATGTTCTTTTTGTGAATTGGAACCCAAAACTGAACTGCACATTCCAGTTTGGGGATGGAGGGAAGGGGTCTTCAAATGCATCACCAGAACTGTGAGTCTCACCTCCTTTGTGTAGTCCTTCAGTACTCCGCTGTACACATCTGTCCCATTGGGCCGGTTAATGATGATCCCTTTGGTTGGATTCCTGGACACAAAAAATACATTGTATATCATTAGCATTCAGAATGGACACTTCCTTACCCCGGGTTCACACCTAAGCGTTTTACGCAGCATTTTGCAGAAATGTACTACAGTCTATTTAACATGATTTCCCATGGGACAGGTTCACATCTCCGCGTTTTCACCCGGTGCGTTTTTTGGAAAGGGTCGGGGACTTTTTTAAAACACAAAATGTTGCAGTTTTGGTTCTATAGACTTTCAATGGAAATGCTGAAGAAAAGCACGTAGTGCGTTTTTTGCCATGTATTTAATCTGCCTAGCAATAAGAAAGAAAAAAAATAAACCACCCCCAAAAAACACAAAACAAAAACGCGGCAAAAACGCATGTGCAAAACGCACTGCAGAGACAGATCAAAGGCAAACTGCATGGGTGTGAACCGATCCTTAGAACTTTAGAGTAATTCTAATTTTGTTCAACCTAGGGTGACAACACTGCTCCTATAGATATATTACAGCGAGTGAGCGTTGTCACCTCACAGCAGCAAGTGTGTTACTGGCAGGATTGCCAGGTGAAAATAAAAGTAAAAAAAAGTCTGGGAAAAAAAAAAAAAACCTAATACAACCATCTCATTGGTGGGCCGTAATATATGAAATTTTATTGTTAGGTATGGGACCTTTTTTTCCGTTATTCTGTAATAATCATGTTTTCTACAACTGCCTAAAAAAAAAAAAAAAAAAAAATAATAATAATAATAATAATATCTACTAAAATGTATTTTTTCCTAGAATCCTGAATCCTGCTCCATTTGGCCCTCCCAGAGTTATGAACACAAGCAAATCACGTGTGGTATGTCCAGGAATAATGAAAATCCTGGCATGGCATTAAAGTGGTTGTAGACCTCAGACATGAAATATGAACAAAGCAAATCCCTCTACAGTATGTGCTTGTCTCAGTCCAGAGCACTGAGTGTCATTTCTGTCTGCTGCCTCTTTCCTCTGCTATCAGCATGAGTCACTTTTGACAAGTTGACACCAAGAGGAAAAAGGTGACAGGGGAGCAGGGGCAGACTGACAACTCATGGGGTCCCTGGGCAATAGGAAATCATGGGGCCCTGTGTCCTCGCCCACACCCAAAAAAGCCTATGAAAAAAAGTACCAGGGGCATCTTATGGGGCCCCCTACTGACCCTGGGCCTCGGGCAGTGCCCAAGTGGCTAAATGGTCAGTCCTGTGTCCTCGCCCACACCCAAAAAAGCCTATGAAAGGTACCTGGGGCATCTCATGGGGCCCCCTACTGACCCTGGGCCCTCGGGCAGTGCCCGAGTGGCTAAATGGTCAGTCTGCCCCTGCAGGGGAGGGACCTCCAGCAGATTGACAGCCTTAGCTCTGTTCCTGTGTGCAGGAGGGGGGGGGGGGTCTCTTCCCTCCAATCAGGTCTCAGAGCTCTACTCTTTCCATATTTTTTCTGCACTAGAGCTTTGCTTCCAACTCTAAGAGCTGCCTCAGTGTCTGTTGGGCTTCCCTATCCTTGATATCCATTCTGGCACCACCCTGGTGGCTACAGAGGTCTGGTTCCAGCAGGAGCACCCTAAGGACTATACACACCAACAACATCAGAAAAACATGGAAAGAAGGCGCCTCTAAGTGTAGTATTGGCAGTTCCACGGGTCACGCTGCCACCGAATAGCCACTATCCCACCCCACCCCCCATCCCACCACCAGGAACATCGGCTGACTTAACTCTGATGAGCCGGTCATGTTTTGACTTCCTAGAAGTGGAATTTTATCTTTGTATGCTAATACAACGGCCAATACTACACTTAGAGGCGCTTTCTTTCCATGTTTGTCTGCACTACAGCTTTGCTTCCAACTCTATGAAGAGCTGCCTCAGTGTCTGTTTGGTTTTCCTTGACATTCATTCTGGCACCACCCTGGTGGCTACAGAGGTCTGGTTCCAGCAGGAGCGCCCTATGGACTATACACACCAATAACAAACATTCTTAGTGCCAGCAGGCAACGTGTCAGACCCTCACTGCAAAAAAAAAAAAAAAAAAAAAAAAGGTAGCACCAAAGCTATTCAAAAACTCATGTGCCCTGCCTTGTTTGGGTGGATGTCAGTTTACAGGATGTCATCACTGGGTCTCTGTGCTTTTCTATGCAATGCAGATCATGGCTGGTGGGAGGGGGTTGACAGGGTGCTGTACATAGCTTCTAGAAAACATCACAGCACCCTGCCTCAGTACTCCTCTTAAGAGCCCTAAGTCCTGAAGAAAGCAGTGGGCAGGGTCTTTGAAGAAGATATACAAATGTCAAAACGCCTTGATCTGGAGTGGACTTACAACTTATGGGGCCCCCGGGCAATAGGGGATCATGGGGCCCCCGAGCAATAGGGGATCATGGGGCCCCCAGGCAATAGGGGATCATGGGGCCCCCAGGCAATAGGGGATCATGGGGCCCGTTTCCTCGCCCACACTCAAACCACACCCAAGGAAGCCTATGAAAGGTATTCATGGGGCCCCCTACTGACCCCAGGCCCTTAGGCAGTGCCCGAATGGTCAGTCCGCCCCTGGCCTTGATCGGTGGATATCAGTCTGGAGGAGTGGGCGTTCTTAAGCAAAATATATTTGTATAGGTAATACCGACATATGATGCCGAGACTCCATGGAATCCAATGAAAGAAAGGGGCGGGGCAAGGGACAGTCAGGCTGGGGAGGAAAGAGCTAGATGATGCTGGACGTCCTCCAGCCAGGAAATGAGGTGGAGTTCTATATGACTTGCTGCAGCTTCTAATGCAATACTTTAAAAATGATTGGCTCCGCCCCTCCTGCGCTCGGTATCTAGAGAGGATCAATTTCCTAATTAGTGGTTAACGGATCTTCTCCCTATAATGACACAATGTAACAATCAGTCTCAGATGTCACTGGTCATGTTACAGAGGTAATGCAAGGACAACTCACTCATGCAGCTTCAAAGCTGGTTGGAGGTACAGGCTGCCCCCCTACCCCACCCCACCCCCGATCCCAATACGGAAAACCAACATTCACTTCTATGGACTTATTAAAGTGGAACTCCAGACGCAGAACAAAGTCAGACGGCTCAGAACACTTACTGCTCGTTGTCGGCGATATCGTCATACATCATCACCACAATCTGCTCATCGGGGATGCCGTTCCTCTTGACGATCTGATAGGCGTGGCACACGTCAGCCTGGAAATACAACATCAGAAGAAAAGGTTATAGACAGGTATAGCAGAAAGAGGCCCAACAGAGAAATGACCACGGAAAGGACAACACACAGCCAACACGTTTTGGGGGACCAAAGATCTCCCCCCCTCCTCAGGGCTTAACCACTTGAGGACATTTTTTGCACATGCTACATTCTGCAATTTTTTTTTTACTGTAAAAAACCCAACATATATTTCCTGAAAGTAGAGACCCTGGAGAAGAAAATGGTGCTAGTTGCAGTTTTTACGTCACACGATATTTGTGCAGCTATTTACCAAATGCATATTTTCAGAGAAACAATTACAATATACAATGTTTTGGTTAAAAAAAAAAAGAAAAAAAAAAAAAGAAAAAGATCGGGTTGTGTCAAGTAAATGGATACCAAACCTGTAAAAAAAGTCGAATTGTATGTTTAAATTAACATTATGGAGATAAAGGGACTGATGTTCCTGGAGTTCCTCCTACTTTTCATGGCCAAGCTGCTTCCCAAAGTTCCAGTATTCCCGGAAGAACACGGAGAACCCGGGAACTGCCATGTGTGCCGTCAGCAGGGAAACATGGGGGAAGTGGGGGTTTTGTTGTGTGTAATGGCTGTTGGGGTGTCTATGCCGCCTCTCTGTGGATGTGGCGTGCCAGCTGGATGTTTTTGGGCAGGATGGTGACCCTCTTGGCTTGGATGGCGCAGAGGCTGGTGTCCTCAAAGAGTCTAACGAGATAAGCCTCGGAGGCTTCATGCAGAGCCATGATGGCAGAGCTCTGGAAGCGCAGCCCCCTAACTCGGAAGAACATGGAGAACTCAGGAATGGCCATGGAAGCCATCAGCAAGGAAAGGTGGGGGAAGTGAGGGTTGTGTTGTATGTAACAGCTGTTGAGGCATCTATGCCCTCTCTTCATGGATGCAGCGTGCTAGCTGGATGTCTTTGGGCATGATGTTGACCCTCTTGGCATGGATGGCACAGAGGTTGGTATCCTTGAAGAGTCCAACAAGATAAGGCTCGGGAGGCTTCATGCAGAGCCATGATGGCGGAGCTCTGAAAGCGTAGGCCAGTCTTGAAGTCCTGGGCGACCACTCGGATGAGGCGCTGGAAGGGAAGCTTACGGATGAGCAGCTTGGTGGATTTTCTGGTAATGTCGGATCTCTTGGACAGCCACATTGCTGGGCCTGTAGCGGTGAAGCTTCTTGACTCCGCTGGTGGCTGGGGCGCTCTTGCAGGTGGTTTTGGCAGCCAGCTGCTTGCAGGGAGCTTTTCCTCTGGTGGACTTACGAGTGGTATGCTTGGTATGAGCCATCTATACTCTTCTTTGTGTGAACTGCAAGTGGGGGTGTGCACTTTGAGAGCCCCCTACCCCGGAAGAATAATATGGAGAACCCAGGAACTGCCATGTGCGCCGTCAGCAGGGAAACATGGGGGAAGTGGGGTTTTTGTTGTGTGTAATGGCTGTTGAGGTGTCTATACCGTCTCTCCACGGATGCGACGTGCCAGCTGGATGTTTTTGGGATGATGGTGACCCTCTTGGCTTGGATGGCGCAGAGGTTGGTGTCCTCAAAGAGTCTGACGAGATAAGCCTCAGAGGCTTCATGCAGAGCCATGATGGCAGAGCTCTGGAAGCGCAGCCCCCTAACTCGGAAGAACATGGAGAACCCAGGAATTGCCATGGAAGCCATCTGCAAGGAAAGGTGGGGGAAGTGAGGGTTGTGTTGTATGTAACAGCTGTTGAGGCATCTATGCCCTCTCTTCATGGATGCAGCATGCTAGCTGGATGTCTTTGGGCATAATGTTGACCCTCTTGGCATGGATGGCACAGAGGTTGGTATCCTTGAAGAGTCCGACAAGATAAGGCTCGGGAGGCTTCATGCAGAGCCATGATGGAGGAGCTCTGGAAGCGCAGGCCAGTCTTGAAGTCCTGGGCGACCACTCGGATGAGGCGCTGGAAGGGAAGCTTACGGATGAGCAGCTTGGTGGATTTTCTGGTATTGTCGGATCTCTTGGACAGCCACATTGCGGGGCCTGTACTGTAGCTGTAAAGCTTTTTGACTCCGCTGGTGGCTGGGGCGCTCTTGCAGGTGGTTTCGATGGCCAGCTGCTTGCAGGGAGCTTTTCCTCTGGTGGACTTATGAGTGGTATGCTTGGTATGAGCCATCTCTACTCTTCTCTTTGTGTGAATTGCAAGTGGGGGTGTGCACTTTGAGAGCCCCCTACCCCGGAAGAACATGGAGAACCCAGGAACTGCCATGTGTGCCGTCAGCAGGGAAACATGGGGGAAGTGGGGTTTTGTTGTGTGTAATGGCTGTTGGGGTGTCTATGCCACCTCTCCGTGGATGTGGCATGCCAGCTGGATGTTTTTGGGCAGGATGGTGACCCTCTTGGCGTGGATGGCGCAGAGGCTGGTGTCCTCAAAGAGTCTGACGAGATAAGCCTCAGAGGCTTCATGCAGAGCCATGATGGCAGAGCTCTGGAAGCGCAGCCCCCTAACTCGGAAGAACATGGAGAGCCCAGGAATTGCTATGGGTGCCGTCAGCATGGAAAAGTGGGGTGTACACTCTAAAAGCCCCCTAAAAGTATGCCTTTGCTGGCTATTAAAGCCAAAACCAACCACGGCATTAAAAAGTCAAACATCACCAGGACCAGTGAATCGATCAATCAGCAATCAAGAAGCAATGTTATATCAGTGGATTGGTATTCAGGTCTACATATTTTGGCATTGAGAAGGCACGGTAATGAGACTTTATTTTGGGTGGCGTACAAAGACGATACCCTGATTACATATTATAGATTATAACCCTTGGATCATCTTTGTAGTCCAATGACAGTCTAAGCCCCCCCCAACTTGCTATGGGCCATCACCATAATGGGCAGCCATACCGGCCAAATTTCTACATACCCCCTACACTCTAAACTCACTCACTTCTCTTCTTCAAACCTCATACAGTGTATAAAGAGCATAAAAATGCACCACAAAAAGGTTACATGGTCAAGTTGCAAAGACACAAACGTGATACTTTCCCATCTTCCCTTGTAATGTCTAAGAATAGCTGAGAGGTCAGACACGGCACCCCTCCTCCATCCATGATTGACTGACAACACGGCTAACTAGGAGACAGCAGCTATGACAAACCGTACTTGTATCTGTTTACCTAGAACATTTTAGTGGACAAGCTCCCCTTCCCCTGCATTCCTCATCGGACACTTGTCTCAGGCAAGGGCTTGGAGATGAAGCTGTCAAAGCAGCCGTCTCCTTGCTAGCAGCGTTGTAGGACTGCTGTGGAGGGAATGGGGGCGCCATATCCAACCTCACAGCTAGCCTTACACAGCACATAGGAAGATGAAACCACACTATATTACCACATGTATTGGCCCCGCCCTCCAAATCATGTGATTCAGGTGTTCCAATCCCCTCCATGGACACAGGTGTATACAATCAAGCCCCTAGGCATGCAGACGGCTTCTACAATCATTGGTGAAAGAATGGGTCGCTCTCAGGAGCTGTGACTCCAAGCGTGGTCCCGTGATAGGTGGTCACCTGTGCAATAAGTCCATCCGTGACATTTCCTGACTACTAAATATTCCACACTCAACTGTTAGTGGGATTATAACAAAGTGGAAGCAACTGGGAACAGCCGCCACTCAGCCACCAAGTGGTAGGCCACGTCACATGACAGGGCGGGGTCAGCGCATGCTGAAGCGCACAGTGCGCAGAAGTCGCCAACTGTCTGCAGAGTCAATAGCTAAAGACCTCCAAACTTGGTGTGGCCTTCAGATGAGCCCAACAGTGCGTAGAGAGCTTCATGGAATGGGTTTCCATGGTTGAGCAGCTTCATCCAAGCCTTCCATCACCAAGTGCAATGCAAAGCATCGGATGCCGTGGTGTAAAGCACGCCACCACTGGACTCTAGAGCAGTGGAGACGTGTTCTCTGATGTGATCAATCACGCTTCTCTGTCTGGCAATCCAATTGACGTGTCTGGGTTTGGTGGTTGCCAGGAGAAAGGTACTTGCCTGACTGCATTGTGTCAAGTTTAAAGTTTGGTGGAGGGGGGGCCTATGGTGGTTTTTCAGGGGTTGGGCTTGGCCCCCTAGTTCCAGTGAAGGGAACTCTTAAGGTCTCAGCATACCAAGACATTTTGGACAATTTAATTCTCCCAACTTTGTGGAAAGAGTTTGGGGATGGCCCCTTCCTGTTCCAACACGACTGCGCACCCAGTGCACAAAGCAAGGTCCATAAAGACATGGAGGAGCCAGTTTGGGGTGGAGGTACTTGACTGGCCTGCACAGAGTCCTGACCTCAACCCCATAGAACACCTTTGGGATGAATTAGAGCGGAGACTGCGAGCCAGGCCTCCTCCCCCGACATCAGTGCCTGACCTGACAAATGTGCTTCTGGAAGAATGGTCCAATCTTCCCATAGACACCCTCCTAAACCTTGTGGACGGCCTTCCCAGAAGAGTTGAAGCTGTTATAGCTGCAAAGGGCGGGGCCAACTCAATATTGAACCCTACGGACTAAGACTGGGGGGCCATTAAAGGTCATGTGTGTGGAAAGGGCGGGGCCAACCCAATATTGAACCCTACGGACTAAGACTGGGGCGCCATTAAAGGTCATGTGCGTGGAAAGGGCGGGGCCAACCCAATATTGAACCCTACGGACTAAGACTGGGGGGCCATTAAAGGTCATGTGCGTGGAAAGGGCGGGGCCAACCCAATATTGAACCCTACGGACTAAGACTGGGGGGCCATTAAAGGTCATGTGCGTGGAAAGGCAGGCATCAATACTTTTGGCAATATAATATATGTACTACATATATTTTGTCTGCCGGGAAACAGAACACATTCTTTAAATAAGAATTATCACTTTAATTTTATAGTATTTCTAAAGGCAAACGTTTCCCCCCATCTTGCAGAGTAGAGGAGGGATATAAATCACTGTGCATTTCTTTTCCATCTGTTTTATTAGGGATGTTTTCCTTCATTTTCTGTCCTGTAGACTCAACAAGTGAGAGGATAATTTCCGAATTTTTGGGAAATTAAATGAACGAGTGTCCCCCTTGGAAGATATCTCCTGTATTCCTGTTCTGGTGGCAATTCACCCTCCACTAACTTCCCTACTCTATTCAAATCTAAAACAAATGTTGCCTTTAGCTAAACTTTAACACAGATATTGCCAAGTGGAAGTTCTGGCGCTCCTTCCTTGATTGTAATGGGTATGGTACATGGGCGTTCCCTTTACACACTCACTGCTGCCCTGAAACAGCAAATAACAGACAGATAGCAAAAAAAAAAAATATCAAAAATGGCTGTGAGATGTGTAACTAAACACAAAACTGGTTCTTGGTCATAGTGAGCCTTGTTGAGGGTCCAGAACAGACACCCACTCAGCAAGCTTTGAGGAATGGCTGTGCTTGAGGTGGGCCACCAAACCTGGGACCAATTCCTGGTCATGGTTTGCCTTGCCCCAGATCTATGACAGACAACCGGTCAGCAAGTTTTGAGGAATGGCTGGCTGTGCGTGAGTTGGGCCACCAAACCTGGTACCGATTCCTGGTCATGGTGCTCCTTGTCTAGGGTCTAGGACAGACACCCAGCCAGCAAGCTTTGAGGAACGGTTGTGCATGAGGTGGACCACCAAACCTGACACTGATTTCTGGTCATGGTGCTCCTTGTTCCAGGTTTGAGACAATTAATCAGAAAGTTTGGAGGAATGGCTCTGTGTAAGGTAGATGACCAAACCTAGGACCCATTCCTGGTCATAGTGTACCTTGTCTAAGGTCTAGGACAGGTACTCAGTTGGCAAGTTTTGAGGAATGATTGTGCATGAGGTGGACCACCAGACCTGGGACTAATTCCTGGTCATTGTGCTCCTTGTTCCTGGTTTAAGACAGACGCCTAATCAGCAAGTTTGCAGGAATGGCTGTATGTGAGGTAGATGACCAAACCTGGGACCAATTTCTGGTCATAGTGTACCTTGTCTAAGGTCTAGGACAGATACTCAGTTGGCATGTTTTGAGGAATGGTTGTACATGAGGTGGGCCACCAAACCTGGGGACTAATTCCTGGTCATCGTGCTCCTTGTTCCTGGTCTAAGACAGACGCCTAATCTACAAGTTTCAAAGAATGGCTGTGAGTGAGGTAGATGACCAATTCCTGGTCATAGTGCCCGTTGCCCCAGATCCAGAACAAACAAACAGTCAGCAAGTTTTGAGGAATGGCTCTGCATGAAGTGGACCACGAAACCTGGGACCAATTCCTGGTTTGGTTTGCCTAACCTCAGATCTCAGACACCAAGTCAGCAAGGGTTGAGATGACTGACCATACCTGGGACTGGTTCCTGGTCATGGTGCGCCTTGTCTTGGGTCCAGGACAGACACCCAGTTAACAAAAATCTTCAGTTTCTGTGATAGAGATGGGTGACCAAACCTGAGACCATTTCTCAGCTGTGGTGCACCTTGTCCTGGGTCTAGAACATCTCCCATGCTCTTTTTTCCCAACTAAACTCTGTAAGATCATCTCAAGTGTTTGACTATAAACACACCCAGCTATGGTCCTTCTATAAATACACTTGAAGGACATTCAGCTTGGCCTATATGACCACCTTATCACACTCTTCAAACAGCCCTCGTTTCATAGTTAATGATAATAAATGATAATGATAATAAAGTACTCCAAACCCAGATTACGTTTCCATTGTTCCTTATGTGATGTAACAGAGAATCTCCAGTCATCAAGGGCAGCAAACAAATGATGAGAACTCTTGGCACAAACACAAAGTAAACCCACTGGTGGATATACCAAGGGTTGGTAGGAGGCACATTGATGACTACTAAATGCTAATGACTGCTCAACTGCCCTGGGAGGACCAAAGTGTGGAATGCTTCATTGTGCAAATATAGATTTGCACAATGAAGCATTAGATTTGCACATCTGATGCTGAAACGTAGCCCCGTGCACAGGGGCGGACTGACAACTCATGGGGCCCCCGGGCAATAGGGGATCATGGGGCCCCTGTGTCCTTGCCCAAACTCAAAAAAGTCTATGAAAAAGGTACCAGGGGCAACTCATGGGGCTCCCTACTGACCCCGGGCCCTCGGGCAGTGCCCAAGTTTCCAAATGGTCAGTCCGCCCCTGCCCGTGCATTACTATTGGTGCAGTTGATAGGACAGAGCAGAGCTTTGTTCTCACACATGCCCAGTTGGCTGCTTAAAGCTGATCTCTGTAATTATAAAAAAAAAAAAAAAAAAAAAAACCCTACAGTAGACCCCCCTCCCCCTCCCACACAGCAAGGTTTAAGCTCTCTAAAGTCTAGGGGTAGAAAAATACGCTGTAATATCAAGTTTATACCTCACTCTGAAGGCTTCTTCCATGATGTGCAACTGGTCCCTTGAAGCCCCTTCTCTAAGGCACACGGGCCAGTAGTTGCACCTAGAGATGAGCGAATCGAAGTAGCCGAAGTGGAATTCGAGTCGAATATCGGAAAAATTTCGATTCGTGCCGAATCCGAAAAATAGCCTAATTCGGACGCGCGAATCGAAATTTTTCAGAAAATGGCGGCGGCTGACATGTGCGGCGACGGAGCGGGGATGTCTGGGAAGGCGCGCAGACAAGGCGCGCTGACCCATAATGCATTCCTCAACGACATGTGATCGCATCAGCCAATCAGCAGCCAGCCAGCCAGCACTGTGTAATGGTCGAGCTATAAATAGCGGCCATTTTGGAATTCTTCATTTGCCTGCAGTCATTGAACAGCGGGCAGACCGCTCTGTACTAGGGACAGGGACAGAGTTAGGGCCACAGAAACGATACTTGGGGACAGAGAACCATTACTCAGGGACACAGACTTGTTAATGAGGGCCACAGAATCGTTACTTAGGGACAAAGAAACGCTAGTTAGGGCCACAGAATAGTTACTCAGGGACAGACAGAATTGTTACTGAGTGCCAGAGAATTGTTACTCAGGGCCACAGAAACGTTATTAGTGCCACAGAATTGTTACTCAGGGACAGACAGAATTGTTACTGAGTGCCAGAGAATTGTTACTTAGGGCCACAGAAACTTTACTTAGGGCCACAGAATTGTTACTCAGGGCCACAGAACTGTTACTTAGGGCCACAGAATTGTTACTCGCACAGACACAGAATTGTTACTCAGGGCCACAGAACTGTTACTGAGGGCCACAGAATTGTTACTCGCACAGACACAGAACTGTTACTGAGGGCCACAGAACTGTTACTCGCACAGACACAGAATTGTTACTCGCACAGACACAGAATTGTTACTCGCACAGACACAGAACTGTTACTGAGGGCCACAGAACTGTTACTCGCACAGACACAGAATTGTTACTCAGGGACAGACAGAATTGTTACTGAGTGCCAGAGAATTGTTACTTAGGGCCACAGAAACTTTAGTTAGGGCCACAGAATTGTTACTCAGGGACAGACACAGAATTGTTACTTCGGGCCACAGAATGGTTACTCGCACAGACACAGAATTGTTACTCGCACAGACACAGAATTGTTACTGAGGGCCACAGAACTGTTACTTGGGGCCACAGAAACGTTAATCAGGGACACAGAATTGTTACTGAGGGCCACAGAATTGTTACTCGCACAGACAGAATTGTTACACAGGGACACAGAACTGTTACTGAGGGCCACAGAACCGTTACTTAGGGCCACAGAATTGTTACTCGCACAGACACAGAATTGTTACTGAGGGCCACAGAACTGTTACTTAGGGCCACAGAATTGTTACTCGCACAGACACAGAATTGTTACTCAGGGACACATAATCGTTTAATTAAAGAGTATGTCAGACAACATGCAGAGGAGTGGCAGAGGAGGCAATGTTTTAGGAGCGAGCAGACGTGGCAGCAGAGGAAGGGGTCGAGGCAGCACTATTCGCAGCCAGAGGCTAGTGCTCCCGGTGTCATCCAGTACAGTGAGGAAGAGCTAACAGAGGGCGGTCAGGAACGGGGGGGAGACATCCGCCTCTTCAGCAGCCAGGCGAAGAAGTAGTGGCGAGGAGAGTGGCTCGGTAGCCGGTCTAGAGACAGGTCTGTCTCCTGACCCACACGCAGCCGAGGGGGCTAGTAGTGAGGCGGAGACCCTAATTGATGATGATGAGGCTGATCGCACTTGGCAGCCTCGTCGTCATCAGGCTATTGCTTCCGCATCATCAGGAGAAGAGGGTGGCAGCTTGGCAGCGAGCAAAACAGTCGGTGGGTTGTCTCCATCGCCACACTCTGCCATGTGCCACTTTCAGGTCTCCTCACACACTGCTGGTGTGTTGAATTTTTTGACATAGGGTGCTGGCAGATTACGGGCCTCCCATAGATGCTGCCAGGCCCCTAATCTGCCATGGGCCCCTATATACCGCCTCCTCATGCTGCTGCCAGGTCCACAGTCTCTCATGCCATGTGCCACTTTCAGGTCTCCTCACACTGCTGGTGTGTTGAATTTTTTGACATAGGGTGCTGGCAGATTACGGGCCTCCCATAGATGCTGCCAGGCCCCTAATCTGCCATGGGCCCCTATATACCGCCTCCTCATGCTGCTGCCAGCCAGGTCCACAGTCTCTCATGCCATGTGCCACTTTCAGGTCTCCTCACACTGCTGGTGTGTTGAATTTTTTGACATAGGGTGCTGGCAGATTACGGGCCTCCCATAGCTGCTGCCAGGCCCCTAATCTGCCATGGGCCCCTATATACCGCCTCCTCATGCTGCTGCCAGGTCCAGAGTCTCTCATGGGTCCCTGTACGGCCTCCCATTGCTGCTGTCTCCATCGCCACACTCTGCCATGTGCCACTTTCAGGTCTCCTCACACTGCTGGTGTGTTGAATTTTTTGACATAGGGTGCTGGCAGATTACGGGCCTCCCATTGCTGCTGCCAGGCACGTAATCTGCCATGGGCCCCCGTACCGACTCCTCATGCTGTGACGTTGCAACAAGGTGTAATTCAACCCTACATATGTTAGACCGCCTTTACGAACAGCTAAAGGCCATCACAGATTTCCTGATGTTAAAAGCGGATAAAGGTACTCCCTGTGTAACTTAGATGTCAGCCATTGTCAGCTCATGTGTGACACCTGCGCTTGCTCAGGCCCTTTGAGGAGGCCACGCTATTCGTGAGTCGGCAGGACTATGGGATGAACGAGGTCAAATCGGCCATGGGCCCCTGTACCGCCTGTTCACGCTGATGCTGGTCCCACAGTGTGACCTGGGTCCCTGTACGGCCTCCCATTGCTTCCACTCTGCCATGTGCCACTTTGAAATCTCCTCACACTCCTGCGGTTGTCCATTTTGTCATAGGTTGCTGGCAGATTACAGGCCTTCCATTGGTGCCGCCAGGCCCCATATCGGCCATGGGCCCCCGTACCTCCTGGTCACGCTGCTGCTGGTCCCACAGTGTGACCTGGGTCCCTGTACGGCCTCCCATTGCTTCCACTCTGCCATGTGCCACTTTGAGGTCTCCTCACACTCCTGCGGTTTTCCATTTTGTCATAGGTTGCTGGCAGATTAGCGGCCTTCCATAGGTGCCGCCAGGCCCCATATCGGCCATGGGCCCCCGTACCTCCTGGTCACGCTGCTGCTGGTCCCACAGTGTGACCTGGGTCCCTGTACGGCCTCCCATTGCTTGCACTCTGCCATGTGCCACTTTGAAATCTCCTCACACTCCTGCTGGGTTCCATTTTGTCATAGGTTGCTGTATGGCCTCCCATTGCTGCTGCCCACCACCGCCACACTGTGGCTCCACACTCTGGTTTTGGCCCCGTGACTGGCCAAATGAGTGAAGTGTGCGGTGATTCTAAGATCGACGGCACTCATCTGCATGTCATACTGAGTGACAGTATTATTTCTCTTCCCCAGCAGACTCCAAGGGCATTGAAATTAAAGGTACAGTGTTCTGCACTAATATTAAGTCTCTCTGAAGCCTAGAAAACACCCTTTTTTAAGTTAAATTCACAGCGAATTTATTCAACTCGAATATTGTCCACGAATTCGCCGAATCAGTCGAATCGAATTTTTCATTTCTTTTCTTCGCTCATCTCTAGTTGCACCCCAGGGAGCTGTCTGTAGTAAAGTGCCGGCATGTGGCCCTTCATACATATCTATGCATCAGGAGCGCTGTCTGTAGTAAAGTGCCGACACTTGACACGTCATACATATCTATGCATCAGGAGCGCTGTCTGTAGTAAAGTGCCGACACGTGACACGTCATACATATCTATGCATCAGGAGCACTGTCTGTAGTAAAGTGCCGACACGTGACATTTCATACATGTTTATGCATCAGGGAAGCTGTCTGTAGTAAAGTGCCGACACGTGACCCGTCATACATATCTATTCATCAGAGGCTCTAGTTGTAATTAAAATACCAATACATTACATTTTCTACCTTTCTATACAAACAAGGAGGAGCTGCCTGCAGTGTAAGTTCTGACATGTGACAATTTATATATATCTGTGCATCAGAGACACATATCTGTGTGGTGTGTGTGTGTGTGTGTGTGGGGGGGGTGGGGGGGGGGGGGGGGGGGGGGGGGGGGGGGGGGGGGGGGGGGGGGAGCTGGAAGACCACTTGCTTTATATGTCTGATGCAGACCCTACAGAACCCTACCCTACATATAGTTCCCGGCGCGGAAAATGAAATGTTATCAGTGATGACAGAAGGTGAATTCAGGAGCTCTCACCTGATGTCTATAGTTCATCCAGCCATTGGACCCGGCCACCAGGACCACCCAGTGCTTCCCCCCATCTTGTGGGTCATCGATAGGCATGGATGCAGCCAGGACAGCGAGGCCGAGGATGATGAACATCAATGGAACCATCTTGTATCAAGTCTCAGGATCCTGAAGAGACAACATGAGGAGCGATTATACACGAGGAGCAGGAGGAGAGATCTCCTCGGTTGTATGTTCTGGGCCACAGACCGAGGACTACAATACCCCCACCTGGGACTAAAATACCCCCACCTGGGACTAAAATACCCCCACCTGGGACTAAAAATACCCCCACCTGGGACTAAAATACCCCCACCTGGGGCTAAAATACCCCCACCTGGGGCTAAAAATACCCCCACCTGGGGCTAAAATACCCCCCACCTGGGGCTAAAATACCCCCACCTTGGATCTTCCAATCTCTCCCATCTCCTGATCCTCCCCCCATTTTCAGTCTCTCCATCTTCCAATCTCTCCCATCATGAGATCTCTCCATCTCTGGATCCCCCCCGTCATCAGATCTCTCCATCTCACCACCTGCCCCCCGACCCTATCCCCTCACAACTCTCCTACGACCTCCCTCCATCCTACGCTCCCTCACCCACATCTTCAATCTCTCCCCTCTCCTCAGGCACTTTCCCCTCCCCTCTGCAACATGCATACATCACCCCCCATACTTAAAAAGCCCTCCCTTGACCCCAATGACCCCCGAACAACCTCAGACTCCTCTCTCCTGCTCCCCTTTACATCTAAACTCCTCGAGCGCCTAGTCTACACCCCGCCTATGCTCTCACCTCAACGACAACCACCTCCTCGATCCCCTACAGTCTGGCTTCTGCCCCCTACACTCCACCGAAACTACCTTACTCAAACTCTCCAACGACCTGCTAACCGCCAAAGCTAATGGCCACTATTCAGTGCTCCTACTCCTCGACCTCTCTGCGGCCTTTGACACAGTCGACCACCCCCCCCCTCATAAAACTACACTCCCTCGGCCCTCAGAGATTCTGCTCTCTCCTGGTTCTATCTATCCCAACGCTCCTTCAGCGTTACCTATAATGCTACCACCTCCCCCCCTCACACTCCCCCTCTCTGTTGGGGTCCCCCCCAAGGCTCTGTCCTCGGGCCCCTTCTCTTCTCCATCTACACCTCCTCCCTTGGCCAACTCATACACTCTCACGGCTTCAACTACCACCTCTATGCGGACAACACACAAATCTATCTCTCCACCCCCACCCACCCCCCCCCCACCTCGGTCTCCGCCCGAATCACCCACCTGCTGAGCGACATATCAGACTGGATGTCGCTCCACTTCCTTAAACCGAACCTCTCCAAAACCAAGTTTCTTGTCTTCCCCCCCCAGCCCGGACCCCACCCCCCACTGACTTCTCCATCACATCCAACAACGCCAATATCAAACCCGCCCCGCAGGCCAGAGTACTTGGTGTCATTCTGGACTCCAACCTATCCTTCCAGCCCCAAGTCCAATCTTTAACAAACTCGTGCAGACTCCACCTCCGCAACATCGCCAAAATCCGCACGTTCCTAACCCCAGAAACCAATAAACAGCTCATCCACTCCCTCATCATATCACGACTCGACTACTGCAACTCCCTCCTCACTGGCCTGCCTCGCCGATGGCTATCCCCGCTTCAGTCCATCCTGAATACGGCTGCCACAGACTCATCCACCTTTCCAACCGCTCCATCTCCCCCCTCCGCCACCCCCCTCTGCCAATCCCTCCACTGGCCTCCACTCAGTGTCCCCCCCCCCCCCCCTCTGCCAATCCCTCCACTGGCTTCCGATTGCGCAACGGATCAAATTCAAAATCCTAACACTGACGTACAAAGCCCTCCACCATACTGCCCCGAACTACATCTCTGACCTAATATCCAAGTACCCCCCAACACGCACACTCCGCTCCTCACAAGACCTCCTTCTCTCTAGTTCCCTGGTCTCCTCCTCCATGCATGCCCGCCTCCAGGACTTCTCCAGGGTGTCACCCATCCTCTGGAACTCCCTGCCCCAAACCCATCAGATTATCACCTACTCTCCTCTCCTTTAGGCGCACACTGAAATCCCACCTCTTCAGGGAAGCCTACCCCACCCCCTGCTAAATTGCTGATCTCCTCCACTCTTCCTACCACTCCCCACCATCCCCCACAGCTATCCCTCCTGTACCACCATCCCCTCCCTCCTAGATTGTAAGCTCCAAGGAGCAGGGCCCTCCATCCCCTCGTGTTTTGCATTGTATTGGTATTTTTCTGTCACATGTTCTGTCCCCCTTTGTAATGTACAGCGCTGAGCGAACTATTGGGGCTTTATAAATACTGTATAATAATAATAATAATAATCAATCTCCTGATTCCCCCCTCCCATCATCATCAGATCTCTCCATCACCCCCTCCCCCCCCCCCCCTTTCATCATCATCAATCTCTTCATCTCCTGATCACCCCCTCCCATCATCAGATCTCTTCATCTCCCGATCGCCATCATCAGATCTCTTCATCTCCTGATCTTTTCCTCTTAGGTCACTCCATTCTCTGACCTCCCCTCCCCCACCACCCCCACACACACACACAGATCCCTCCATTCCCCAGTAGCCCCCTCCCCCACACTGTCCCCTGTAGGGTAGATCTACAGCCCCTCATAGACAGATCTGTAGATCCCCCCCAGTCTAGGTGTCCCCACCTCATCCCTTTAAACCCAAACACATATGAATGACACAGTTCTGGGGCTGATTACAGTGGTCATTGAACTCACCTAGGTCCTTATCTGCATTAAATCAGCCCCCCCAACCCGTGTCATTCATATGTGTTGGGTTTAAAGGGACAAGGTGACAACCCAATCCAATCCAACCAAATCCAACCCAACCCCCCCCATGCCCCGCCAGATCCGCTGTACAGATTACCTTCCCCTCTCACAGATGCCCCACAGATGGTAGTCAATGTGTCCCCTTCTGCCCGGCTATAGAAATAAAACCATGGGCTCCTCCTATCAGTATATATCAACTGCTGAGCGAGGAGGCGGGGACTCACAGACCCCCACCCCCGACAGCCAATCACATGTGTTCCCCTTCCTACCATCCATATCAGGTGTCACATGCTCCCAATGCTCATGACTCATCCACACACCATGTTGGTTACAAAGTTGCAACATTTTAGGAAGATTTCTGTATATATCCATCATGGGAAGTGATAGACCCCCTCCCCCTCCTTCCCCCTCCTCCATCCACAACTGAAATAAACCAAAGCTAGGTTCACACCTATGCAGTTTTGTGTTTTGATCTGTTTCTGCGGTGCCTTTTGCCCTTTTTTATGCCATTTTTTTTCTTGTTCATCACCCCAGATTAAAAGGCAAAACACATTCCCCAAACATTCCACCATTCCCCCCCAAATACATTCCCAAACATTTCACCCATTCCCCCAAACATTTCCAATTCCCCCATCCCCAATCACATCCCCTCCTCCACATTCCCCCAAACATCACCCCAAACCCATTCCCCCAAACATTCCCTCCAAAAACCCACATTCCCCACATTCCCCTTAACATTTCCCCAAACCCCCCATCCCCCATTCCCCCCAAACCCCCTTCCCCCCGCAACATTCCCCCATTCCCCACATCCCCAAACATTTCCCAACATTCCCCCCCCTCATAATCCCCTAAACATCCACCCCCCCAAACCCCCCCCCCAAACCCTTCACCCACCCCCACCCAAACATTCCACATTCCCCCAAACATCCCCCATCAACATTTCACCCTATTCCCCAACCCCCCTCCCCCACCTTCTCCCTAAACTACCCAACCCCCCCATCCCCCCCCATTCCCCCCTACCCCCCATTCCCCCCCCCCGGCCCCCCCAAACTCCCCCATTTCCCACATCCCCCCCAAACCCACATTCCCCCCCAAACCCGGGATTCCCCCAATTAACCCCCCCATTTCCTCCACTCCACTTTCCCCCCCCAATCAAACATTCCCCCCCCCTACATTCCACCCCCCCCATCCCCCCCCCATCTCCCCCCTCCCCTCCCCCCCACATTCCCCCAAACATCCACCCCCCCCCAAACCCATTCCCACCCATCCCCTCCCACCCCCACCCTCCAACATTCCCCCACCCCCCCCACCCCCCCCAAACCTTTCACCATTCCCCCCCAAACCCCCCCCTCCCCCCCCCCAAACCCCCCATAACAATTTCACTCCCCCCCCCTCCCCCCCCCCATCCCCCCCCACCCCCCCAATTCCCCCACCCCAACCCACATCTCATTTCACATTCCCCCCCCACCCCCCCCTTTTCCCCCCCCCCCCCTAAACCCCACCCCCCCCCCCCCAAACATTCCCCCCAATCCCCATTCCCCCAAACCCCCTCATTCCCCCCCCCCAAACACCCCCCTCTCCCCCCCCACCCATCCCCCATTCCCCCAAACCTCCCCCCTTCTCCCCCCCACCCCCCCCCCCCCCCTCCCCATTCCCCCCCCCCCCACCCCCCCCCCACCCCCTCCCCCCCCCTCCCCCATTCCCCCCCCCCCCCATTCCCAGCTCCCCCCCCCCCTCCCCCCCATTTCCCCCACCCCCCCCCCCCCCCCTCCCCCATCCCCCCCCCCCCCCCACCCTCCCTCATTCCACATCTGCCCAGCCCCTCCACCCCCCCAACCCTCCCCGACCCCCCCCACCCCCACCCCACCCCCACCCCCACCCGTTCCCCCCCCCCCCCCCCCCCCCCCCCCCCCCCCACC
This sequence comes from Staurois parvus, assembly GCA_951230385.1. NCBI lineage: Eukaryota > Metazoa > Chordata > Amphibia > Anura > Ranidae > Staurois > Staurois parvus. Next base: position 196,734 of record CATNWA010011083.1, on the reverse strand, counting down.
CCCCCCCCCCCCCCCCACCCCCCCCCCCCCCCCCCTCCCCTTCCCCCCCTACCCCCCCCTGGGCCACCCCCTCCCTACCCACCCCCCCCCTCTCACCCCCACCCTCCCCCCCCCCCCTTCCCTCCCCCCTCCACCCACCCCCCCGTCCCTCCAGGGAGACCCGCCCAGCCTTAAACAGACCCCCCTCTGTGCCCTCCCCCCCCCCCTTTGGGGCCCCCCCATATACCGGTGGAAATTCAACCGATTTATTTTCACATCCCCCCCCCCCCTTCCCCCCCCCCCTCGAATACCCCAATCCCCCTGATTTTTGCTCTGTTAGTGGGGTCAGTGGCACCCACGGCCCCCCGACCCCCCCTCCCTCCCCTTTTTCGGTAATCACCCATGCCCCTTTGTGAAAAAGCCCCTTTCCCCCCAATGCCCCCCCCCCTCATACGATCCCCCCCTCCCTCCAAAGAATATGCGCCCCCCCCCCCGCCCTGGAAGGAGCCCAAGTTGGCCCCTTCCCCCCCCCCTTCCCCCTCCCCTGATGATTCCCCCCCGACGATTTTCAAAAATCAATAGATGGCCCCCCTCCGATCCCCCCCCCCCCCACTCCCCCCCCCTTCCCCCCCCCAGATCCCCCCCCCCTCCCCTCGAACCCCTACCCCTCCCCCCCTGCCTCCCTCCCCCTTTCCTTCCCCCCTCCCTCCCCCCTCCCCCCCCACCCCCCCCCCCCCCCCCCCCCCCCCCCCCCCCCCCTTCCCCCCCCCCCCCCCCCCCCCCCCCTCCCCCCCCTCTTCCTTCCCTCTCCCCTCCCCCTTCCCCCCCTCACCCCCCCCCCCCTCCTTCCCGCCTCCTTCCCCCCCCCCCCGTCCATACCCCCCCTTCCACCCCCTTCCATCCCCCCCCCTTCCCCGCTCTCCATCCCCCCCTCCTTCCGCTCTCCCCTCCCCCCTCCCTTCCCCTCTTTCTTATCCCCCCCCCCCTTCCGCTCTCCATCCCCCCCCCCCCTCTCCCCCTTCCTTCCGCTCCCATCCCCCCTCCTTCCGCTCTCCTTCCCCCCCCCCATCCCTTTCCTTCCCCCCCTCCATCCCCCCCCCCCCCTGCTCTCCTTCCCCCCCCCCTTCTGCTCCCCTCCAATCCCCCCCCCCCTTCTGCTCTCCTTCCCCCCCCTCCTTCCACTCTCCTTTCCCCCCCCCTTCCTTCCCCTCCCCATCCCCTCTCCTTTCCCCCCCCCCTTCCGCTCTCCATCCCCCCCTTCCCCTTCCGCTCTCCCATCCCCCCTCCCCTACCGCTCCCTATCCCATCCCCCCTCCCCTTCCGCTCTCCATCCCCCCTCCCCTTCCGCTCTCCATCCCCCCCCCCTTCCGCTCTCCATCCCCCCCCTCTTCCGCTCTCCTTCTCCCCCCCTCCTTACCGCTCTCCTTCTCCCCCCCTCCTTCCGCTCTCCTTCTCCCCCCCTCCTTCCGCTCTCCTTCTCCCCCCTCCTTCCGCTCTCCTTCTCCCCCCCTCCTTCCGCTCTCCCATCCCCCCTCCTTCCGCTCTCCTTTCCCCCCTCCTTCCGCTCTCCTTTCCCCCCTCCTTCCGCTCTCCATCCCCCCTCCTTCCGCTCTCCTTTCCCCCCCTCCTTCCGCTCCCATCCCCCCTTCATCCATTTGCTATTTCCATTGTTAACCACTTCACCTCCGGAAGATTTTACCCCCTCCATGACCAGAGCATTTTTTTTACTACTGCACTGCTTTAACCGACAATTGCGCGGTTCGTGCAACGCCGCACCCAAATGACATTTATAGCATTTTTCCCACATAAATAGAGATTTCCTTTGGCGGTATTAACCCCTCGCCCTCCAGAGGATTCTCCCCCCCCCCCCTTCTTGACCAGCCCATTTTTTTTTGCATTACGGTGCTGCATTACTTTAAACGACAATTGTGCGGTCATGCCACGCCGCACCCATATGAAATTTATAGCATTTTCCTCACATAAATAGAGCTTTCCTTTGGTGGTATCACCCCCTCGCCCTCCAGAGGATCCCTCCCCCCCCCCCCTTCCCGACCAGTCCATTTTTTGCATTACGGAGCTGTGTTACTTTAACTGACAATTGTACGGTCATGCAACATCGCACCCAAACGAAATTGCGAAATTGACGTCCTTTTTTCCCCCACGAATTGAGGTTTCTTTTGGTGGTATTTGATCTCTTGTTCGGTTTTATTTCTATATTCTAAAAAAATAAAAGTCCAACAACTTTGAGAAAAAAACAATATTTTTTTGACTTTTTGCTATTAAATCACCACTTTGAATTGTATTAATATACGGCGGATATAAAAAGTCTTCACGCCCCACCGTTCAAATGTCAGGTTTCCGTGATGAAAAAAAAAATGAAACAAAGATGAATCATTTCAGAACTTTTTCCACCTTGAGCCCGGGTTCCCACCAGGGGCGGACTGACCATTGAGAAACTCTGGCACTGTCCGAGGGCCCGGGGTCGGTAGGGGCCCCATGAGATGTCCCTGGTACCTTTCATAGGCTTTTTTGGGTGTGATTTGAGTGTGGGCGAAGACACAGGGGCCCCATGATCCAATATTGCCCGGGGCCCCATGAGTTGTCAGTCCGCCCCCCTGGTTCACACTGATACGTTTTGTGTGTGAATTCCGCACCGCATCAGAATCGCACCCTGTTCATGCGAACCGCTGCGGGTGTATGTTAACAACACCCCCGAAAGCAGTCTGCAAAATGCGGTGCGATGTGCAGAATCGGATCTCAGGTGTGAATACCCGTGTGATCCGATTCTAGTGTGGATCCAAGAAAGGGTCCTGCACGTTTTTGGTGCGGTGCGATTAGAGCCATACAAAATGTACGACTCCGATCGCACCGCACACAAATCGCATGCAGGAATGCAGTGTGGTTGCTGTGCGAATCACATGCGATGTACCCGCACCGCATGTATGTCATCCTGGGCTGAATGTAACTATCCAATAATGTGTTGCGCTTTGCATTGAATTCAAATCAACCGGTGAAATAAACAAATAAAACGAACAACAACAACCTGGACCCTCTCATGAATATCAGGTTCCATGCACATGGTTGTGTAGGACCCCAATCACATCAAACCCGACTTTGAAATTGCGCAACTTACAGTGAAGTCACACGATTTCAAAGTCGGGGGACGTGCCGATTTCAGGTGCGATTTGCAAGACATCTGACACAGATGTCTATGGAAACTGCACCAAAAGTAGCGCATGCACCACTTCTGAAATCGATGCGACTCCGACCAAGTCGGAACCGCGCTGATATGACCGTTTTAATTGCGCACAATAGGGTGCGACTTGGCATGCTCTTTCCAAGTCGCATGCCAAGTCACGCCCCATGTGACCGGGGTGTAAATTCATGTTAAAAACGTTTTAGCGTTTTTGCATTAGGATTTAGCTGCATTTTTCAACATCTGCGGTTATTAGTGTTTTTTACACCCCCCAAAAAAATTAAATTTTTGATAAAAATGGGTATGGGGATACCACATGGGTGAGACTTTTTGGCAGCCTGGCCACACACGTGGGCTCAAAATCCAAGGAGCACCTTCAGGTTTTTAAGGGGCGTTAATTCCGCATCTCATTTTGATGTTTTTAGTGTTTTTTACACCAAAAAAAAATTTAATTTTGATTAAAAAAATGGGTATGGGGATACCACATGGGTGAGACTTTTTGTCAGCCTGGCCACACACTTGGGCTCAAAATCCAAGGAGCACCTTCAGGTTTTTAAGGGGCGTTAATTACGCGTCTCATTTTGAGGTTTTTAGTGTTTTTTACACCCCCCCAAAAAATTAAATTTTTGATAAAAAAAATGGGTATGGGGATACCACATGGGTGAGACTTTTTGACAGCCTGGCCACACACTTGGGCTCAAAATCCAAGGAGCACCTTCAGGTTTTTAAGGGGTGTTAATTATGCATCTCATTTTGAGGTTTTTTAGTGTTTTTTACACCAAAAAAAAAATTTTGATTTCAAAAAAGTTTTTGAAAAAATATTTTTTTCGATACACAGACATCACTTTACTGAGATATTTCTCACACACGTCATGGGCATACGTGGCATTACACCCCAAAACACATTCTTCTGGGTATGGGGGGCTACTACGTGTGTGAGACCAATATGGTGCAGGACCTTTTTTTTTTTCTTGCAAAAAAACATTTTGATAAAAAAAATGGGTATGAGGATACCACATGGGTGACACTTTTTGGCAGCCTGGCCACACTTGTGGGCTCAAAATCTAAGTAGCACCTTCAGGTTTTTAAGGGGCGTTAATTATGCGTCTCATTTTGCGGTTTTTAGTGTTTTTTACACCAAAAAAAAATTATTTTTTGATAAAAAAATGGGTATGGGGATACCACATGGGTGAGACTTTTTGGCAGCCTGGCTGCACACTTGGGCCCAAAATCCAAAGAGCACCTTTGGGTTTTTAAGGGGCGTTAATTATGCGTCTCATTTCCTGACTACCTATCGCCCTAAAATGCCAGGACAGTACAAACACCTCTCAAGTGACCCTTTTTTTTGGAAGGTATTTGCTGAGGGGCATGTTGAGTCTTTGGAAGATCTTATTTTTTGCCACATGTTTTTGAAAAAAATATTTTTTTTTTTCGATACACAGACATCACTTTACTGAGATATTTCTCACCCACGTCATGGGCATATATGGAATTACACCCAAAAACACATTCTGCTGGGTATGGGGGGGGGCTACTACGTGTGTGAGACCAATATGGTGCAGGACCTTTTTTTTTACTTGCGCCTGAATCGCATGGGAGCTCACATTGTGTTTCTGGCAATCGCACTGCGTTTTGTGAGCTGATTCGGGGGGTGTTGTTAATTGAACATCGACACCCGCAGCAGATGGTATAAGCGATTTTAAGGCGGTTCGGGAAACGGAGAGGATTAGAATCGCATATATGTGAACTCAGGTTTGATCTGATGAAAAGCTCCACAATATCCTGTGTATGACACAATGTCACGCGTCTGGTGTCACCTGACCTTCCTCCAGGTCCAAGGGGACTGTTGTTGGTCTGGGAGGGAAATGTAGCCAACGCTGCACTAGAATCGCTGATGTCTGCACATTTCTGGTCAGCTGATAAAGTGTCAGCGCTGCGACATGTGACTCCACCGAGACACCTCCGACCATCTCCAGAGAATGACACCAGACACAGCCGACACCGGCCACCCAGGGGAGTCCCTAGGGTTGGTGTCACCCGGTGCGATAACACTTGCTGACACCCCCTCCGACGATTCCCCGCAGGATGGATCAAATCTGAGGATTGAGCATAATGGATCGGAGTCCGATCCATTATCCTCCCCAATCCGCAGATCCCTTCCATCCTGCGGGGATCATCAGCATGCAACCTATACGGGGTGACACTGGACCCGCTCCACGAAAAGGTAAGTTGTAAAGCAAGCCGATGATCCCCGCAGGATGGATCGGATCTGTGGATTGGGGGGCATAATGGATCAGACTCCAATCCATTATACTCAATCCACAGATCCGATCCATCCTGCGGGGATCGTCAGCTTGTTTTACAACTTACCTTTTCGTGGAGCGGGTCCGGTGTCACCCCGGGCGGCACGCACCCCCCGCAGCTGCCCAGGGACGCCACTGCGGCCAACTCTACTGGGGGAACAGGCCTCTGTAGTCACCAGCAAATCCTAAAAACTGGACCCCCCCCCCCCCCCGGCACAAAAACTCATTGCAATCCATTCCTCAATAGCCACAAAGGCTATAAATCCACTTTGTGCACAAAATGCAAACCCAGATATTACCTTGTAAAGGTAGCAATGACACCATAGACTGTGCAGAAAGCAGAGCTGAGGGAGGAGAAAAACATAAAGCGATCCAAAGCCAGGATGAGCAGGGAGCGGATAGAACAGATTTTCTTTTTTTCCCCCTCTTTTTGTTCTCTGGCTCCCACCGCAGAGTTTACAGTCGATTTCCTGTCCCAGGAAAAAAATGGGAAATGAGAGGAAATCTCTCCAAAATTAGGAGAAAGCCCACAGGAAGAGAAAAAGAAAAGAAAAGTACCGCTCTACTGCCCCTGTGACTGACATCAGCCAGAATACAGGCTACAGGAAAACGGCATTCTATTCTTTTCTGTTCTATTCTGTGTTATTCTAGTCTTTTATTTTATTCTTTTCTATTCTATTCCTTTTGTATTCTGTTCTATTTCTTTCTATTCTAATCTATTCTGCATTATTCTGTTCTTTTCTATTCTATTCCTTTATTTTGTATTCTGTTCTATTTTTCTATTCTAATCTATTCTGCATTATTCTATTCTTTTCTATTCTAGTCCTTTATTTTGTATTCTGTTCTATTTCTTTCTATTCTAATCTATTCTGCATTATTCTATTCTTTTATTTTCTATTCTTTTTCTATTCTATTTTTTTTTTTCAATTCTTTTCTCTTCTATTCTATAAAATGGCCTGCAGTAAGTAGGATTCATCAACTTATTTCACTTTTCTATATTGCTGTACACTGTATATTGCAATATTTCCATTTCAAATTCAGAAAATTCATTTTGTTATTTATTTTGGATTCATGAAAACTCATCCCTATTGTGATTCAGAAATTCGGATCTCCAAATAATGAAAATGTCAGAATTTCTGACTAAATGGATTGCACATATGTAGCTTCAGCTCTGCTCTCCACCTGCAGGTGAAGTCCTTCAGATGCATTTCGCCCCCTAGTGGGCTTCATCGTTGAGACCACAATGATTATTAGGCCCACTAGGGGACGAAACACGTTGGAGGGAGCTCTTCTGCAGGTGAAGAGCAGAGCTGAAGCCATCTTAATAGATCGGGTTTAGCTTTAGTCAAGGTGAGTCGGCCTCCTGAGTGCGGTCGGTTGCCATTTCTCTGAAACAATCTGGATTTCCCCTCATGTTTCATCCTGGGTGCCATAATTACCAGGACTGAAGGAGTTGGTGGATCTCTCAGTGATCTTGTTTAGGGCCGGTTCACACTATAGAAACACAGTCCAGATGCGTTCCAGATGCATTTCTGCCTGCGCGTTTTTGATGCATTTTTGATGCATTTTTCATGCATTCCAGTTCATTTTTTCCCCATCTTTTTCTTTAATTTAAATAGGGACATGTGCGTTCCAGTGCTTTTTTGGTGCGGTTTTGATGCGTTTTACCACGTTCCAGTACAGTTCTGTGCAGGAAAAATGCAGCCTGTTCTACTTTTTTTTTCTGCACCCGGAACGCACTGGAACTGCAAGCGCTGATGTGAACTATGACACGGACAACCGTATCACCTACTTTCTGTGCATTTTGGATGCAAAAAAAAGGAACTGAAACGCACGTTGTGTGAACCGGTCCTGATCCATTTCTGCATTGCGTTTTGAGTTTTTTGCACTTTTGATGCGTTTTCTCTTCATTTTAATTTTCTTGTTGCTAGGCAGATTTTAAATACAAAACGCATAAAAAAAACCGAATACATGCTTTTCTGCAGCGTTTCTATTGAAGTCTGTAGAACCAAAAATGCAACTTTGTGCCTTTAGGGCCGATTCACACTATAGAAACTCAGTCCAGACGTGTTCCTGATCCATTTTTAATATGTTTTTGATGCATTCCAGTTCATTTTTTTATACCCTCTATAATAGGGACATGTGCGTTTCAGTGCATGTTTGGTGCGGTTTTGATGTGTTTTACCGCGTTACAGTACAGTTCTGTGCAGGAAAAATGCAGCCTGTTCTACTTTTTTTTCTGCAACCGGAACGCACTGGAACTGCAAGTGCTGATGTGAACTATGACATTGACCACTAGATCACCTACTTTCTGTGCGTTTTGGATGCAAAACAAAAGCAACTGAAACGCATGGAGTGTGAACTGGACCTTAAAGTAAATCTCCATTTTTGAAAAATGATTACATCGCCCTCCTGTATTAGGAAAAAATGCCGATTTGTACTCGCCCTCCCCACGATACAGCTCTGTCCCCCTCCAATGCCAGCAGTCCTCCGAGGGCAGAGGGACACTCGCAGAATTCTGTCTATTTCCTGTGAGCCCAGCCTGTCATTTCCATGACCCTCCACCAGTAGAGCTCTGATGTGAATAAGGGACTGTGTGACTGGGGTCTCTGATTTGGGGGTACTGTGTAATGGTGGGGGGTGTGATGGAGTCGTTCTGTGATTTCGAGGACTTTCTGATGGGGGATGGGAGGGGCCCTGATGTGTTGAGGAGACTTGGCAAAGGAGAGGAATCTGATGCAATGGTGGGGGGGGGGGGATCTCTGATGTGATGGGGGGGACCTCTGATGTGATGGGGAAATCTTTGAAGTGATGGCGGGACCTCTGACGTGACAAGAAAACCTTTGATGTGATGGGGGGACCTCTGATGTGATGGAGGGACCTCTGATGTGATGGAGGGACCGCTGATGTGATGGAGGGACCTCTGATGTGATGGAGGGACCTCTGATGTGATGGGGGGGACCTCTGATGTGATGGGGAGGACCTCTGATGTGATGGGGAGGACCTCTGATGTGATGGGGGGACCTCTGATATGATGGGGGGACCTCTGATGTGATGGAGGGACCTCTGATGTGATGGGGGGACCTCTGATGTGATGAGAGAACCTCTGATATAATGTGGGAACTTCTGATGTGATGGAGGGGCCTCTGGTGTGATGAGAGGACTTTTGATGTGATGGGAGGACCTCTAATGTGATGGCGGGACCTCTGAAGTGATGGGGGGACCTCTGAAGCGATGGGGGGACCTCTGATTCGATGGGGGGACCACTGATGTGATGGGGGGGACCTCTGATGTGATGGAGGGACCTCTGATGGGATGGAAGGACCTCTGATGGGATGGAGGGACCTCTGATGTGATGGGGGGGATCTCTGATGTGATGGGGAAATCTTTGAAGTGACGAGGGAACCTCTGATGTGATGGAGCACCAATGATGTGATGGAGGGACCTCTGATGTGATGGAGGGACCTCTGATGTGATGGAGGGACCTCTGATGGGATGGAAGGACCTCTGATGGGATGGAGGGACCTCTGATGTGATGGGGGGGATCTCTGATGTGATGGGGAAATCTTTGAAGTGACGAGGGAACCTCTGATGTGATGGAGCACCTCTGATGTGATGGAGGGACCTCTGATGTGATGGGGGGACCTCTGATGTGATGGAGGGACCTCTGATGTGATGGGAGAACCTCTGATGTGATGGAGGGACCTCTGATGGGATGGAGAGATCCCTGATGGGATGGAAGGACCTCTGATGTGATAAGAAAACCTCTGATGTGATGGGGGAACCTCTGATGTCATGGTGGGGACCTCTAATGTGATGGGGGGATCTCTGATGTGATGGGGGCACCTCTGATGTGATGGTGGGACCTCTAATATGATGATGGGATCTCTGATGTAATGGCGAAATCTTTGAAGTGATGGGACACCTCTGATGTGATGGGGGATCTCTGATGGGATGGGAGGACCTCTGATGTGATAAGAAAACCTCTGATGTGATGGGGGAACCTCTGATGTCATGGTGGGGACCTCTAATGTGATGGGGGGATCTCTGATGTGATGGGGGCACCTCTGATGTGATGGTGGGACCTCTAATATGATGATGGGATCTCTGATGTAATGGCGAAATCTTTGAAGTGATGGGACACCTCTGATGTGATGGGGGATCTCTGATGGGATGGGAGGACCTCTGATGTGATAAGAAAACCTCTGATGTGATGGGGGACCTCTGATGTGATAGGAGAACCTCTGATGTAATGTGCGAACTTCTGATGTGATGGAGGGGCCTCTGGTGAGATGAGTGGACTTCTGATGTGATGGGAGGACTTCTGATGTGAAGTAAATTTCATCAATGTGGTTTTGTCCATCATCCACAGTATGCACAGAGGGAATACATGTATTAAAGGTAATCAAAGAACCTCAACCCTTTTCCTACTGGAGCCCCATCATGGTACAATATGGGTTTTGTCTCTTCCAGAGTTCTCACTCATGAAGGTTGGATGCTTGTGCTATAGGGAGGAAACTGGTTTCCTCAGGGACTGCTAAAACTCTGTTTAGGTTCTTGAATCCGGAGGCTTAGTTGAGACGCATGAAGCCTCCAATGTAGAAACCATAGAGGAAAGCTGACAAGCAGATGCTGATCCTTAAAAGTATCTCGTCAAAAGGCTAAAATCCATTCATGACAAAAAACTAACGCGTTTCAGCCAATAAGGCTTTTATTGTAGCTTTGTCCACCGCCTGAAGCCTCCAATCCCGGCTTTGCGTCTTGCTGTCAGCCAGCATCTTGATGGTGCAGGTGTGCAAAGCTCTTTTAGGATAGATGCTGCCAATAGTTCAGGGTTCCACCCTCCTATGGAATGAGAAAGGAAATTTTGGTTGTGGAGAACAACCTGCACCTGTTTCAAGAGGCAGCACAGTAGACAAATATACATTGATCTAGAACAAGATCTCTTATTGGCAATCCTTTGTGGACAGCTCTTGGTCGATGAAGGCTAATGTCTATTTTGTTGGTATAGGATGCTGCGTAGTGCTGACCTCTGCATTAGACAAGCCGAGGATCTTCTGAATGGACCTTTTCTCCAGAGAGAAGGGGGGATGGGGACATGGCAGGGGTGGAGGTTGTCTAATTATTGCCGGAGTTCAGCTTTAAGTCCTACATTATCTTGGAAGACTCATTGAGAAGAGATTTGCCTGGTGGTTGATCTTACCTCAACTATTGTTGCACAGAAATAAAAGGATCTTCTGAATGGACCTTCTCTCCAAAGAGAAGGGGGGGGATGGGGACACGGCAAGGGTGGAGGTTGTCTAATTATTGCCGGAGTTCAGCTTTAAATCATTTATTATCTTGGAAGACTCATTGAGAAGGGATTTGCTGTGCGGTTGATCTTATCTCAGCCGTTGTTGCACAGAAATGCAAGGATCTTCTAAATGGACCTTCTCTCCAAAGAGAAGGGGGGATGGGGACATGGCAAGTATGGAGGTTGTCTTATTATTGCCAAAGTTCAGCTTTAAGTCATACATTATCTATGAAGACTCATTGAGAAGGGATTTGCTGTGCGGTTGATCTTATCTCAGCGGTTGTTGCACAGAAATGCTGACCACACTCTGATCTGATAAAAGGAGAGACGATCTCTATGTGTCATTCGATGATGAAATGCTGAAAGCATCACAATAGGGAAAACTTTACTGTCTAGTTCTGGATAGATTGAAGAGGGATTAGGACTTCTGTCAGGTTTTTATTGTTTGGAAGATTCACCCTCTATAATTGTCCTGGTGAACGTGATCATCGAGCGTGAAAGTGAAAGAAAATCACAAATTTTGGGTTGCCCCCAGAACAGGAATTTATTGTTTGGGAGATTCACCAATAGGAACAACACTTCTTCTGGTGACTACCAGGGATTGCCTCACTGTGGCCATGGGACAGGAACACAATAGGGACACAAATGACAACAAAAACCTGACAGGAGTTATAACCCCCCCTCTATCCAATATGAAAAAAAAAAAGTTTGTCTTTAGTTCTGCTTTGACCACATCCTGAAGATGTAAAGTGGGCTCCCTGCGTTGGATAACATACCTAGTACGTGATCTGCACTCCGGGGTCTTATTATTATCCTATATCTCCAATGATTTCACTTGTTATATTTTAAAGGGTTCATTTTCTTGTGTTGTGAAGAAGAGGCCCTTATCCTCATCAACATGGGGACAAGGTGGTTTGCCAGGGGGTCTCCCCCCCCCCCCAGGTTCAAGGCATGTGGCCTGCTATAGTCCCCTTTCCTGCTAAGCTGCATGCTTGGTCTGGTATGGACCAGGGGCGGACTGACCATTTGGAAACTTGGGCACTGCCCGAGGTCAGTAGGGGGCCCCATGAGATGCCCCTGGTACCTTTTTCATAGCCTTTTTTGAGTTTGGGCAAGGACACAGGGGCCCCATGATTCCCTATTGCCCAGGGGCCCCATATGTTGTCAGTCTGCCCCTGGTATGGACTTTTGAGGCTAGACCCCAATTTTATTTTTTGTTTGATTTAGCTTGATCTTTGTGAAGGATGCCTCCTTAAAATCCATATCAGATCCAAAGCGCATTCCCGATCCAGTAAGTGAAAGGGACTGTTGACATTACTAGTTGACTCAAGGGTTCCTGCACCCACCAGCATCCCTAACAACCCGCAGGAAGCTGCCATGCATAATAGCAGAAGCAGGGGCGGACTGACCATTTGGAAACTCGGGCACTGCCCGAGGGCCCGGGGTCAGTAGGGGGCCCCATGAGATGCCCTTGGTACCTTTTTCATAGGCTTTTTTGAGTTTGGGCAAGGACACAGGGGCTCCATGATCCCCTACTGCCCAGGGGCCCCATGAGTTTTCAGTCCAGCCCTGAGCAGAAGTAATATTTCTGTTCTACATGACAATCAAATGTTAATGCAGCTATCTCAACGCTTGAACAGCCAAGGTTCGGTGGGAGCTTGTGTTCAGTCCATCCCTATTTAATACCAGCAGAGGGCCCTAAAGAAGTAAGTAAGCAGTGGGCGACTCCATCTCGACAGCTGGAAGCATTTTATTCTGAACTACATAAGGGTTGGTACCCCAAAATATTTAGTGGTTTGGTGGTTACCAGGAGAACGGGACTTGCCTGACTGCATTGTGCCAAGTGGAAAGTTTGGTGGAGGGGGGATTATGGTGGGGGTTGTTCTTGGTCCTCCTAAACCTTGTGGACGGCCTTCCCAGAAGAGTTGAAGCTGTTATAGCTGCAAAGGGCGGGGCCAACTCAATATTGAACCCTACGGACTAAGACTGGGGGGCCATTAAAGGTCATGCGAGTGGAAAGGCCGGTGGCCCGATACTGCAGGATTCAAAGTATTTGAGTTTCTCTCCATCCTGCCCTGAGATCTGCACAGCCAGCCGAGTGACCAGACTTTTCTCTGCTGCAGTTGAGCAACACAGGTAGGTCATTTCCCTGCTTTTAACCTGTGAGTGGACAGTTTAGCATTCCTTAACCTTCCAAATGGTTCCCCCTCCCCTTCCACCTTCTACACAAGGCTCCATGGGCTACTGCTATGGCTATTGTCATGCCACTGAATGACATCACTGAGAATGCAGCCTATCCATTCACTAGAGAGCGGTGACATCACGGAGAATGCAGCCTATCCATTCAATAGACAGCGGAGACATCACTGAGAATGCAGCCTATCCGTTCACTAGAGAGCGGTGACATCACTGAGAATGCAGCCTATCCATTCACTATAGGGCAGTGACATCACTGAGAATGCAGCCTATCCGTTCACTAGAGAGCGGTGACGTCACTGAGAACGCAGCCTATCCATTCACTAGAGAGCGGTGACATCACTGAGAACGCAGCCTATCCATTCACTAGAGGGCCGTGACATCACCGAGAACGCAGCCTATCCATTCACTAGAGGGCCGTGACATCACCGAGAATGCAGCCTATCCATTCACTAGAGGGCTGTGACATCACTGAGAATGCAGCCTATCCGTTCACTAGAGAGCAGTGACATCACTGAGAATGCAGCCTATCCATTCACTAGAGAGCGATGACATCACTGAGAATGCAGCCTATCCATTCACTAGAGAGCGGTGACATCACTGAGAATGCAGCCTATCCATTCACTAGAGAGCGGTGACATCACTGAGAATGCAGCCTATCCATTCACTAGAGAGCGATGACATCACTGAGAATGCAGCCTATCCATTCACTAGAGAGCGGTGACATCACTGAGAATGCAGCCTATCCATTCACTAGAGAGCGATGACATCACTGAGAATGCAGCCTATCCATTCACTAGAGAGCGATGACATCACTGAGAATGCAGTCCATCATTCCACTTAACGAGATTCCCTTCGTCAGATAATAAAGAACACACAGACATATAAATAAACCATTTTTATTTGAGAACAAATAACTGTCAGCGTCAAACACAGAAATAGATCTTCAATATCCAATCAGGATTCTCCTCCAATTTCCTCATTGTTGAGCTATAGTGAAGCCAATCATTCACCTTATGGATAGGATACAGCGTGGAGGAACTTGTCCGCCCCTCAGCAGCATGAAATCTCCAGTGTTTACAGGAGGTCGGGACATTCCACATATCTGACATATTTAACATTCCAGAAAAGTCCAACTACTAAAACTGACATTCACATTACCTTCATATACATCAGCTGGGCTCCTCCCAAGGGGTCATAGTAGAGGTGATCCCTCGCTGGGTGACATTTAGTTCCCTATAACATCTTGTATCATACAAAAATTGCTTTTTCTTTTTTTTACAAAATTGTGTGTAATTTACGATTTCCTATAGCATAAATTTTGATAAATCACAAGGAGGAGGGGCTCCTTCTCCAACGCATTTCACCCCAAGAAGTGCTTCTACTTCAACACATCTCCCTGGCAAGGGCCCCTCCTTCTCTGACCCATTTTATTCCAAACAGGAACTTAATCACAGAGTGCCTCCATCATTGATCCCCAACTGCAGGGGTGAGCAACTGCGGCCCTCCGGCTGTTGGTGAACTACAAGTCCCATCATACCTCTGCCTTCGGGAGTCATGCTTGTAACTGTCAGTTTTGCAATGCCTCATGGGACTTGTAGTTCTACAACAGCTAGAGGGCCACAGTTGCCCACCCCTGCCCTACTGGGATGAAGGGAGCGGGGTCTGTTAGACTATGCTGGGTTTAATGTTAGATTTCCTATAGAATAACATTAATAAAACACAAGAAGCCCCACCGATGCCAAATCCTTTCCCTTTGGGTTGTTCGCATGAGAGGAGGATGGATCCCCTGAAGCCTTGGTAGCCATAGTTGGCGACCGGGCTTTAATTGCACCTTGAGCGGTCCGTCTTATTGGTGCATCTGGGTTTACATCTTCCTTAATAAGGGCTGTATTCCATCTATAGGGCAGCAGTCTGTGGTATATGTACCAGTAGCATCCCGAAGGCAGGTGGGGTCCGCCCGGGGTGATACCTTCTCATGGAGGGGGTCTGGTAAGTTATAAAGCACGCCGCCGATCCTCACGGGATGGATCTGATCCATCCTGCAGGAACCGTCAGCATTCTTACCTTTTCGTGGAGCGGGTCCGGTGTCACCCCATATAGGTTGCATGCTGGCGATCTCCGCAGGATGGATGGGAGCTGCGGATTGGGGTGCATAATGGATCGGAGTCCAAACCATTATCCTGCGGAGATCGCCAGCATGCAACCTATACGGGGTGACACCGGACCCGCTCCACGAAAAGGTAAGTTGTAAAGAAAGCCGACGATCCCCGCAGGATGGATTGGATCTGCGGATTGGGGAGCAGCATAATGGATCAGACTGAGCCAGTGTGCTCAGATCCATTCTTCAGGGATCAGAGGGGGTGGCACCAAGTGTTATCGCACTGGGTGACACCAACCCTAGGGACGCCCCTGGTATGTACTACAGATATACAAGAAGATTGACATTCACAATTTGTCACCCAGAGACAGATTCATTATCTGAGTGACAGATTCAGCATGCGAGGAATCACGCTAAAACAAACATTCTGTGCAATTAAAACAAACATCCTAGAGATATAAAATCTGAATTCTAAGAAATAAATAAAAAAAAAAAAAAGTAAAGTCTGAATTCCAAGAGATTAAAATCTACATTTTCAGTTTGTGGTTATTTCCCTAAAATCAGAAAAAGGTTATTAAATTCAAGTAAGGCATTTCCTTTAAAACTGGTCGGATGTAGTGCAAGTCAACTTCGACCCTTTGCTTTGGTCAAGCTTCAGTCATTGTCATCATTTTTCAAGTCTTGCGATCTGTGTTGTATGTATCTAGGGGGCAGATCCCCGACTTCCCAGGGTGGCAGATCCCTGACCCCCCCCCCCAGGGCATTCAGAAGGGTGTGGAGGACACACACACTCCTCGCTTTGGTTGTACAGGTCAGGACCTTGCTCAAGCTTTGCAGGTCCAACGGCCAACACAATCTTCGATGGATTCGGCTTTGTAGGTGAAGGTTGGAGTTTGCATTGATCTGCGATTTGGTTTGAGGAAGAAGCTGCAGATGGGGCGACTCACAGAGAGGGTTAATCACCTGTATCCACCTCTACTGGAAGACCTCGTATTTCCAGCCGGGTCAGTGTAGACCGTTGCAGACATTATCCATGGCACGGGTGATCCTGTAAAACACAAAAATGGTGTCAGCGTGTCTCCAAAATACTCAGGCAAGGCAGGAGAAAATGGAAGTTGCTCACCAGGTTGGACCCACAACTGGTGGAAAGGGCTGGCAATCAAGTGCGCAACAAAATATTCCAACGAGACCCTCCTTACCTGTTGGCAGAGGACTCTGCTTTGCGGAATCTGTGTCATGTGGTCCTATTCTACCCAATGAGAGCATCAACAGCACAACCTGAAGACATATTAGCGGAACTAGAGGTTTACTTGAGAGTAGGGATGCACAGATACTGTATCAATACCGAATATTTCACAAGTACTCATGGAAAATACTCCCAATACCAGAAACGGATACTTTTTGTATTGACGCAAATCGCACCACAAAGAATAGCATGCGATTTCCCCACCGCTCCTGTGTGAAGCAAGGCTCATCGTAGCCCACACAACAAACACTTTACTCCTGCGCTAGGAAAGCACTCAGTAGACCCAATAGGAATGTTCTGGAATATGCACTGCTTGCTGCCCTCAACAGACCGGGGTGGTCCGAATATCGTCGTAGCCCACGTTCACACAGGAGCGGTGCAGGAAATCTTCCTGCATGGATCCCATGCTGAGTGGAGAGGGGACATGTGGAGATTTATGCCATGGAGGCAGATGCTCCGTATTCCCAGCTGTAGGAGGGGATGACATTTCGGGCTAGAGGTCTTTTGATTGGTCAGCACTGTCCATGCGACGTTGCTGACCAATTAGATGCCATCTAGCCCATACTGTCATCCCTGCAAGGAGACGAGAAAGCAGCGGGGATTTCAAATCCCTGCCACTTTCTCTCCTGCAGCTGAGTATACAGAGCATCTGCCACCATGGTGTACATCCCCACATGCCCACGCTCCGCTGCGGGAAACCTCCCTACACGCTATGCCAAGCCTGCGTTCTCACAAGATCAGTGGGGAAACTCCTGTCCAAAATCGCATGCTATTCTTTGCAGGGCAATTTCCGTCCCCATGCTATATTTATTGCAGATCAAACCGCAAAGTATCGGTACTCATATCAGCAAGTACTTGACCAAAAGGTAATTGGTACTCACCCTCACCAAATTTAAAAAAAAAAAAAAAAAAAAAAAGAAAGAAGAAGAGGAGGGTATCTGTGCATCTCTACTTAAGAGTTGACATCATGCTCCCTGTAGTGCACTTAAAGCAGGAGTTTTTAAAGCATTTTGTCCCCCAGGGAACAAAGTACCTGTAGAATGTTGTCCCATCTTCCTATGTGTTGTCCGAGACTAGCCGGACAGCACCCCCCTCCTCCCTCCATGGTCATCTGACAACGCAGCTAGCAGGAGATGGCCATTTTGACAGATGGTACTTCTCAAAGTACTTGCCCGCTTTCCTGGAACATTTGTGGCTCACAATCCCCCCTCCCCCCGTATTCCCCTGAGATGCTGGTCTTGGGCTATTCCTTGGAGACAGAGAAGTGCCATCTGTCAAAGCCATCTCCTTGCTAGTTGTGTTGTCGGACGGCCATGGAGGGAGGAGGGGCGCCCTGTCTGACAGCAACACCAGGAGCCTAGACATCGCCTTACAAGGCAGAAGATTGTGTGCCGGGGACCCCCTTGTACTGGTTTGTAGATGGAAATTGGCATAAAGGAAAAAGGAGCACATGGGCAGAGCAAACATGTCAGAGCGGCTACCTTTGTGGCTTTTTTATCATAGGAGACACAGGGTGCACCTTACATCAACAGCCGCCCCCTCAGAATGCCCCCTTACAACAACTGTCCCCCCACAGAGTGCCCCCTTACATCAATTGCTCCCCTCAGAGTGCCCCCTCAGATCAACTGTCCCCATCAGGTCTCATGGATGTGTGAATTCACTCTCAGGGATCGGGGCACAACTAAAATTTGGGGGGCATAGCCCACCCCCAGCACCCCCTTAGATCCCGGCCTGCTGAGGACCCCCTTGTACTAGTTTGAAATTGGCATAAAGGTGCACATGGGCAGAGCAATCTACAAACAGATCAGAGCGGCTGCCTTTGTTGCTTCCTTCAGAGGAGATCCAGGATAGAGGACATGGACAGACATGGATGACAATTCCCATTACTACAAGGAAAGGCCGGGATAGTTACCTCTCTAGCGGATATCCGGATTCACAGAGATTCACCAACGTGTACAGCTGCCTCAGCGCGTATTCGTACTGCAATGACAAGTACACAGTCAGGTCTCATATCACCGCCAACACAAAACTAGGATCAATTTGTTGTACAATGAAAGCAATATCCGGGATATCAGATGTCTATACAGAATGAGGTCTGCCAAGGGTTGGGATTTCCTGTAATTTTAATATAGGGGGTGGAGTAGATCTTCACATTCTCAAAACACTATCTTTCGGATCTACCACTCCTCTGGAAATATTAACAAACGATATATATATTCCTGGTTTCCTCCCACACTCCAAATTCATGCTGGTAGGTTAATTGTTTCCTGTCTAAATTGGCCCTAGTATGTGTATATAAGAATGTGAGTCAGGGACCTTAGATTGTATGCTCCTCAGGGGCGGGGACTGATGTGAATGTTTTATATATATATATATATATATATATATATATATATATATATATATATAACTGTGTAAATTTACAGCGCCATACAAGTACCTGTAATAAATAAGTAAAATATATATATATATATATATATATATATATATATATATATATATATATATATATATATATATATATATATATATATATATATATATATATATACACACACACACACACACATATACATATACACACACTTATTTATATTACACACACACACTTTTTATTATACAGGATTTATGGCGCCAACAGTTTGCTCAGCGCTTTACAATATAAAAGGGAGACAATACAGCAACAATACAGTTCAATACAAGAGGGTTAGGTGGGCCCTGGTCCTGGGAGCTTACAATCTAAGAGGGAGAAGCTGGTGGTACAAAAAAGGTAGTAACTGTGAGCAGGGGTGGACTGACCATTTGGAAACTTGGGCACTGCCCGAGGGCCCGGGGTCAGTAGGGGGCCCCATGAGATGCCCCTGGTACCTTTTTCATAGGCTTTTTTGAGTTTGGGCAAGGATACAGGGGCCCCATGATTCCCTATTGCCCAGGGGCCCCATGAGATGTCAATCCACCCCTGACTGTGGTGGATGTACTGATAGGAGGAATAGAAGATTACGTTATTAGATGAAGGCGGGATAGGCTTCCCTGAAGAGATCGGTTTTCAGAGATAGACTATAGCCTACTCTGCCTACTTTTAGGCGGATAGATTGGGGTAGAGAGTTACAGAGGATGGAGGAGGCTCTGAAGAATTCCTGGAGACTAGCATGGGAGGAGACAAAACCCGTTTTAAGAAAAGAGCAGTGAAAACAGAAAGCCTGCGCCACTCTAAGCTGAGGAAATTAAACAGACCTGTTCCATTAGGACTGATCAGCTACATCCCTGTCCTATGCCGTGTCTGTGTGCTAGAGCTGCATGCTCCAATCCCTCTGCCCATCTCTGCCTCCCTCTCAGCTGAGATGAGGAGAAGAGGGCTATGCAGGCTCTGCTCATGTAGTGTAATGCACGAGCAGAGAAGGAGGTGAGCCGTCTGCTGACCAAGTCTGACCTGGCAGAGATCTATAATGGAAAACTGCCCCGATCTCCTAGTTTATTAGGTACAAAACCCCACACCATGGGATGGATGGCAGAGACGGATCAGAACACAGATCTATCTGCTGTGATAAAGCAAGGCACAACATTGGGCTAGTTATTACATCAGAAATGGAGCAGGAAACTTTGGTAAATTCCCCGCAGAGAGCGAACACACCACACATGAAGAATGCTTCCACTATAAAGTATACAAGCACTAATATACAATAGGACATATTTGGATATTTGCACCCATCACATCAAACATAAAAGGTATTTGATACATTGTTTATTTCCAATCTATATCCAATCCAACAAGAATCCATGGATGTAGATCGGCAGAGCACACATTTGGCCATACAGCAGCTGATGTTCATGAAAACACATGGAGTCAGGATAGAAACGATGAGGAAGAACCCAAAGGTTTGGGGGGTAGAACTGATTCAGCGCTCGCTCTCTATGAATTACCATTTTTATATTTTACTCTAAATTCAAAATATTTCATAAACTGGTGAAATGGGAAAAAAAAAAAAAAAAAAGTTACATGAGATTTTTTTTTTGAAGAATGAGACCCTGTGACACCCCTAGGAGGAGAAGCAGCAGATTGTGAGGCTGTGATATTGATAAGGATTAGGACTTACCAGGGGGTTGTGCCAGTTGAAGCAATGCTTTTCTTGAAGTGCTCGACGGACGCACGGTAGCACGAGCGATCGTTAATATCCATGCGATCTTTGAAAATCTCTTCGGTCGGTCAGTTCATCAGATTCCGTCACCGCAGAAACAATCTTCTTCATCGATACTTTGATCAAGGCATTGGCCTGGAGGGAAGACGAGGGATGGATATGAAACCGGCTACGATATATTTGATATGAGGACCAGATGTGGAAGAATCAGAGGAGCTTTAGAAGTACCAAAGTCAGTGACCCACTCTCCTGTCTAGTGTGGTCAGGCAGCACAGACCCACCATATTGATTGGACAATGATGGGGGCACCACCAGGGGCGGACTGACAACTCATGGGGCCCCCGGGAATAGGGGATCATGGGGCCCCTGTGCCCTTGCCCAAACTCAAAAAAGCCTATGAAAAAAGGTACCGGGAGGCATCTCATGGGGCCCCCTATTGACCCCGGGCCCTTGGGCAGTGCCCGAGTTTTCAAATGGTCAGTCCACCCCTGGGCACCACCATTCTGGTCCAGCAAGTTTCCAGTGCTAGACTGACAGCACTGTTCAATGCTGTACAACCTGCTGGCCACAAGCAGGGGAATGCATGAAGCCAAAATGAACGCAGATTTAGGTATTTATACTAATTGTATTAAACCACTTCACCTCTTTAGGAGGTTTTACAGGGGGTGTCAAACTGGCCCCTCTCCAGCTGCTGCAAAACTACAAGTCCCCTCATGCATCTGCCTTTGGGAGTCATGCTTGTAACCAGGGGTGGACTGACAACTCATGGGGCCCCCGGGCAATAGGGGATCATGGGGCCCCGTGTCCTTCCCCAAACTCAAAAAAGCCTATGAAAAAAAAAAAAAAAAAAAAAAAAAAAAAAAAGGTACCAGGGGCATCTCATGGGGCCCCCTACTGACCCCAGGGGCCCCACGGGCAGTGCCCGAGTTTCCAAATGGTCAGTCCGCCCCTGCTTGTAACTGTCAATCCTGCAATGCCTCATGGGACTTGTAGTTTGTCACCAGCTGGAGGACCCACTAGTTTGACACCCGTGTTTTAAAAAAGGTTCTGGACGTTAAGTGGTTAAAAACAAGTTCATGGTTGCAGCTGCAAGCTTGAGCTTGGTATTCTTTTCCCCTGGTGCACATCTATGCGGCCGTGTTTTGCGAGGACACGAGAACCCATTCATTTGAATGGGGACTCTCCCGTGCCCGTGACACACAGAGAAGAAGCCCCTGCACTTCTTCTGAGAACGCAGCCCGCACGGCAACCTCGGGTTCCCAGTACGGTTGAGTTTTCCAGAACTAATGGCAACCGCTCTGCGGGTCCGCATTCTTCTGAGTGGGTGGTGCGGGCTGCATGGATTTTTGTGCGGATCAGCCAGCGGCACCACCCGCACAGATGTGAACCTAGCATTACAAAGCAGCCAATCATTGTTTATGGTAGCACAATCTGTGCTTGATTAGCTGGCACTGGAGTGCAGAGGAGACAATGGGGGTCTAACAGAAGTTGGATGTCTCCATGAAGGGTACCTGTCACTGCCCAATGCTAGCACATAGGGGACTGGTTAGCTCCTTTGTGATAGCAATAGTTACATATGAAAACCCCCCCCCCCCCCCCCCCCCCCACAAACTCTCCTATGCATAGCTGCATATGCACACATAGGTCATCATGGGTTTCCACGTGTGTATGTAAACAGCAATTGCACCACACGGGAGGTATGGCCATACATACCAGAGTGAGAACAATAATTCTAAGGCCATCATTCATAATTAACTTTACACTGATGACTTGTAAAGGCTTTTAAAGCATCACATTTTGAATCTTGAACATGTTGGGTATCTATGGACTCGTTGTGGCAACCCAATCTTATATTTTTACAAAAAATTGTATTTGCGTGCACTAAAATTTGTTTTAATGTAGGGCTTGACAAAGCCCAGGTGCTAGGTTGCCATGGTGGCTAGAAATTGTGTCCATTGTAACTTCAATGCCAAAAACTTCCTCCCATAGACTTCAATGCAGAAATACTTCCATTGACTTCAAGGCAAACATTATTATTATACAGTATTTATATAGCGCTAAAAAGGTTTGCTCAGTGCTGTACAATATAGTGGGGGACAGAACATGAGACAATACAGTAACACGAGGGGGGGGTCAAGGGCCCTGCTCTTCGAGTTTACAATCTAGGAGACGTCATCATTTATAATCAACTTTACACTGATAACCTGTAAAAGGCTTTGAAAACAACAATAAAATTATATTATATATATATATATAAATATATATATATATAATATAATATATATATATATATTACAGTATATTATATAATAAAAATCTTGACATGTTGGGCATCTATTTACTTGCAACCCAATCTGATACATTTCACGGGATAAATTAGTATTCCATTGTGTTTGTGCACTAAAATTCATTTTCATGTATTTGTTCCTAAAAACCTGCATCTGATAAATGGCTTTGCAAATATCTTGTGACATAAAAAGCTTGCAGTGCCCACCATCTGATTTCAGAAAATATACAAATGTTTGGAGGGTTCTGATTAAGTTTCTAGCAAAAATGCTGATTCAAACATACAATTGTTTCATGGTCTTGTATCTATGAGGTTTAGAGATAAAATGGAAATTATTAAACGCTTCTATACTTGATGTTTGTTATCGGTGGCCGGGGCCCCTCACCTCCTGTAGGGCCTTTATCCTGCTCAGTACATCCCGGGCCTCGGCAGCATCATTGGTAGCCAGCAACTGCCTTTGAGGATGGCCATGGGCACCTCTGGGCTGGGGGGGTCAGGTCCAGATGGTGTATGGGCTCCAGGGTCATGCGTGGGGCCGCTGTTTTAGCGCCACCCTGGAACTGGGTTCACCTTCATCTTGGAAATCGTCTGGATTAGGAAAGCAATAAAGATACAGAATATGAACGGAGATCCATTGGGTTTATAGGCCAAATCTTCCCCATTTAGGAGATATAACATTTCTGACCGGACCAAACTACTTAAAAGTGAAAATGACAACAACAAACAGGCCGCCGGCACCCTACGGGAGAGATGGCCACAGGCCGCCGGCACCCCTACGGGAGAGATGGCCACAGGCCGCCGGCACCCTACGGGAGAGATGGCCGCCGGCACCCTACGGGAGAGATGGGAGGAGTTCCGGGCCGCCGGCACCCTACGGGGGAGATGGCCGCCGGCACCCTACGGGAGAGATGGCCGCCGGCACCCTACGGGAGAGATGGCCGCCGGCACCCTACGGGAGAGATGGCCGCCGGCACCCTACGGGAGAGATGGCCGCCGGCACCCTACGGGGAGAGATGGCCGCCGGCACCCTACGGGAGAGATGGCCACAGGCACCCTACGGGAGAGATGGCCGCCGGCACCCTACGGGAGAGATGGCCGCCGGCACCCTACGGGAGAGATGGCCGGCACCCTAGGCCGCCGGCACCCTACGGGAGAGATGGCCACAGGCCGCCGGCACCCCTACGGGAGAGATGGCCACAGGCCGCCGGCACCCTACGGGAGAGATGGCCACAGGCCGCCGGCACCCTACGGGAGAGATGGCCACAGGCCGCCGGCACCCTACGGGAGAGATGGCCACAGGCCGCCGGCACCCTACGGGAGAGAGATGGCCACAGGCCGCCGGGCACCCTACGGGAGAGATGGCCACAGGCCGCCGGCACCCTACGGGGAGATGGCCACAGGCCGCCGGCACCCTACGGGAGAGATGGCCACAGGCCGCCGGCACCCTACGGGAGAGATGGCCACAGGCCGCCGGCACCCTACGGGAGAGATGGCCACAGGCCGCCGGCACCCTACGGGAGAGATGGCCACAGGCCGCCGGCACCCTACGGGAGAGATGGCCACAGGCCGCCGGCACCCTACGGGAGAGATGGCCACAGGCCGCCGGCACCCTACGGGAGAGATGGCCACAGGCCGCCGGCACCCTACGGGAGAGATGGCCACAGGCCGCCGGCACCCTACGGGAGAGATGGCCACAGGCCGCCGGCACCCTACGGGAGAGATGGCCACAGGCCGCCGGCACCCTACGGGAGAGATGGCCACAGGCCGCCGGCACCCTACGGGAGAGATGGCCACAGGCCGCCGGCACCCTACGGGAGAGATGGCCACAGGCCGCAGGCACCCTACGGGAGAGATGGCCACAGGCCGCCGGCACCCTACGGGAGAGATGGCCACAGGCCGCCGGCACACCCTACGGGAGAGATGGCCACAGGCCGCCGGCACCCTACGGGAGAGATGGCCACAGGCCGCCGGCACCCTACGGGAGAGATGGCCACAGGCCGCCGGCACCCTACGGGAGAGATGGCCACAGGCCGCCGGCACCCTACGGGAGAGATGGCCACAGGCCGCCGGCACCCTACGGGAGAGATGGCCACAGGCCGCCGGCACCCTACGGGAGAGATGGCCACAGGCCGCCGGCACCCCTACGGGAGAGATGGCCACAGGCCGCCGGCACCCTACGGGAGAGATGGCCACAGGCCGCCGGCACCCTACGGGAGAGATGGCCACAGGCCGCCGGCACCCTACGGGAGAGATGGCCACAGGCCGCCGCACCCTACGGGAGAGATGGCCACAGGCCGCCGGCACCCTACGGGAGATGGCCACAGGCCGCCGGCACCCTACGGAGAGAGATGGCCACAGGCCGCCGGCACCCTACGGGAGAGATGGCCACAGGCCGCCGGCACCCTACGGGAGAGATGGCCACAGGCCGCCGGCACCCTACGGGAGAGATGGCCACAGGCCGCCGGCACCCTACGGGAGAGATGGCCACAGGCCGCCGGCACCCTACGGGAGAGATGGCCACAGGCCGCCGGCACCCTACGGGAGAGATGGCCACAGGCCGCCGGCACCCTACGGGAGAGATGGCCACAGGCCGCCGCACCCTACGGGAGAGATGGCCACAGGCCGCCGGCACCCTACGGGAGAGATGGCCACAGGCCGCCGGCACCCTACGGGAGAGATGGCCACAGGCCGCCGGCACCCTACGGGAGAGATGGCCACAGGCCGCCGGCACCCTACGGGAGAGATGGCCACAGGCCGCCGGCACCCTACGGGAGAGATGGCCACAGGCCGCCGGCACCCTACGGGAGAGATGGCCACAGGCCGCCGGCACCCTACGGGAGAGATGGCCACAGGCCGCCGGCACCCTACGGGAGAGATGGCCACAGGCCGCCGGCACCCTACGGGAGAGATGGCCACAGGCCGCCGGCACCCTACGGGAGAGATGGCCACAGGCCGCCGGCACCCTACGGGAGAGATGGCCACAGGCCGCCGGCACCCTACGGGAGAGATGGCCACAGGGCCGCCGGCACCCTACGGGAGAGAGATGCCACAGGACGCCGGCACCCTACGGGAGAGATGGCCACAGGACGCCGGCACCCTACGGGAGAGATGGCCACAGGACGCCGGCACCCTACGGGAGAGATGGCCACAGGACGCCGGCACCCTACGGGAGAGATGGCCACAGGCCGCCGGCACCCTACGGGAGAGATGGCCACAGGCCGCCGGCACCCTACAGGAGATGGATACTTGCTGAAATAAAATCTTACTGAACGCATTATCTACAACCAATCAGCAGAATTAAACATTTGCATTGAGCTACAAAACACAAGCACTGTGCAGCCTAAGGAGGAAGCAGAACCTGCCCATGTAAGTGGATGGCATTGGCTGTATACTTTGTACAAGATGGCAAAGTAACATTGTTTGTTAAAACATTCACTAAAGAGAAATCCCGGAATAGATTTCTGCAGATGGCTACAATGTACTGACAGTGCGCACGTCTATACAGCTCCACCCAACACTGAATCCGCCGTCACTCACCCGGTTCCCGTACTGCATCACATGACTTTTATTGGTTCGTTTCTTGACAAGTAAATACTGTTTATGCAGCGTCTCCTCCCACAGATCCTCCTAGAAGACGATTAGAATATCTCATGTGAAGTCATGGAACAGGAAACACTCACATTTATAGAAAACAATGCATTGCGTCATCGCCAATCAAAAAACGGCGGCCATTCACCAAAAATGACACTTTTATTTAGGGTTCAGATGACAGCAATGGGCTTTCCTTCTAATATTCCTCCCGCATGCAGCGGACGTAGTTACATGCGCAGAGGGCGTGGTCACATGGACTAGGGGCAACTCCTGTTGTGAAAGCGCTTCTCCTGCTCAAAGGCAGTCATACTGAGCTGGGGGCGTGGTTACATGTGCAGGGGGTGTGGTCACATGGACTAGGGGCAACTCCTGTTGTGACAGCGCTTTTCCTGCTCGAAGGCAATCATACGGAGCTGTGGGTGTGGTTACATGTGCAGGGGGTGTGGTCACGTCGACTAGGGGCAACTCCTGTTGTGACAGCGCTTCTCCTGCTCAAAAGGCAATCAAACTGTGCAGGGGGTGCGGTTACATGTGCAGGGGGTGTGGTTATATTCACTATGGACAACTCTTGTTGTGACTGCACATCCCCTGCTCAAGGGCAATCAAACTGAGCTGGGGGTGCGATTACATGTACTAGATGCTTCCACTGTTATGACAGCGAGCCTCCTGAGAGATGTTGCTGCCAATCAAAACCAAGCAGGGGGTGTGGTCACATGTGCAGAGGGTGTGGCCACAGTCATTAGGCGCAGCTGCTGTTGCGACAGCAAAGCTATTGCTGGGAACTGCAGTCTAAGTGAGCTGGGGGCGTGGTTACATGTGCAGGGGGCGTGTTTACATTCACCAAGCACAGCCTAGGAGCCTCCTGCTAGTAGCCACTGTCAAACTGAGTTACATAGTTAGTCTGGCTGAAAAAAGACAAAAAAGTCCATCCAGTTCAACCATATAAAAAAAAAAAAAAGTTATAGTTCTATACCCACAACTGATACAGAGGAAGGCAAAAAAGAAAAAAACCCCAGTTGGGGGCGTGGTTACATTCACTAAGCACAGCCTAAGAGCCCCCTGCTAGGAGCCACTGTCAAACTGAGCTCAGGGCGTGGTTACATGTGCAGGAGGCGTGGTTACATTCACCAAACACAGCCTAGGAGCCTCCTGCTAGAAGCCACTGTTAATCAAATTGAGTTGGGGACGTGGTTACATTCACTATGCACAGCCTACAAGCCCCCTGCTAGGAGCCACTGTCAAACTGAGTTACATAGTTAGTCTGGCTGAAAAAAAAAAAAAAAAAAAAAAAAAAAAGAAGGATGGATGACAAAAGTCCATCCAGTTCAACCATATAAAAAAAAAAAAAAAAAAGTTATAGTCCTATACCCACAACTGATCCAGAGGAAGGCAAACCCCCCCCCCAGTTGGGGGCGTGGTTACATTCACTAAGCACAGCCTAAGAGCCCCCTGCTAGGAGCCACCGTCAAACTGAGCTGGGGGCGTGGTTCAGGGGCGGACTGACAACTCATGGGGCCCCCGGGCAATAGGGGGATCATGGGGCCGCTGTGTCCTTGCCCAAACTCAAAAAAGCCTATGAAAAAAAAAAAGGTACCAGGGGCATCTCATGGGGCCCCCTACTGACCCCGGGCCCTTGGGCAGTGCCAGAGTTTCCAAATGGTCAGTCCGCCCCTGGCATTGGTTACATTCACTAAGCACAGCCTAAAAGCCTCCTGCTAGGAGCCACTGTCAATCAAACTGAGCTGAGGGCGTGGCTACATGTGCAGGGGGCGTAGTTACATTCACTAAGCGGAGCCTCCTGCTAGGAGCCATTGCCAAACTGAGCTGGGGGCGTGGTTACATGTGCTTGGGGCGTGGTTACATTCACTAAGCGGAGCCTCCTGCTAGGAGCCATTGCCAAACTGAGCTGGGGGCGTGGTTACATGTGCTTGGGGCGTGGTTACATTCACTAAGCGGAGCCTCCTGCTAGGAGCCATTGCCAAACTGAGCTGGGGGCGTGGTTACATGTGCTTGGGGCGTGGTTACATTCACTAAGCGGAGCCTCCTGCTAGGAGCCATTGCCAAACTGAGCTGGGGGCGTGGTTACATGTGCTTGGGGCGTGGTTACATTCACTAAGCGGAGCCTCCTGCTAGGAGCCATTGCCAAACTGAGCTGGGGGCGTGGTTACATGTGCTTGGGGCGTGGTTACATTCACTAAGCGGAGCCTCCTGCTAGGAGCCATTGCCAAACTGAGCTGGGGGCGTGGTTACATGTGCTTGGGGCGTGGTTACATTCACTAAGCGGAGCCTCCTGCTAGGAGCCATTGCCAAACTGAGCTGGGGGCGTGGTTACATGTGCTTGGGGCGTGGTTACATTCACTAAGCGGAGCCTCCTGCTAGGAGCCATTGCCAAACTGAGCTGGGGGCGTGGTTACATGTGCTTGGGGCGTGGTTACATTCACTAAGCACAGCCTATGAGCCTCTATCAATTAAATGGAGCTAAACTGGACTGTGGGAGGGCATGTCAGCCAAGCTGACCATAATCCTATTAGGGATGGCATTTTGCAGCTTTGATCAATAAACAATTATAAATTTAGGCAATTATTCTGCTACAGTTTATATACATTGTATCATTTATTCGGAAGTTCTGATCTTTATCAGATGGTCTTTAGCAACACGAGAGTTGACTGGCTGCCATTTGTCAGCTCATACAGGTCTTATGCCAGAAACCTGGTGAGCTCGCGGTGTAAATCAAGACATATTAATGTGTGCACAGAAAAAAAACAAAAAAAAAAAAAAAAAACAAAAAAACGCAACACTCACCACATCGGAGTCCTCCATCCAGCTGACACTGTACAAATCACCGAGATACGTGTTTCGCTTCTCATCGTGATAACAGGCATAAGAGTACTCGTGAGGGTTGGCAGACGTGGTGGCGTAAACTGCAAAATATAAAACAAAGAAGTAAATATAAAACTAACTAAAAAGGATAAAGGGGATATCTGCTAGTTTTGGCGGGAATCCCTCCCACTTCCTGGGTTGTCTCCAAGACTGAAATCAAAAGAAATCTCCCCAATTAGGCTCCCAACAGCCAAGAAAAATTCTCACCTGGTGTTCAATCATGTCCGCATCCATTAACATCCATTTTTTGAACGGAAGAAAATCCTATTTTTTCTTCCGTTTGGAAAAAAAAAAAAAATGAAAAAAAAGATTCATTTTTTGTTGGAAAAAAACAAAAACAAAAAAAAAACAAAAAACACGTGACCGAAGTGATGAAACAAAAAAACAACAAAACAAAAAAACAGAACGCCAGAGTGCTAGGGGCCTAAGGCTAGGTTCACACCTATGCAAGTTGCATTTGAGCCATTTCTGCATTGTGTTTTGCGTTTGACACTTTTTTTCTCTTTCATTTAACATTTCTTGTTGCTAGGCACATTTAAAAGCGTAAAACACATAAAAACGCACTGCATGCTTTTTCTGCCGCATTTCCATTGAAGTCTATAGAACCAAAAACGCAACTTTTTGCATTAAAAACAGTTCCCAACCCCTTCCAAAAAATGCACCGGGTGAAAAACGCAGAGATCTTAACGCGTCCCATAGGAAATCATGTTAAATGGACTGTACTGTGTTTCTGCAAAACGCATGGGTGTGAACCTGATTTGGTGTTCCTGTAGTAGGAGTAGGACTAGTAAGGAGAGCGAATCAAGGGCTTAAAATCCGCTAAATACTGTACATTCCAGGTGCCTCAAAGAGGTGTGCAATCCAACCAAACCCAGGAGCCTGTTCCCTGCCAGCATGCTGCAGAGCTGGACCCTTGCCTTCTATGTGGAAGCAGCGGTCTCTCTGTAGAGGTCTGACACACCCCCTTGTTGAGTCAAAGCCAGAGCTCTCCAATCAGCAGGGAGCATTTAATTGCTGACCGCCTTGGCAATTCTATATCTTCCTTACATACAAACAGTAATACCATTTGAAATTTATGTCGGTGAATTTGCCCTCACGGAGAAAACCGGCGCGGATCCTGGCCGCACTTACCGTCGATGTTGTTGGGTAGGTGATTCAGCATGGAGCCGGACTCACAGGCCTCGATGTACAGAACCATCTGGAAGAGAAATATTTCCATGTCACTCCAACAGGTTCTGCTACAGAAGACTCAGCACAGCGACACCATGGATGTCATTCAGCCCGGGTTCACATACATGCAGTGCGGTCTCATGTGATTCACACAGGAACCGCACTCCTATACAAATCACATGCGATTTATGTGCGGTGCGATCGGAGTTGTACATTTTGTATGGCTCTAATCGCACCACACCAAAAATGTGCAGGACCCTTTTTTGGGTCTGCATTAGAATCAGATCGCACGGGTATTCACACCTATGTGATCCGATTCTACACATCGCACTGCGTTTTGTGGACCGCTTTTGTGGTGTTGTGAACTTAACATACCCGCAGCTGTTCGCATGAACGGGGTGCGATTGCGGTGCTGGATTCGCAGCGGTTTTTGTATGAATGCAGCATATTGCATTTGATTTTTTTTTTGCGTGAATGCGGTCAGGGGTGGACTGACCATTCGAGCACTGCCCGAGGGCCCGGAGTCAGTAGGGGGCCCCATGAGATGCCCCTGGTACCTCTCATTGGCTTTTTTGGGTATGGGCGAGGACACAGGGGCCCCCATGATCCTCTATTGATCGGGGGCCCCATGAGTTGTCAGTTCGCCCCTGAATGCGGTATATCGCATGTGATTTTATTTTTGCAAATGCGGTACGTCGCATTTGATTCGCACAGGAACAGCACTGCATTCCTGTGCAAATCACATGCGATTTGTGTGTGTGTGATTGCGGTATATCGCATGTGATTTGTGTGTGATTGCGGTATATCGCATGTGATTTGTGTGTGTGATTGCGGTATATCGCATGTGATTTGTGTGTGTGTGATTGCGGTATATCGCATGTGATTTGTGTGTGTGTGATTGCGGTATATCGCATGTGATTTGTGTGTGTGTGATTGCGGTATATCGCATGTGATTTGTGTGTGTGTGATTGCGGTATATCGCATGTGATTTGTGTGTGTGTGTGATTGCGGTATATCGCATGTGATTTGTGTGTGTGTGATTGCGGTATATCGCATGTGATTTGTGTGTGTGTGATTGCGGTATATCGCATGTGATTTGTGTGTGTGTGTGATTGCGGTATATCGCATGTGATTTGTGTGTGTGTGATTGCGGTATATCGCATGTGATTTGTGTGTGTGTGATTGCGGTATATCGCATGTGATTTTTTTTGCGTGAATGCGGTCAGGGGCAGACTGACCATTCGAACACTGCCCGAGGGCCCGGAGTCAGTAGGGGGCCCCATGAGATGCCCCTGGTACCTCTCATTGGCTTTTTTGGGTATGGGCGAGGACACAGGGGCCCCCATGATCCTCTATTGATCGGGGGCCCCATGAGTTGTCAGTTCGCCCCTGAATGCGGTATATCGCATGTGATTTTATTTTGCAAATGCGGTACGTCGCATTTGATTCGCACAGGAACAGCACTGCATTCCTGTGCAAATCACATGCGATTTGTGTGTGGTGTGATTGCGGTATATCGCATGTGATTTGTGTGTGTGATTGCGGTATATCGCATGTGATTTGTGTGTGTGATTGCGGTATATCGCATGTGATTTGTGTGTGTGATTGCGGTATATCGCATGTGATATTTGTGTGT
The DNA here is from genome assembly GCA_951230385.1 of Staurois parvus. Classification (NCBI taxonomy): domain Eukaryota; kingdom Metazoa; phylum Chordata; class Amphibia; order Anura; family Ranidae; genus Staurois; species Staurois parvus. The sequence continues at coordinate 164,720 of CATNWA010011083.1, read as the reverse complement.
GTGTGAATGCGGTATATCGCATGTGATTTGTGTGTGTGTGAATGCGGTATATCGCATGTGATTTGTGTGTGTGTGAATGCGGTATATCGCATGTGATTTATGGGTGTGTGATTGCGGTATATCGCATGTGATTTATGGGTGTGTGATTGCGGTATATCGCATGTGATTTGTGTGTGTGTGAATGCGGTATATCGCATGTGATTTGTGTGTGTGTGAATGCGGTATATCGCATGTGATTTGTGTGTGTGTGAATGCGGTATATCGCATGTGATTTGTGTGTGTGTGAATGCGGTATATCGCATGTGATTTGGGTGTATGTGATTGCGGTATATCGCATGTGATTTGTGTGTATGTGATTGCGGTATATCGCATGTGATTTATGTGTGTGTGAATGCGGTATATCGCATGTGATTTGTGTGCGTGTGAATGCGGTATATCGCATGTGATTTGGGTGTATGTGATTGCGGTATATCGCATGTGATTTGTGTGTATGTGATTGCGGTATATCGCATGTGATTTATGTGTGTGTGAATGCGGTATATCGCATGTGATTTGCGTGCGTGTGAATGCGGTATATCGCATGTGATTTGTGTGCGTGTGAATGGGGTATATCGCATGTGATTTGTGTGTGGTGCGATTGCGGTATATCGCATGTGATTTGTGTGTGGTGTGATTGCGGTATATCGCATGTGATTTGTGTGTGGTGTGATTGCGGTATATCGCATGTGATTTGTGTGCGTGTGATTGCGGTATATCGCATGTGATTTATGGGTGTGTGATTGCGGTATATCGCATGTGATGTATGGGTGTGTGATTGCGGTATATCGCATGTGATTTATGTGTGTGTGATTGCGGTATATCGCATGTGATTTATGTGTGTGTGATTGCGGTATATCGCATGTGATGTATGTGTGTGTGATTGCGGTATATCGCATGTGATGTATGTGTGTGTGATTGCGGTATATCGCATGTGATTTATGGGTGTGTGATTGCGGTATATCGCATGCGATTTATGGGTGTGTGATTGCGGTATATCGCATGTGATTTATGTGTGTGTGAATGCGGTATATCGCATGTGATTTATGTGTGTGTGAATGCGGTATATCGCATGTGATTTATGTGCGGTGCGATCGGAGTTGTACATTTTGTATGGCTCTAATCGCATCAAGAACATTTTTGGGTCCGCACTAGAATCGGATCTCACGGGTATTCACACCTATGGGATCCGCTTCTGCACATCGCACCGCGTTTTGGGGACCGCTTTCAGGGTGTTAACATACACCGCAGCGGTTCGAATGAATGAGGTGCAATTCTGATGCAGCGCAGAATTCACATAGAAAACGATGCAAATTCCACACTGCATCAGCGTGAACCCGGGCTACAGACACTTCCTGTGACACCAATGGGCACTTACCTTTTTGTACTTCTGGTTGTCATACATGTATTGAATGGTTTTGTTAAATTCCTCGACGTGGAGCTGCAATGGAGAACACAAGTCGCAGGATTACTACAACTACAACTAAAGAAACATTGTACGAATGATGTCAAAGAACTCTTCATAACAGTCGCAGCTGACCATACAATAGTAAAATATTGGTAGAATTTGGGTTTTAAGAACATCCTTTTATTTATTTATTTATAAACTAATAATTGGTAGTGGGCGTTCGTTTCAAAGGAAATTAAAAAAGGAGCAGGATAGAATTTTTTTTCTCAGATCAATCAATGCAGGCCATACATGGGTCAAATTCCGAACGATTTTTCATCTGAAAATTGAAAACGTCGTTCGCTCGGTGATCCGATGGCGCCATCAATGATTTCGAAAATCGGCCAACCGAGTCATAAAGTTCACCCCATATAACAGCCGAAACTTCTGTTCCTTCCAGGTCGTGGCTCATGGCGCATATTCTTTTTGGAAAAACGATCGTACGATGTGACCATCATTGAGTCGAAAATCGGTAGTTTTTTTCACAAATTTTCCAACATGACTGATCACCGAAAAGGGGAGGAACCATGAAAACCGGCTGGTGCCATTGACCCCACTAACAGAGCAGAAATCAGCCGATTTTTAGGTCCGATTTTTGTACGAAAAATCGGGCAAATTTTGACCCATGTATGGCCGGCATTACAGTATATGTTGTCTTTGTCTGGGAAAGTCCATTTGTTCCAAAACAGAATGCTAAAATCAAATGACATTTTGGAGGACTTCATTAACCACTTGCCGTCCGCCTGTTTATAAATGGCAGGACGGTGGCAGTCCAGGGGCGGGTTGCCATTCATAAACGGCACCCGCCATTTCTAGCTGCGTGCGCTCCCTGGGAGCGCGCACCACCGCGATCCGGTGCCCGCTGTGTCCTCCGGACACAGTGAAACACCGATCGTCAGACGGGACCTCTGTACGAGGTCCCGATCATGTGATCACTGATTGGCCAATCAGTGATCACATGCAAAGTAGTAAGCAAGATGTCACTTGTGACATCATTGCTTACTACGTGTGAAATCTGTGAATGATCACAGAGGTCACATGGTACAGGGCTATTCACAACAGCCTTGTACCATGTGACAAGCTGTGACCAATCACAGCTCACTCAGTACTTCTCAATGAGTGCAAGAATGCAGACAGAGAGAAAGAGAAATGATTGCTTTTACATCCTATATGGGTGTAAAAGCAATCAGTGTAAAAAAAAAAAAAAAACCTTCATCATCCCCCACAAGTAGTACAGTGTCACCATGGTGACACTGTACTGCTAGGGTGACAGTATGTAAAAAAAAAATTAAAATAAATATTAAAAATAAATAAAAATGTAAAAAAAAAAAAGTTTAAAAATTATAATTTTTGGTTATAAACTAATTTGGATTTTTTTTTTTACTAAAAAAATAACGGAATAAATTTTGGCCAAGATTTATGATGAAATATTATTTATTTGCAAAATTTTATTAAAAAAAAAAAAAAAAAAAAAACACAAACACTTTTTTTCTAAATTTTTGGACTTTTTCATTTACATAGTAAAAAAAAAAAAAAAAAAAAATCCCAGTGGTGAATAAATACCACCAAAATAAAGCTTCATCTGTCTCAAAAAAATGGTAAAAAATTTATATGGGTACAGTGTTGCATGACCGCGCAATTGTCATTCAAAGTGTGATAGCGCTGAAAATTGCCCTGGACAGGAAGGGGGTGGAAGTGGTTAAGTTGTCAAAATTTGAGGTTTTTTGGGGAAAAAACAAAAAAAAAAAACCCACACACGTTTGTAGTAATTTTTTTTTTCCAGAAAATCTACTATTGTATGTTAAAACCTGCCCACCCCTTAAAAAAAAAAAAAAAAAAAAAAAAAAAAAAAAAAAAAGGGAACTTCCCTTTTGGGTTGGGTTTTGCTTTTAAGTGTCCCATGTGAATGAGGCCTAAGCCTACAAAACAAGGAGTGCCCAGCAGGGCTGCAGATAGAAACCATGGGGTCCCATACAGCCAACATGACAGGGCCTCCCCCCCCCCCCCCAAAAAAAAAAATCCAGTTTACAATGCTTCAAGTATGAATGAACACAGTGAGTGATTGGTACTGATCACTCATTGTGTTCATTAAGGAGACAAAGGAGCTGGTAAATGTGACCTATTCAGCGGACCCTTACCCCACTCTCCATTCTGAAGCATCCTATTGTGTGCGTGCAGCTGCCAGGGATAAGGAGGGGAGGGAAGCCGGAAGCACTGCAGGGGTGGGGGGGGCACACGGGAGGTGGGGGCTAGGCGCCTGGGCAGCAAGGGGAAATGTATGGCGCACAGGGAGGGTGGGACAATTACTGGAACCGATCCCCTGTATGGCTCTTCTCTGCAGCAGCTGAAATCCAGTGGGAGGGAGGGGAGAAGAAGCCAGCTTCCAGCTGCTGCAGAGGAACACACAGGAGATCAGTTTCAGTAATTACCCCGCAAATTGTTCTCCTATTAAACATCTGATTCAACCAGCTGCCTGGGCCCCCCACAGGACCGGCGGTACCCCTAGGCACACTCACATGCCAGGCAGTGCTCCGCTATTTCAGGAATTACAGACAAATGGAAAAAAAAAAAAAAAAAAGCGTACTGTGTTCAGAGTAATGCTTGTCACAATTCACATTTCTAGATGTCCCCCAATACATAGCTCCAAACTGTCCTTGATTTCGTGGGACTGTCCCCAATTTTGAACAAAGTTCCTCTGTCCTTCATTTTGGTCTGAACTATAAAGTTGTATATAAAACCCACTGTCAAAAAAAAAAAAAAAAGTTTTTTTTTAAAGTTTTGTTCCAGCCGTTTGTATTTATTAAAAGTCAGCAACTGATGTCACAGACTATTGACCCCCTCCCCGTGATGTCACAGACTATTAACCCCCTCCCCCCGTGATGTCACAGACTATTAACCCCCCTCCCTTGATGTCACAGACTATTAACCCCCTCCCCGTGATGTCACAGACTATTAACCCCCTCCCCGTGATGTCACAGACTATTAACCCCCTCCCCGTGATGTCACAGACTATTAACCCCCCCCAGTGATGTCACAGACTATTAACCCCTCACCCCCCCCCCCCCAGTGATGTCACAGACTATTAACCCCTCACCCCCCCCCCCCCCCACCCCCCCAGTGATGTCACAGACTATTAACCCCTCACCCCCCCCCCCCAGTGATGTCACAGACTATTAACCCCTCACCCCCCCCCCCCAGTGATGTCACAGACTATTAACCCCTCACCCCCCCCCCCAGTGATGTCACAGACTATTAACCCCTCACCCCCCCCCCCCCCCCCCCAGTGATGTCACAGACTATTAACCCCTCACCCCCCCCCCCAGTGATGTCACAGACTATTAACCCCTCACCCCCCCCCCAGTGATGTCACAGACTATATACCCCTCACCCCCCCCAGTGATGTCACAGACTATTAACCCCCCCAGTGATGTCACAGACTATTAACCCCTCACCCCTGCAGTGATGTCACAGACTATATACCCCTCACCCCCCCCTAGTGATGTCACAGACTATTACCACCCCCAGTGATGTCAAAGAATATTAACCCCTCACCCCCCCTCAGTGATGTCACAGACTATTAACCCCCCAGTGATGTCACAGACTATTAACCCCTCACCCCCCCTCAGTGATGTCACAGACTATTACCACCCCCAGTGATATCACAGACTATTAACCCCCCCAGTGATGTCACAGACTATTAACCCCTCACCCCTGCAGTGATGTCACAGACTATATACCCCTCACCCCCCAGTGATGTCACAGACTATTAACCCCTCACCCCCCCTCAGTGATGTCACAGACTATCACCACCCCCAGTGATTTCAAAGAATATTAACCCCTTAGCTGTGTAAAGTCACGTTAAAATGTTTGCGTTTTTCAGCGGTTTTTTTTGTAGCGTTTTCGTATTAGCGTTCAGTTTAGCTGCATTTTCTCACGTTTGTGTTAAGAGGTTCTTTAAGCAAAAAAATTATTTTTTTTTGCCAAAATAAGTCCAAAAGCACTGGTTTGCCGCGATCTACCGCGTTTTTCAGCATTAGAGCGTTTTTACAGCTAAAAAACTCCTCTAGAATCCCACTAGTTCTGGGTTTTTTTCCAGCCAAAAAACGTTGATTCCAGTCTCTGTGTGCCATAGGATAACATGCTGGGGGGGTTTACTGGCTGTACAAAAAAAAAAAAAAAAAGTCAAAAGCCAAAAACAGCCGCTGTAAAAAGGTCCCGTGTGCGTGAGGACTGAGGCTCCATACACACGGGGCGTATTGAGAACATTAGCTGTGCTTTGCAGGGAGAAGGAACAAACAGATCATTCTAACTGTACAGAGTTCTGTGTTGCTTCTCAACAAAGAAATCTGGGCTGTGATTGGACACAGCCGATCAGCAGGTCCCAGCTATGAATCATTGATTGGGGCCAGCTGAAAAAAAAAAAAAAAATCTTGCTGTGTCCAATCACAGTGGGTGTTGCGCGGGGGGGGCGTGCCCTAACCCCGGAAGAGGCCAGTGATATACAGGTACACTGCTTTTGCCTGTATGGGCTGCCCGTCCGCAGTACAAGGTGGGCGGTCCTTAAGTGATTAAAATGGAGCTCCACCCAAAAGGGGAAGTTCCGCTTTAAGTCTGTCCCCCGCTCCCCATTAGGGATTGGCAGCTTTGGGGAGCGGGTACTACTCGAATTTGACAGGCACCCGCTCCCACATCCGCTGTGATCGCCTAAGGTGATTGGAAGCGGAAGTCGTCCTCCCTCCCTGTAGTCTTCTTGGACAGGCGACAGGTCCTAGAAGACTTCGGGGCCATTCACAAAGCGCAGCGCTTCTCACGCATGCTCAGTGGGCACCCGGCTGTGAAGCCGCAAGCACCCACACTGAAGATGCCGGCGCCGGGGAGAGAATTCGGCTGGTGAAACCAGCAGTGGTGAGGACCCTACTACTCACTACAGGACCCTGGGACAGGCAAGTGTCTATTTTAAAAGTCAGCAGCTACAAGAACTGTATTATTTTTATTTTTTTTCAGCTGGAACTCCGCTTTAAGTATTAAAAATGAATTAAACATTTTCAGCTTGCGATGCTCAATTCTGCTTTTAACCCCTTCAATACCGGGCAATTTTACCCCTTCCTGCCCAGGCCATTTTTCAGGTTTCAGCGCTCTCACACTTTGAATGACAAATGCGCGGTCATACAACATTGTACCCAAACTAAAATTTTATCATTTTCTTCACACAACTAGAGCTTTCTTTTGGTGGTATTTAATCACCGCCGGGGTTTTTATTTTTTGCTAAATTAACAAAAAAAAAAAACAAAAAAAAAAAAAAAAAAGACCAAAAATTTTGGAAAAAACACGTTTTTCTTTGTTTCTGTTATAAAAGTTAACAAATAAATAATTGCTCTTCATAAATTTAGGCCGAGATGTATTCTGCTACATGTCTTTGGTGAAAATAACCCAAATTAGGATGTATTTTTTAGTTTGTAGGAAAGTTATAGAGTTCACAAACTATGGTATAGATCTGAATATTGATCAATCCTGAAGTACTGACAGCCAATCTAATTTCTTGAGGTCCAAGAATGTCAGGACAGGACAGATATCCCCCAAATGTCAGGACGGTACAGATATCCCCCAAATGTCAGGACAGGACAGATATCCCCCAAATGTCAGGACAGTACAGATATCCCTCAAATGTCAGGACAGGACAGATATCCCCCAAATGTCAGGACAGGACAGATATCCCCCAAATGTCAGGACAGGACAGATATCCCCCAAATGTCAGGACAGGACAGATATCCCCCAAATGTCAGGACAGGACAGATATCCCCCAAATGTCAGGACAGGACAGATATCCCCCAAATGTCAGGACAGGACAGATATCCCCCAAATGTCAGGACAGGACAGATATCCCCCAAATGTCAGGACAGGACAGATATCCCCCAAATGTCAGGACAGGACAGATATCCCCCAAATGTCAGGACAGGACAGATATCCCCCAAATGTCAGGACAGGACAGATATCCCCCAAATGTCAGGACAGGACAGATATCCCCCAAATGTCAGGACAGGACAGATATCCCCCAAATGTCAGGACAGGACAGATATCCCCCAAATGTCAGGACAGGACAGATATCCCCCAAATGTCAGGACAGGACAGATATCCCCCAAATGTCAGGACAGGACAGATATCCCCCAAATGTCAGGACAGGACAGATATCCCCCAAATGTCAGGACGGTACAGATATCCCCCAAATGTCAGGACAGGACAGATATCCCCCAAATGTCAGGACAGGACAGATATCCCCCAAATGTCAGGACGGTACAGATATCCCCCAAATGTCAGGACGGTACAGATATCCCCCAAATGTCAGGACAGGACAGATATCCCCCAAATGTCAGGACAGGACAGATATCCCCCAAATGACCCCTTTTTGCAGAGTAGACAGTCTGACGTGCTTCATAAGAGGAATGGCGAGTTGCATTTTTTTTGTCATAATTTTTCAGAAAGTGAAAAAATTAAAAAAATTATTTTCACTATTTTTTTTTTACATCCTGTCACCAGTGCAGTACAGCGTCATCATATAACTGACATGGCAGGGAACAGGGACACTGACTGGTGACAGTATGAAAAAAAAAAAATATTTTTATTTTTTATTTTTAAGTTTTTATTACTTTTTTTTAAGTTTTTTTTTTTCATATTTCACTATGACCAAAGTAGTACAATGTTACCATAGTAACATTGTACTACTTTGGGGAAGTGATCAGTATTTTTTTTTTTTTTTTTTTTTTTTTACACAATTTGCTTATAGCAAAGAATTACTTTGCTATAAGCAAGCATTTACCTGAATGACATCAATTCATTCAGGGTTTTTTTTTTTTTTTTTTTTTTGTGCTTAGCTGTGATTTGGTCACAGCTAATCACATGACATGTGCATGTGATTAGCTGTGACCATTCACAGCTAGGCACTAGTATACAATGGATGGCATGAATGAAGCCATCCATTGTATACAACGGTCATGTGACCTGCTGTGATTGGTCACAGCAGGTCACATGGTACCAGCAACGGGGGTCGGTACTCAGATCTGTCATCGGCCGTGTCCGAGGTACACTGCCGGAGACAGATTGCGCCGCTGCACGGCTTTGCAACCGCGCGAACTGCGCATGTGCGGGAGCACGCCAAATGGCGTGCACCCGGAAAGCTGAAGCGTTTTTGCGGCCGCCAAACGGCCATTGGCTGGGTGGCTAATGGTTAAAGACGATTTCCATTTCTGGGAATTTTTGGCAAGGTTGGTCTAGCTGGCATCAATAGAACTCTGTATATACCATACCCCTGGGATCCTCCTGGAAGCTGGAAATCACTGAAGTAGACACTACTACACCACTACTACATAATTTTCACAAGTCTCTGGGTCCTGCGCTGGGCGACTGCCTTGTGAATCCAGGAGGTCCCTTGTTTGCCACGTGTGCCATTCACTTCTCAATGAATACAAAGCATTCTATGATTGGATGAGGTGGAGAGGCAGGAGGTAATGTCACGATCTCCACCTTGTCCAATCGGGAGAACTCTCCTGCAAAAAATGGACAAGCAAGTGTTCTCCGAATTGTGCCTGTGCTGAGTGAACGACCTCCTGTGTTCAGGAATCAGCAGGGCAGCCAGACCCAGAAGTTAGCGGCTCACTGTAGCAGCAACGTAGTAGCTACAGTCATTTCCAGCTTCCAGGGGGATCCCGCAGGTATGACACATACAGACTTCCATCGGTCTAAATATGTCAAATACAAACCTGGAATTCAGTGTTAAGAGGTGCAACAGGGGGACATCATATTTCTGAGGTTTGGGACCTTTGTTAAATGGGTCATAGGTCCATTTGTACAAAAGAAGCTAGTAACTCCTCATTCAGGGCTGCTGTTAGAGACCACGGGGCCCCACACAGCCAACCTTGCAAAAAAAAAAAAAAAAAAAAAAAAAAAAAAAAAAAAGACAGTTTACTATGCTTCAGCTATGAATGTACACAGTTAGCAATTGGTACCAATCACTCATTGTGTTCATTAGGGAAAGAAAGGGGCTGGTAAAGGTCTCCATCCTGAAAGATCTTGTTGTGTGCTTGCAGCTGCTGAAAGTAGAGGGAAGCTGGCAGCACTGTGGGGGGTGAGTGCACAAAGGGAGGAAATTACTGGGACCGATCCCCTGTATGGCTCTCTGCAGCAGCTGAAAGCCAGCGGGAGGGAGAGGAGAAGAAGCCAATTTTCAGCTGCTGCAGTGAGAGTCATACAGGGGACCGCTTTCAGTAATTACCCCTTCCCACCATACCAATCAACCTCCCTGCCTACATCCAATTCACCCAGCTGCCTGGGCCCCGTACATGAGGGCTGGTGGTACCCCCTTATCCACGGCCCTACGCTCATCCAATCCCAGCCGCCATCTTGTCTGTGACTCCAATCCAAAGGACTGAAGAATAAGAACTGACAAACCTTTTAATCACCTTCCCGGATCCTTTTCCCTTCACCGCCTCTGTGTCACCTCTCAGGACCGCCAGAAAGATTTCAGGACTGACCAACTAGAAAGACACAACAGCCACATCATCAGCAACACGGGATAAAAGGTCGTTCAACAGACTATTCTCATGGTGACCCAACCAGTTTTCTGAGCTATGCTGGAACATTGGCAGGAAAATCGAAGTAGCACCATGACAGAGGGGAGAACAAAAACCACTTCCAGTTTAGGGCAAGCCTTCGTAATTACTTCCCAGCATCCGTGCCCTCGTAATTACTTCCCAGCATCCGTCCCCTCGTAATTACTTCCCAGCATCCGTGCCCTCGTAATTACTTCCCAGCATCCGTGCCCTCGTAATTACTTCCCAGCATCCGTGCCCTCGTAATTACTTCCCAGCATCCGTCCCCTCGTAATTACTTCCCAGCATCCGTAACCAAGAACAAAGGAGGGCAATGGCAGATTCCTAATGCCGCTTACAGATCTAAGTCTGGGGCATCGGCTCTCCGCTGGGCACAGAACCGATCTGGGTCTGGTGCATTGGCTCTCCACTGGGCACAGAACCGATCTGGGTCTGGTGCATTGGCTCTCCACTGGGCACAGAACCGATCTGGGTCTGGTGCATTGGCTCTCCACTGGGCACAGAACCGATCTGGGTCTGGTGCATTGGCTCTCCACTGGGCACAGAACCGATCTGGGTCTGGTGCATTGGCTCTCCACTGGCAACAGAACCGATCTGGGTCTGGTGCATTGGCTCTCCACTGGCAACAGAACCGATCTGGGTCTGGTGCATTGGCTCTCCACTGGCAACAGAACCGATCTGGGTCTGGTGCATTGGCTCTCCACTGGCAACAGAACCGATCTGGGTCTGGTGCATTGGCTCTCCACTGGCAACAGAACCGATCTGGGTCTGGTGCATTGGCTCTCCACTGGCAACAGAACCGATCTGGGTCTGGTGCATTGGCTCTCCACTGGCAACAGAACCGGAGACCCAACAGCTTTCCATTAATAACCAAAAACGCTTCCTGGTGCCAAATCCTATTAAATACAAAAGGACAAAACAAAAACCGGACCAAATGTTGGATTCTTTGGGCACACCGTGTGGTCTTACTGTGCCCAAAGAATCCAACATTTGTGCCACACCCATTAGTCCGGGGTTTTTTTTCGTAGCCTCCCATTAAAGTGGAACTTCACGCTCACAATCAACATTGATTATTTTTAATCCCTATGCTGCCAACGGTCGTAAAAAGATAGGAAGGTATATCATATGTACCAGTTTTAAACTTTTTTTTTTACATTTCTTTAGTTACTTCCTGGTTCCTTGCCTAGGCAAATTATGTCATATATCCCAGGAGTCTTCAGGAGGGAAGGAGGAGTTCTGAACCAAGCACATCCTCTGTCTCCATGCCTGAGCTAAGGGCAGATGGATTCCAGGAAGTAAATGCTACATGAATCATCTGCCCTTACTCAAGATGGACAAGACCAGAAATGCTAGGGGGTGTTTTTCAAAGTGATTTCTCAACAAAATAAAGCAAAGAGATATGGATGGGAGAGTTTGCTTTGAATATTAAACCTGAATTAAATAGGGTTTTTGGTTGGTGGTGCCCAGATGCAGTGAAGATCTGCATTAAGGTGTACTTGTGGTCCCACAAATTCTGCAAATGTGAAGGATCATGGTGGAAGGTGCCACCATTGTCTTGGTTACACCCCCCAGACTAGAGTAGAAAGATCATCATTGTGGGAGGACAATGATTACGAGGGGATCATCTGCGTGCGTTCACTTTCAAGGCTGCACCGGCTCGGTTTGTACCTATGTACAGAGGGGAATCATGTAGAACGTGTTGCTGGAACAAGGAGGTTCTCAAAACGGCAATAGAAGCCACTCTTGGCATTGGCTAACTGGACCTTGTAAACCCATTTGCCCTCAATGGCTCCTTCAGAAAGGGAAACCATGAAGAGAGTTGGCCTTGGTGTTTCCCAAAAGCTCAATGGGCTCTGAGTAAGTCAGACCTGCTAGGCAAGAAAGTAGAAGAGCAGCCCACAAAAAGTAAAAATATCCAATTTTGGGAGAAGGAGGGGGATGGAGCCAGATAAAAGCAATTACTTTTGGAGGTGAACAAAGTAAAAAAATAAACTTTTGCCATCCCATCTTTTGTTGGGTTCATTAACTTTTATTATGATGGCACCCAGTCTTGGCCCGAGTGAGGTAGGGTTGGGGTAGGGTTGCCACCTCAATCCATTAAAACCGAACACATATGAACTACACAGGTTCCAAGGCCATTTTAATTCAGATAAGGCACCAAGTGTGTTTAATGACCACCTTAATCAGCCACAGAACCTGTGTGATGAATACATGTTCGGTTTTAAAGGGATGAGGTGGCAACCCCAAGTTGGGAACGCATAATGGAGGGAAGGAGTCTTCAAATGCAGCATCACAATTGTCCTTCCAGTACCTGCGGGAGCATTGACAACTGCCAGCCAATGAGCACTACCGGTACATCCAAATTAACCACCACGTTCACAACCTGCTTCGTTGCCACGAGGGACCACCCCGAACACTTCTTTTGAAAACTATTGCCAAAAGGACTCGTACTTGAAAGGCCTGGTCTCAGATCTCTACGCCTCTAACCAACTTGATGGACTCAGACTCACCTTTTAATATGGAGAAGTGGGCAGGCGAGTTAGGCAAAACCCCCAATCAAGCCACAGGGACCAAGATCTGGATAGCCTCCTCCATGCGCCTGGAATATTTTAGCTCAGGAAAATGCCTACAAAATACTTGCTTGATGGTACATGACCCTGGACTAAGTGTCTAAATGTACCCCATTGGTATCCCCCATATGTTTCTGTGGCTGTAGAGAGAAAGGCACCTTATTCCATGTTTGGTGGTCCTGCCCCAAGACCATTTGGTTCTGGATGTGGGTTTAGCAACACTCCAAGGACTTATCTGATCATAGTATATACCTGCAACAGGAAAATCAGTTTGCATATGCAGTAAAGCATACTTGTTATACTCACTGCGGAACCTAAGGGATTAATACTCTACATTGTATAAAAAGGCGGTTTGATTCCATCTTCTCTGATACTCCTTCCACAGTCCCCAATCCATCTGTTGATCGTACAGAGCCGTAGGAGGCACTCTGCACATGTTCAGTTTGGTGTGTATTGCTAGAGGTTTTTCTTCTTCTTGGGAGAGTGCATGTGATCAGCACAGGACCAATCAGTGCTGTCCAGACAGAGGGTCAGGGGTTATGCAGCCTCATAGGACAAATCAGGGGAGAATGAAAACTCCTCCTACAAGCTTAAACCAGTGCTCTGCTGGGACACTGATAGAAGTCACAAGACTGCTATATACTGCTGATGAAAAAGGTATTTAGCAGCTTATATTTACTAAAACAATTACATTTCCACGTTCCGTGGGAGAGCCGATATAGTGAATGCGGGGCCCCGGGGACAGCCGATATAGTGAATGCGGGGCCCCCGGGGACAGCCGATATAGTGAATGCGGGGCCCCCGGGGACAGCCGATATAGTGAATGCGGGGCCCCCGGGGACAGCCGATATAGTGAATGCGGGGCCCCCGGGGACAGCCGATATAGTGAATGCGGGGCCCCCGGGGACAGCCGATATAGTGAATGCGGGGCCCCCGGGGACAGCCGATATAGTGAATGCGGGGCCCCCGGGGACAGCCGATATAGTGAATGCGGGGCCCCCGGGGACAGCCGATATAGTGAATGCGGGGCCCCCGGGGACAGCCGATATAGTGAATGCGGGGCCCCCGGGGACAGCCGATATAGTGAATGCGGGGCCCCCGGGGACAGCCGATATAGTGAATGCGGGGCCCCCGGGGACAGCCGATATAGTGAATGCGGGGCCCCCGGGGACAGCCGATATGGTGAATGCGGGGCCCCCGGGGACAGCCGATATGGTGAATGCGGGGCCCCCGGGGACAGCCGATATGGTGAATGCGGGGCCCCCGGGGACAGCCGATATGGTGAATGCGGGGCCCCCGGGGACAGCCGATATGGTGAATGCGGGGCCCCCGGGGACAGCCGATATGGTGAATGCGGGGCCCGGGGACAGCAGATATAGTGAATGCGGGCCCCGGGGACAGCAGATATAGTGAATGCGGGGCCCGGGGACAGCAGATATAGTGAATGCGGGGTCCGGGGTTTAATCTGAAACCCCTGGGAGGTGCTATTAACAGTTCACTCATTGTCTAGAAAGCAGGCAGGTTTTGTGTTTCTAGCTACATGGCAAACTCCGGGCAGAGCATGGAAACAACCATTTCCTAAAGTGTGACAGAGGCTCATGGGCACAATAGTGCATAGGAAGTTCACCTCCATTCTAGGAGGACAGCCATGCCAAATTTCCCAAAGTTTGGGATTCTTCATAGAATACCCAGGGGGACCGGCTTGATCATGCTCAGCAACTCTCAGATGCTATGTCCTGGCTGTACCCTGCGGGACAGACTCCCCCCCCCCCCCCCCCCCCCCTATTTTTTTTTTTCCTTCTTCCCAGGCAAGTAGCCCTTCTTACTCTCACCTTTCTTAACTACACCCCTTCCTTATGGCATTGGGTATGGTCAGTGAAGGACAACCCCGAGATGAACCTCATTGATCCTCTCACCTGTGAACTTTTAAAACACTGTTGGGTATTGAATTCTACATTTAGCCTCCCTGGTATGGCCTACTGCAACCTTGAAACCATTGATGAGTTATGCCTTCGTCATGACGTGGTACCATGTCACTGTGCATTTGACTGCTGTCTACACCCTCTCAATTGTAAAGTTGAAATAAAAAACAAAAAAAAACAGCAAAACAAGAAAACAGAAAAAACACCAACCCTCCCCCCCCCCAAAAAAAATTAAACCAAAACACCCCAACCAAAAAAACCCAAAACAAAACCTAAACCCTCCAAAAAAAAACTTGTTAAAAGAAAAATTGTGAGTCTCACGTCTTGTGTGTAGTCCTTCAGTACTCCATCGTACACGTCTGTTCCATTGGGCCGGTTAATGGCAATTCCTTTGGTTGGATTACTGAACACAAAAAAATACATTGTATATTATTAGCATTCAGAACGGACACATTAGAACGATTCAAATTTTAGGGTGCGCCTATAGATATAGTACAGCGAGTGAGCGTTGTCCCCCTACAGCAGAAAGATGTATTTGCATGCGCACTACCCTAAGTAACACCCACCAGGACTGAAAGAACTGAAATCCAATAAAGGGGTGGGGCCAGGGACTGTCAGGCTGGGGAGGAAAGGGTTAGATTATGCTGGACAGGAGGGTCAGCTGCCCTGGGCGCAGAGAAGCAAGGGGTAAAATGATGGATGCAGTGTGGTACACCCATTCTGGGGCATGCATTACCAGTGGGGTACAGGCGGGCGAACTGTGAATCCTTGCCCTGGGCGCTGCATGACCCTGTCCCAGTACTGGCTGGACATCCTCCAGCCAGGAAATGAGGCAGAGCTCTATCTAGCTTGCTGCAGCTTGTAATACAATACTTTGAAAAGGATTGGCTGTTCGCAATATCTAGAGGATCGACTTCCTACTGGGCATCCAACTGATTGTGTAAGGGACCGCCCAGCGACACCACTAGCACTCCACTAATCAGGCGTCCACAGCGCACGGAGTCTAAGTCCCAGAGTACTTGTTCACCAGGGCCCCTGATGGTGGGGATGGACTTTGAGTACCCCGGAACCAGGTCGTGCTTACTGAGGATACCCGTCAGTGGTAGAGGTGTTCGCCAGGGGCTCCCACGGGAGAGAGCCTGATACGAGGAGGTCTGGAGACCCCGCTGAGAGGGATGGATGGATGGATGAGCGAGTGCAGAGTCAGGCAAGCCGGGTCGGTAACAGGGAGGACAGTACGGTACAAGGCAGTGGGCAGAGAATAGTCGGGTCACACGCCAGGTCAGCAACAGTAGGTCAGATCCAATAGGGGACATACGGAAGAGAGGTCAGGCAAAGCAAGGGTCTGGGCAGGAGAATTCAGCAGTGGTCAGGTACAATCCGGGTCAGCAACTTACAGGTACAGGTTCAGGATACAGGATGCAAGGACAAGACCAGAAGGCACCGAATGACAGCTCAGGGCCGTTTAAATATCGCGCCCTGCGCTGCCATTGGTGCCCAGCGGGCGGCCGCGGCTCCTACTGCGCATGCGCAAACTCGCGCGCGCCGCGGCCGGCCCGGACCTAGAGCTCGCGTCCCTGCACAGGGCGGCATACTGCGCCTGCCCCATCGCAGCGGGGATCGAGGGGATCCTCTATATGGTGATACAATGTAACACAATCAGTCTCAGATGTCACTCACTGAAAGCTTCAAATATACTCTGGTTGGAGTTACAGGTACTCCCTTCCCCCTCCTCTGTCCTAATACCAAGAACCAACATTCTCTTCTCTGGACTTATTAAAGTGGAACTCCAGCAGAACACAGTCAAACGGTTCTCCAGTTTTATTGTACAGAACACTTACCGTTTTATTATATGCGATATCATCGGTCATCATCATCACGATCTGTTCATCGGGGATGCCATGCTTCTTGAGGATTTGATAAGCGTGGCACAAGTTCGCCTGGGAATACAAAGTCAGAAGAAAATGTTATATACAGTTCGAGGAGAAAGAATCCCAGAGATTTCCCAGTTCAGTAAGTGACCACGGAAAGGACAAACACACAACGCATTTTGGGGGCCCCCAAAGATCTCCCCCTTCCTCAGGCCTTAACCACTTCCCTACTGGGACAAAATCTAACTTTTTATGCACACAAAAAAAAAAAAAAAAAGCAAAAAAGCAAAAAAAAAACCCAAAAAAAAAAAACAAATGCAGATTGTTAACAGCAAACCCGGCACAATGTATATATTTTCTGAAAGGAGGAACCCTGGAGATAAATGGTAAATGATACCATTGTTACCATGATGATAAATGGTAGCAGTTTTTTTATGTTGTATGATATTTGGGCAGCTATTTAGCAAATGCACATTTAGGAAAAAATACAATAAAATGAACGTTAGCGCAATCATACATTATACCCAACATTGCATAGGGAAGGAAAAAAAAAAAAAAAGGATTTTTAAAGGTGCGCAACAAATTTCACACTTAATATGTTCTGAAATCAATACAAAGCTTTATTCCATATTATCATAGAAATAAAAAAACAAAAAAAAAAAAAAACACATCACATTAGTAGTCTTGAAAGATATAAAACCAGCATGACACTTCATATGGCTTGAAGTTCACCATGCAACAATTCCAATGCAACACGTTTTGAGAAATTTCTGGCTTCAGGAGACTTAAGCAGGCCATACATGGCTCGAATTCCGAACAATTTTTCAATCGAAAACATAGTTCGTTCTGTAGTCTGATGGTGCCACCAATGAATTCAAAAATCGGTCGTTTTTTTTACGAATTTTCCAGCATGCCCGATAAAACGAAATGTGGAACCACGGAAATCGACCGGTGCCATTGCCCCACTAAGAGCAAAAAAATCAGCCGATTATTCTTAGGTCCGATTTTTGAAGGAAAAATAGTTTGAAAAATCGACCCACGTATGTCCGGCCTTACGGAAGATTGCATGTAATTGCCACTAAAAGACAGGTGTGTCTTGATATATGAAAAAAAAAAAAAAAAAACAAACAAGCATCTACTTCTATATCCTCAAAAGAGTCCAAGATGAGGGAAAAGGGCTGCAACCCACCAGTGCGGACCCCCCCTACACAGAACTGTAGAGTACAAAACCCCCTATTGGCGAACTTATTCACCTCAGGGAATCCAAAATTAGATATCGGTAACAAAATACTTTAAGGGATGCAGGAGAGAGACCCCACCAAACAATCAGAGAGACCATATACTTGCAAGGTCACAGAGGCTGGGTGTAGCCATACATTATACCCAATTTCTGGATAAAATAGAAAAGATTGGGTTGTGCCAAGTAGATATCAACTATATGTTAAAGTTTTACTAAAAAGGTCAAACTTTTAAAAAAATGTAAATAAAAAAAAAAAAAAAAATCATGTTATGCTGACCTGCTCTGTGCACTGGTATTGCACAGAGCAGCCCCTCTTCTCAGGTCCAACCCCCCCCCCGGGGGGGTGGGAATCTTGGCTCCTCCTTTTCTTCCTGTGTCCCCATAGCAAGCTGCTTCCTATGGAGGCACACATTGTCTGCATACTCCTCTGCTTTGTGTCTATGGAGCCCTGCTCCATAGATTTGCACAACGGGACTTCGCTCCACCCCCCCCACTGCATTTGATTGACAGCAGCAGGAGCCAATGGCTTCCGCTGCTGCTCAAGTGCTGTGTGAAGAGGAAGAGATGCAGCCGTGTGCAGCGCTATTCTTCCCTATATAGAAAAAAAAAAAAGTAAAAAACTGATTGACCGATCTGAACTGTATTTGAAGAATAGCTGGTTGCTAAAGGGCGGGCCAGCAAGCGGGCCACCTTGTCCTTAATAACCAACGACTTCCCTTGCTGGTTCCTCACTGATAGCTGAATGAGAAACCAAAAAAAAAAAAACCAACAAAAAAAAAACAAAACAAAAAAATAAAACACAGCAAAACACCACAACAACCCCACCCCCCAAAAAAAGAAAAAATACCACACACTTACCAGTAATTAAAAATGCTGGGGGGGGGGGGGGGGGGGGATAATAAAAATAAATATATATACATAAAAATAATTTATACAGTATGTATGTGGGGGAACATACATATCAAAATATTAAAGAAAATGGCATGGGGGTCCCCCCCAAAATCCAATCCAGGCCCTTATCTAAGCATGCAGCCCAGCAGGTTAGAAAGGGGGGGGGATGAGCAAGTGCCCCCCCCCCCCCCCAACACAAACCATACTGGGCAACATGCCCTCACCATGGGGGGCTGGCTGGGCTGCACGTTAGGATTAGAATCTGATCGCACGCAGTTTTTTTTCCAGATTTTTTAATTGCCAGCAATTGTATATTTTGCCTCTGACAGCTGATGAGTCAATGGCTGTCAAGGACATGGCGGCTGCTGCTTAGTGGCCAGCTATTCTTCAAGAAGAAATTGGATCGGTCAGTCAACTTTCAACCGATTCGAATTCTAATCATTGAAAAAAAAAAAAAATTGCCTATTTTAATTTAACAAATTTTTCATTTTTATCAAAAATTTGAGAAAACAAAAAAAAAATAAAAGGAAAAGGCACACAAAGTTCTACAAATCTATTGTATAGTCTGCTCATTAGATGGGACACCAAGGAGGGAGCAAATGTTCGGCCATTGTTCACCAATTGTTTATGCCACAGAGCATGGCTACCTGGGCATCTAATGTTGGCTACTAGATATAAAATCTTAACGCTGAATTTTGTGAATTAGGCAAAATATACCTTTGCAGTGGGCATGACCCGTGAGACAGAATTATGCATCAGGGGAGCTGT
Organism: Staurois parvus; assembly: GCA_951230385.1. Lineage (NCBI taxonomy): Eukaryota > Metazoa > Chordata > Amphibia > Anura > Ranidae > Staurois > Staurois parvus. Next base: position 145,372 of record CATNWA010011083.1, on the reverse strand, counting down.
CTGTAGTAAAGTGCCGACACGTGACACGTCATACATATTTATGCATCAGGGGAGCTGTCTGTAGTAAAGTGCAGACACGTGACACGTCATACATATTTATGCATTGGAGGAGCTGTCTGTAGTAAAGTGCCGACACGTGACACGTCATACATATTTATGCATTGGAGGAGCTGTCTGTAGTAAAATGCTGACACGTCATACATGTCTATGCATCAGGGGAGCTGTCTGCATTAAAGTGCGGCACGTCATACACATTTATGCATTGGAGTAGCTGTCTGTAGTAAAGTGCTGACACATGACCCGGCATACGTATCTATGCATCGGGGAGCTGTCTGTAGTAAAGTGCTGACACATGACCCAGCATACGTATCTATTGCATCGGGGAGCTGTCTGTAGTAAAGTGCTGACACATGACCCAGCATACATATCTATGCATCAGGGGAGCTGTCTGTAGTAAAATGCTGTCACGTGACCCGCCATACATATCTATGCATCAGGGGAGCTGTCTGTAGTAAAATGCTGTCACGTGACCCGTCATACATATCTATGCATCAGGGGAGCTGTCTGTAGTAAAGTGCTGACGCAAGACCAGTCATACATATCTATACATTGGAGGAGCTGTCTGTAGTAAAGTGCCGTCACGTGACCCGTCATACATATCTATGCATCAGAGGGTCTAGTTGCAATAAAAATGCCAATACATTACATTTTCTACATATCGATCCAAAAGAGGGGCTGTCTGTAGTGTAATTTCTGACATGTGACAAGTCATGTATATCTGCATGTCAGAGGCGGTGTGTATAAGGGGGAGGGACCTACATGACCATATCCTTCATAAATCTGCTCCAATCCCTACAGAGCATATAATAAATACAGATCCCGGCGCTGAAAATGAAATGTTATCACTGATGACAGAAGGTGAATTCAGGAGCTCTCACCTGATGTCTATAGTTGATCCAGCCATTGGAGCCGGCCACCAGGACCACCCAGTGCTTCCCCCCATCTTGTGGGTCATCGAAAGGCATAGATGCAGCCAGGACAGCGAGGCCGAAGATTAATGTCAATGGAACCATCTTGTATCAAGTCTCAGGATCCTGAAGAGACAACATGAGGAGCGATTATACACGAGGAGCAGGAGAGATATCTCCTCGGTTGTATGTTCTGGGCCACAGACTGAGGACTACAATACCCCCACCTGGGACTACAATACCCCCACTGGAGTCCAAGCATGTACATCAGGAAAGCCTATAGATGTTAACACCAATATCCTGACATCCTGCTCTGCGGGGTTGTGTGATAGACCTGCAGCTGCAATATTTATACACTACAAAGCAGAATTGATTGAACTTCAGCTTGTTTTATGAATTGAGCTGATCTATGAATTGAGCTGATCTATGAATTGAGCTGATCTATGAATTGAGCTGATCTATGAATTGAGCTGATCTATGAATTGAGCTGATCTATGAATTGAGCTGATCTATGAATTGAGCTGATCTATGAATTGAGCTGATCTATGAATTGAGCTGATCTATGAATTGAGCTGATCTATGAATTGAGCTGATCTATGAATTGAGCTGATCTATGAATTGAGCTGATCTATGAATTGAGCTGATCTATGAATTGAGCTGATCTATGAATTGAGCTGATCTATGAATTGAGCTGATCTATGAATTGAGCTGATCTATGAATTGAGCTGATCTATGAATTGAGCTGATCTATGAATTGAGCTGATCTATGAATTGAGCTGATCTATGAATTGAGCTGATCTATGAATTGAGCTGATCTATGAATTGAGCTGATCTATGAATTGAGCTGATCTATGAATTGAGCTGATCTATGAATTGAGCTGATCTATGAATTGAGCTGATCTATGAATTGAGCTGATCTATGAATTGAGCTGATCTATGAATTGAGCTGATCTATGAATTGAGCTGATCTATGAATTGAGCTGATCTATGAATTGAGCTGATCTATGAATGGAGCTGATCTATGAATGGAGCTGATCTATGAATGGAGCTGATCTATGAATGGAGCTGATCTATGAATGGAGCTGAATGACGGCGCTTGTCTCCTGCATGTGTCTGCTGCCATAGACTAATGCTGTCAATCCTCCTCAAGTATTCAGACTTCTTACAAGAAATCCTTAGACAAAAGGCGGGACTGTGGACGTGGCATACTGGGACAGAGGCGGGACTGTGGACGTGGCATACTGGGACAGAGGCGGGACTGTGGACGTGGCATACTGGGACAGAGGCGGGACTGTGGACGTGGCATACTGGGACAGAGGCGGGACTGTGGACGTGGCATACTGGGACAGAGGCGGGACTGTGGACGTGGCATACTGGGACAGAGGCGGGACTGTGGACGTGGCATACTGGGACAGAGGCGGGACTGTGGACGTGGCATACTGGGACAGAGGCGGGACTGTGGACGTGGCATACTGGGACAGAGGCGGGACTGTGGACGTGGCATACTGGGACAGAGGCGGGACTGTGGACGTGGCATACTGGGACAGAGGCGGGACTGTGGACGTGGCATACTGGGACAGAGGCGGGACTGTGGACGTGGCATACTGGGACAGAGGCGGGACTGTGGACGTGGCATACTGGGACAGAGGCGGGACTGTGGACGTGGCATACTGGGACAGAGGCGGGACTGTGGACGTGGCATACTGGGACAGAGGCGGGACTGTGGACGTGGCATACTGGGACAGAGGCGGGACTGTGGACGTGGCATACTGGGACAGAGGCGGGACTGAGGACGTGGCATACTGGGACAGAGGCGGGACTGTGGACGTGGCATACTGGGACAGAGGCGGGACTGTGGACGTGGCATACTGGGACAGAGGCAGGACTGTGGACGTGGCATACTGGGACAGAGGAGGGGCTGCAGGGGCGTCCTTAGGGTTGGTGTCACCCGGTGCGGTAACACTTGGTGACACCCCCTCCGACGATCCCTACAGAATGGATCGGATCTGCGGATTGAGCATAATGGATCGGACTCCGATCCATTATGCTCCCCAATCTGCAGATCCCATCCATCCTGTGGGGATCGTCGGCATGCAACCTATACGGGGTGACACTGGACCCGCTCCACGAAAAGGTAAGTTGTAAAAAAGCCAACGATCCCCGCAGGAAGGATTGGATCTGCGGATTGAGCATAATGGATTGGACTTCGATCCATTATGCTCCCCAATCCACAGGTCTGATCCATTCTGCGGGGATCGTCGGCTTGCTTTACAACTTACCTTTTCGTGGAGCGGGTCCGGTGTCACCCCATGCAGTAGGTGTCACCCTGTGCGGCGCGCACCCCCTGCACCTGCCTAGGGATGCCACTGGGTGACTGTGGACGTGGCATACTTGGATTTTGCAAAAGCGTTTGACACAGTTCCCCACACACAGCTAATAGGTAAGGTAAAGTCTACAGGCTTGGGGAAAAAAAAAAAAAAAACTGTATGTAAACGGATAGAAAACTGACTAAAAGATTGTATTCAGAGAGTAGTGGGTAATGATTCATACTCTGCATGGTCTAGGAGTGTCAGTGGGGTACCCCAAGGTTCGGTGTCAGTGGGGTACCCCAGGGTTCAGCGTCATTAGTGGGGTACCCCAAGGGTCAGTATCATTAGTGGGGTACCCCAAGGGTCAGTATCATTAGTGGGGTACCCCAAGGGTTCAGTGTTATTAGTGGGGTACCCCAAGGTTCAGTGTCATTAGTGGGGTACCCCAAGGTTCAGTGTCATTAGTGGGGTACCCCAGGGTTCAGTATCATTAGTGGGGTACCCCAAGGGTCAGTATCATTAGTGGGGTACCCCAAGGGTTCAGTGTTATTAGCGGGGTACCCCAAGGGTTCAGTGTTATTAGCGAGGTACCCCAAGGTTCAGTGTCATTAGTGGGGTACCCCAGGGTTCAGTGTCATTAGTGGGGTACCCCAGGGTTCAGTGTCATTAGTGGGGTACCCCAGGGTTCAGTGTTGGGACCCTTACCTTGTAATATATTTATAAACGATATAGGTTCAGGGATTTCAGTCTTTGCAGATGACACCAAGCTGTGCCGGGAAAAACGTCCTTACAGGATGTCTCCAACTTACAAGCCGACCTCAATGCTCTGTGTAATTGGGGGACTATGGGGCCAATGAGGGCTAATGTTGATAAATGTAAGATTCTGCACTTGGGGGCTAAGAATATGCATGAATCATACATACTGGGGGGGTACAACTGGGGGGTCAATAGTGGAGAAGGATCTGGGGGGGTCAATGGTGGAGAAGGATCTGGGGGGGGGGGGTCAATGGTGGAGAAGGATTTGGGGGGTCAATGGTGGAGAAGGATCTGGGGATTCTGGTAGATCACAAGCTTAATAATGGCAGCAATGCCAAGCTGCGGGTTGGAGAGAGAGAGAAAAAGAGATAGAGAACCCCCCCCCCCCCCCGTACAAATTAGTAAGACCTCATCTGGAATGTGCAGTTCAGTGTTGGGTTCCAATTCACAAAAAGAACATTGGGGAACTGGAGAAAGTACAGAGATGGGCAACCAAACTGATACGAGGCATGGAGGAGATCAGCTATGAGGAAAGATTAGAGGAACTGAATGTATTCTCTCTGGAGAACAGGAGATTAACAGGAGATACGGTCTCCATGTATCATACGTAAGGGGGGATACGATCTCCATGTATCATACGTAAGGGGGGGATACGATCTCCATGTATCATACGTAAGGGGGGATACGATCTCCATGTATCATACGTAAGGGGGGGATACGATCTCCATGTATCATACGTAAGGGGGGGGGGGGATACGATCTCCATGTATCATACGTAAGGGGGGGGGGATACGATCTCCATGTATCATACGTAAGGGGGGGGGGGATACGATCTCCATGTAGAATACGTAAGGGGGGATACGATCTCCATGTAGAATACGTAAGGGGGGATACGATCTCCATGTAGAATACGTAAGGGGGGATACGATCTCCATGTAGAATACGTAAGGGGGGGATACGATCTCCATGTAGAATACGTAAGGGGGGATACGATCTCCATGTAGAATACGTAAGGGGGGGATACGATCTCCATGTAGAATACGTAAGGGGGGATACGATCTCCATGTAGAATACGTAAGGGGGGATACGATCTCCATGTAGAATACATAAGGGGGGATACGATCTCCATGTAGAATACATAAGGGGGGATACGATCTCCATGTAGAATACATAAGGGGGGATACGATCTCCATGTAGAATACATAAGGGGGGATACGATCTCCATGTAGAATACATAAGGGGGGATATGATCTCCATGTATAATACATAAGGGGGGATACGATCTCCATGTATAATACATAAGGGGGGATATGATCTCCATGTATAATACATAAGGGGGGATACGATCTCCATGTAGAATACATAAGGGGGGATACGATCTCCATGTAGAATACATAAGGGGGGATACGATCTCCATGTATAATACATAAGGGGGGATATGATCTCCATGTATAATACATAAGGGGGGATATGATCACCATGTATAATACATAAGGGGGGATATGATCACCATGTATAATACATAAGGGGGGATATGATCACCATGTATAATACATAAGGGGGGATATGATCACCACGTATAATACATAAGGGGGGGTATGATCTCCATGTATAACAAAAAAGGAAGCTCCTCCCCCCCAGACCCCCACCATCCAGCAGCCAATGACATGCATGCCCCTCCTACCATCCATATCAGGTGTCACATGCTCCCAATGCTCATGACTCATCACACATTGTTGTTGGTTACAAAGTTGCAACATTTTAGGAAGATTTTTGTATTGTATCCATCATGGGAAGTGATAGACCCCTCCCCCCCCCCCCCCCTCCTCCATCCACAACTGACAAACTTTGCCCAGGAATTGAACTTTATCTTTTTTTTAATCAGGTTTTTTTTTTTTTTATTTTTTGCACACGTGTTAAAATCAGCATCTTTCACTGAAAATGACCTTCGACCCCCAAACATTCTACATTTTCTGACAGTTAAGGCCCTGGAGAATACAATGGGGGGAGGGGTAGTTGCAATTTTTTTTTTTTTTTTTTTTTTGCATCGCGTGATATTTGTGCAATTGTTAAGATGGGTTCACATATATGCGGTGCGGCATATCGCATGCGAGTTGCATCGGACCCGCACCGCATTTATGTGCAAATCACATGCAATTTGTGTGCGGTGCGATCGAAGCCATACATTTTGTATGGCTCTAATCGCACCGCACCCAAAACACGCAGGACCCTTTTTTGGGTCCACACTAGAATCGGATCGTATGGGTATTCACACCTATGGGATCCGATTCTGCACATCGCACCACGTTTTGCGGACCGATTTCGGGGTGTTAACATACACACCCGCAGCGGTTCGCATGAACGGGGTGTGATTCTGATGCGGCGCGGAATTTGTACAGAAAATGCTGCGAATTCCAGACCCCATCAGTGTGAACTAGGGCTCAAAGTCGGGGTTAGATCGAGTAATTAGATACCAAACACGTCGAGCCTTGCGCCTGTGAAATACGGGAAAACAAAAAGGTACCCAAAATCCTCCATAAACGACGCTGTAAAATTCTGTCCAGCTCATCAATTCAGAGTCGCCCGGGAATTATGGCCCTAAAATGATTGCTCTGAGTCCAACGTTCACCGTGATATCTCACATGTGTGGTGCATTTTCTACACATCCACACCCAGGGGCAGACTGACAACTCATGGGGGCCCCGGGCAATAGGGGATCATGGGACCCCTGTGTCCTTGCCCACACTCAAAAAAGCCTATAAAAAAAAAAAAAAAAAAAAAAAAAAAAAAAAAAGTACCAGGGGCATTTCATGGGGCCCCCTACTGACCCCGGGCAGTGCCCGAGTGCTCGAATAGTCATTCCACCCCTATCCACGCCCTATGCTGCAGGTTTGCACTGAGGTGCGTACAAAGGGAGACTTATGCAGGCCATACATGGGTCAAATTCAGAATTATTTTTCATCTGAAAATTGAAAAAGTCGTTCGCTCAGTAATCCAATAGCGCCATCAATGATTTCGAAAATCGGCCGACCGAGTCATAAAGTTCACCCCATATAACAGGCAAAACTTCTGTTCCTACCAGGTCACGGCTCATGGCGCATATTCTTTTCAGAAAAACGATCGTACGATTTGACCATCGAGTCAAAAATTGGTCGTTTTTCATGGATTTTCCAATGTGCCCGATCATTGAAAAGGGGAGGAACCACAAAAAATCGGTCGGTGCCATTGATCCACTAACAGAGGGAAAATCAGCAGATATATCTTAGGTCCGATTTTTGGATGAAAAAAATCGGTCGAATTTTGACCCGTGTATGGCTGGCCTTATACAAGCCATACATGGTTCGAATTCCGAACAATTTTTGTACGAAAATCATACCCAAGAATAATTGGCCGATTTTAGCTCTGTTAGTGGGGCAATGGCATTGGTTGATTTTCGTGGTTCCTCCCCATTTCGTTTAATCGGGCATGCTGGAAAATTTGCGAAAAACAAATTTTTGAAGTCATTGGTGGCACCATTGGATTACAGAATGAACAAAGTTTCAATTTTCGGATGAAAAATCGTTTGGAATTCAAACCATGTATGGCCTGCATTACACCCCAGTCACCTCACGCCTGACTTGGAAATCGTGCGATTTATGCAGGCCATACATGGGTCGAATTCCGAGTGATTTTTCGTCCGAAAATCGAAAACGTTGGTAATCCGATGGCGCCATCAATGATTTTGAAAATTGGCCAACCGAGTCATAAAGTTCACCCCATAAAACAGGCAAAACTTCTGTTCCTTCCAGGTCACGGCTCATGCGCATATTCTTTTCGGAAAAATCGTATGATTTGACCATCGAGTCGAAAATCGGTCTTTTCACTAATTTTCCCAAAGTGCCTGATCCCTGAAAAGCGGAGTAACCACGAAAATCGGCCGGTGCCATTGACCCACTAACAGAGCGAAAATCAGCTAATTATTCTTAGGTCCGATTTTCGGATCAAAAATCAGTCGAATTTCGACCAGTGTATGGCTGGCATTACAGTGAAGTCGCACGGTTTTCAAAGTTGGGTGACACGCCGATATCATGTGTGATTTGCAAGACATCTGACGCAGATGTCTATGCAAATCGCACCAAAAGTAGTGCATGGACTACTTTAGAAATCGGTGCGACTCCGACCATCAGAACCGTGTCGACATGACCGCTGTAATGATGGAGAATAGGGTGCTCCTTGCCATGCGATTTGAAAGTCGCAGGGCATGCAAATCGCATGCCAAGTTGCACCCAGTGTGTCTAGGGTCTTATGCAGGCCATAGACGGGTCGAAAACCAGCTGTTTTTTTATTAAAAAAAAAAAAAAAAACACAAAAAAAAAAAAAAAAAAAAACGGTCATTCGATTGGCCGACGTTACCACCAACGGTAAAAAAAAAAAAATTGGCCGATTTTCGTCCTGTCTACGGCCGGCATTTAACCCCATAATTACTTCTGTCCCTGCAGAGAGCTCCGCTATTATATTTTACATGAAAGTCTTGCAGTTGCAACAATGTATCTATTTGTATCCATTTCGGATACAGATGGTTTTATTCGGATACAAATAGATATTGTTGCAACCGCAAGACTTTTCATATAAAATAGAATAGAGGACTGGAATTCTTCTGCTTCTTCTTCTTGCTGGTCACGGCTCATGCACAGATTTTTTATGGGTAAAATGATCGGCCGATTTGCCCATCATTGCTGGGAAAAATCGTCCGATCGTCAATATCGGCTGCGAATTTTCCAACTTGACCGATAAAATAAAAATGTGCCAAAACCCTGAAAAACGGCCGAGCAATTAACCCACTAACGGTGCGAAAATCAGCCGATTTTCGACCCGTCTATGGCCTGCATTAGTCTCCAATCACACCACTGCGATTTAAAAATCGCACAATTTGTGTGTAATTTCAGCTCGATTTCTGCTACTTGTGAAGATTTTCAACGATTTCTTGCAAAAAAAAAAAAACCACGTGTGTGCGCATGGAGCCTAGAATAGCAAGTTGCGGAGGGGGAAGGGTCAAACCAAAGAATGCAAAAGTTTACACACTACAGCTGTCTGTTATTGATCCCCTCCCCCTCCTCTGAGTGCAGCCTGCTGCTTACAACAACCCCCTCCAGCAATAGTCGCACAGTGACCCCTGCTCCCTCTGCCATCCCTTGTTCACAAAACGTCCTGAGACCCTCAGCCCGGGTTCACACTGATGCGGTGCGGAATTCGCAGCATTTTCTGAGCGAATTCCGCATCAGAATCGCACCCCGTTCATGCGAACCGCTGCGGGTGTGTATGTTAACTTAACAACGCCCCGAAAGCGGTCCGCAAAATGCGGTGCAATGTGCAGAATCGGATCACATAGGTGTGAATACCCATGCGATTTAATGATAGTGCGGACCCAAAAAAGGGTCCTGCACGTTTTTGGTGCGGGTGCGGTGCGATTAGAACCGTACATAATGTATGACTTCGATTGCACTGCACACAAATCACATGTGATTCGCACAGGAATGCGGTGCGGTTCTGGTGTGAATCACATGCGATATACCGCACCACATATATGTGAATCAGGGCTAAGTGCTCTCATAAGGGGGATAAAAAGCCCCCTATGTGATAACATGGGCAAGTGACAGGTCCTCTTTATGGAAACATCAGGGGTCTATTAGACCTCCACTGTTTCCCCTGCCCTTCGCGGCAGCTAATCAACCACAGATCACACTAGATTAGCTGCATGCTACAGTAGCTCAGGAATCACAGCTGTGGATCTGGGTGTGGTGCAATACAAGTCACTTCCAGGTTCATTAGTGGCGGGATAGGGGGGAGCAGATGTTTCCCGATCACCTCCTGCAGACACCACCGCAGCAGTGCTGGGATAAGGCAATATAGCGAACGCGGGGGTCCGGGGACAGCGGATACAGCGAACGCGGGGGTCCGGGGACAGCGGATACAGCGAACGCGGGGGTCCGGGGACAGCGGATACAGCGAACGCGGGGGTCCGGGGACAGCGGATACAGCGAACGCGGGGGTCCGGGGACAGCGGATACAGCGAACGCGGGGGTCCGGGGACAGCGGATACAGCGAACGCGGGGGTCCGGGGACAGCGGATACAGCGAACGCGGGGGTCCGGGGACAGCGGATACAGCGAACGCGGGGGTCCGGGGACAGCGGATACAGCGAACGCGGGGGTCCGGGGACAGCGGATACAGCGAACGCGGGGGGGTCCGGGGACAGCGGATACAGCGAACGCGGGGGTCCGGGGACAGCGGATACAGCGAATGCGGGGTCCGCCCCCCCAAATCCATATCAAATCTTTAGGAGGCCCTCAAATGCCAGGATAGTACAACCCCCCCACCCACCCACCCAATGACCCCTTTTTCGAAAGTAAACATTTCAAGCTATTTGGGAAGAGGCATGGGAGTATTTTGCAACTCATTTTTTGTCACGGGGTTTTAAAAAAGGAAAAAAGAAAATAGGAGTACATTTCTTTCTTCACTAGTTTTGGCTGTATACCTTGTATACCAGTCACAGTATAGAGGGGGGGGGGGGGGGGGGGGTGGGGGGGGGGGGGGGGGGGGGGGGGGGGGTGGGGCATGCGCCTCTAAACCAGGAAGCTCACTGACGCACGCAGGGGCGGACTGACCATTTGGAAACTCAGGCACTGCCCGAGGGCCCGGGGTCGGTAGGGGGCCCCACGAGATGCCCCTGGTACCTTTTTTCATAGGCTTTTTTGAGTTTGGGCAAGGACACAGGGGCCCCATGATCCCCTATTGCCCAGGGGCCCCATGAGTTGTCAGTCCGCCCCTGGACGCACGGGTACATCGCAATGCTTGCTGCTGGTTGCCAAGCAGTTAAATAAAACCTTTCCATTTTTTTTACCTATCTTATTTTTATAAATGTGACATCCGCCTCCCCCCCTCTCTAATAACATGGTAATGACATTATAATAGAACCTGATTTCATTTTCTCATTACATACCTTCTTTTAGGACCAGTGACATCATCGCTGGGACTCTGTGCTTCGCTATGCCGTTCAGGCAGATCATGGGGGGGGGGGGGGGTGCGTCAGGGTGCTGTATATAGCTTCCTGAAAACATCACAGCACCCTGCCTCAGTACTCCTCTTAACAGCCCACATGTGATGCTGAGCTTTCATGATTGAAAGGGGAGGGGCCAGGGATAGTCAGGCTGGGGGGAGGGCTAGATAATGCTGGATGTCCTCCAGCCAGGAAATGAGGCGGAGCTCTATCTGACTTGCTGCAGCTTCTAATGCACATTGTGAGAAGCTCACAGTGTGCAGTGACACCAGAGGAAGCCATTTCAGTCCAGGAGAGGAATCGGGACATCTGTGCAAGTCTGGAGATCAGATTGAAAGCTGAACTCCGGGCAATGTTTTTCCCCCCATGCAGTGGTGCTGTGTCCGCAGTGCATGGGCTAATTGCTCATTTTTGTCTAGGGATTCGTTGAGCCGAGATATACTCACCTAACCCTCCGATCCTCGATCCACCCTTTGGCTCCTGCCCACCCCCCTCGCAGTCCAGCTGTCTGTTCCCTGACGTCATCACGTAGACCGGCTCTAGATTCTGGATGTGAGGTCATCAGGAACAGTCCACCAGACATATGCAGTTCGTTTTGTTCTGTATCGAAATTCGGATTGAATTTTCATTATTCGGATGTATCCAAATTACAATATTAACGAATTTAAAAGAATCCGAAAAAACCAAAATAAAACTTCGTCCAAAATTCAAATAAAAAATCGAATAGAATTTGAATTGAATTCGAAAACAAATTTGAATTATAAACATATTGTTGACCATTGCTGATATCCTTCAGAGGCTGAGTGTGTGAGCCCGGGTTCCCGCTGACGCGGTGCGCAATTCCCAGCGTTTTCAGTGCGAATTCCACACCGCATCAGAATCTCTCCCCGTTCATGCGAACCGCTGCGGGTGTGTATGCTAAGCAGGGGCGGACTGACCATTTGAGCACTCGGGCACTGCCTGAGGGCCTGGGGTCAGTAGGGGGCCCCATGAGATGCCCCTGGTACCTTTCATTGGCTGTTTCATAGGCTTTTTTGGGTGTGGGCGAGGACACAGGGGCCCCCATGATCCTTTATTGTCCAGGGGCCCCATGAGTTGTCAATCCGCCCCTGATGCTAAGTTAACAACACCCTGAAAGCGGTCCGCAACATTCGGTGTGATGTGCAGAATCAGATCACATAGGTGCAGGGGTGGACTGACAACTCATGGGGTCCCCGGGCAATAGGAAATCATGGGGTCCCTGTATCCTTGCCCACACTCAAACCACACCCAAAAAAAGCCTATGAAAGGTACCAGGGGCATCTCAAGGGGCCCCCTACTGACCCAGGGCCCTTGGGCAGTGCCCAAGTGGCTAAATGATCAGTCCGCCCCTGTATAGGTGTGAATACCCGTGTGATCCGATTCTAGTGCAGACCCAAAAAAGGGTCCTGCATCTTCTCTGTGCTGTGTGAATAGAGCCATACAAAATGTGTGGCTCCTTATCGCACCGCACACAAATCGCATGTGATTTGCGCAGGATTGCGGTACGGTTCCTCTGCGAATCACATCCGCTGTACCGCGCCGCATATATGTGAACCCGGGCGTAGTGTTAGAATATAGCCGTCTTTGGAAATTCAAAGTTCCTAAGGAATAGAATAGATTAGAAAAAAAAAAGCTTTGAATAGAATAGAATAAAATAGAAAAGACTATAGCCATCTTCAGAAATTAGAATAGAAAATGAAATAGAATAGAAAAGAGAGTAAAACAGAACAGAAAATAAAGGAATAACATAGAAAAGAATAGAAAAAAAAGACTAGAATACAATAGAATAGAAAATAAAGGAACAGAAAATAATAGAATAGAATAGATTTGAATAATAATAATAATATGGCTTTGAAAGGTCCCTGATTGGAGGCAGATGACAATTTCCGCAGCCAGCCTGCAGTACACAGGGCTAGAAGAAAGCAGGAGGTCGTTATCTGACCAGTAGGACTCCTGAGGCTAATCAACTGCCCCAACCCCACACCCGGCCAGAAAAGGGCCTGAAGGGGGATGGATGGGATGGACATCCTGTGTGATCATCTGCTCAAGAGGAACTCAAAGTTGATCCTGGGAGGGGAAGGACCTTTGGTGCAAGAAGTCTTCAATGACTGTGATTACCATCCCCCCAGCTGGGGTGAGGGTCTCCAGTCTGGAAACAAAGGGTCCTGGTATGAGAGATGGGGAGAGAATGGGTGTATGTGTGTTACACTGGAGGAAACCCCCTTCTTCCCCCATCATCCCATTCACTGCCCCCATGACCTCCTGCTCTCTATCTCCCTTGTCTCCTCCTCCCATGCTTGTCTCCAGGACTTCTCCAGAGCTTCCCCCATCCTCTGGAACTCTCTACCCCAATTTATCAGACTATCGCCTACTCTGCTCACTTTTAGATTATCTCTGAAAACCGATCTCTTCAGGGAAGCCTATCCTGCCCTCAGCTAATAATGGAATCTTCTATTCCTTCTACCAGTCCATCCCCCACAGTTACTACCTTTTGTACCACTAGCCCCTCCCTCTTAGATTGTAAGCTCCCAGGATCAGGGCCCTCCTATCCCTCTTGTATTGAACTGTATTGTTGCTGTATTGTCTCCCGTTATATTGTAAAGCGCTGAGCAAACTGTTGGCGCCATAAATCCTGTATAATAATAATCACCCATTCCCTGCCCCCATCACCCCATTCCCTGCCCCCATCACCCCATTCCCTGCGCCCATCACCCCATTCCCTGCCCCTATAACCCCTGCCCCCATCACCCCATTCCCTCCCCCCCATTCCCTGCCCCCATCACCCCATTCCCTGCCCCCATCACCCCATTCCCTCCCCCATTCCCTGCACCCATCACCCCATTCCCTGCCCCCATCACCCCATTCCCTCCCCCATTCCCTGCCCCCATCACCCCATTCCCTGCACCCATCACCCCATTCCCTGCCTCCTCTCTTTATTTATAATGTATTTACTTCCCATGTTTGTAAAACAATCCTGAACCCCATCTTATGACGTAGTCGTCCTTCACGAAGATCGAGACCCCAACCAGAGCTCATTGTCCTCCTGACCTTCCTCTAGATCCGGGGGACTCTTGTTGTTTCGGGAGGGAAATGCAGCAAACTGCACTAGAATCGCTGACGTCTACATTTCTTATCTGCTGATAAAGTCACAAAGTGTCAGCTCTGCGACATGTGACTGATGTGCTAAGGAGACTCTGTGATGGGGGAAGGGAAGGTCTAGTGTAATGGGGGGGGGTGTTAACATGATGGGGTTGATCACTGATGTGATGGGGGTGAACTCTGAATTGCAAGGGGAACCTATGACATGATGGGAGGATCTCTGATGTAATGGGGGTGACCTCGGACTTGAGGGGGACTCTGAGTTAATGGGAGGACTTCTGATGTAATGGGGGGTGACCTCTGGCTTGAAGGAGGGAACTTTGAGCTGATGGGGGAACCTCTGATGTGATGGGGGAACCTCTGATGTGATGGGGGACCCCTGATGAGGTGGGGGGATCTCCAGTGTGATGGGGGAGACCTCTGATGTGATTAGAGGCCCTCTGATGTGAAAGGGGGGGGCTCTAATGTGAAGGGGGGGGCTCTAATGTGAAGGGGGGGCCTCTAATGTGAAGGGGGGAACCTCTAATGTGAAGGGGGAACCTCTGACTTGGTGGGGGAACCTCTAACATAATGGGGACCTCTGAAGTGATGAGGACCTCTGATGTGATGGGGGGACCTCTGACTTGGTGGGGGAACCTCTAACGTAATGAGAGGACCTCTGATGTGATGGAGGACCCCTGATGTGGTGGTGGGGGATCTCTAGTGTGATGGGGGGACCTCTGACGTGATGTGGGGACCTCTGATATGATGGGAGGACCTCTGATGTGGGGGGGGATCTCTAGTTTGATGGGGGGGACCCCTGGTGTGATGTGGGGACCCCTGGTGTGATGTGGGGACCCCTGACGTGATGGGAGGACCCCTGATGTGGTGGGGGATCTCTAGTGTGATGGGGGGACCCCTGATGTGGTGGGGGGATCTCTTTTGTGATGGGGGGGGCCTCTGACTTGATGGGGGGACCTCTGATGTGATGGGAGGACCTCTGATGTGATGGGGGGGGACCTCTGATGTGGTGGGGGGGACCTCTGATGTGGTGGGGGGATCTCTAGTGTGATGGGGGGGACCCCTGATGTGATGGGAGGACCTCTGATGTGGTGGGGGGGGGGATCTCTTGTGTGATGGGGGGGCCTCTGACTTGATGGGGGGACCTCTAACGTAATGGGAGGACCCCTGATGTGATGGGAGGACCCCTGATGTGATGGGGGGGACCTCTGACGTGATGTGGGGACCTCTGATATGATGGAAGGACCCCTGATGTGGTGAGGGGGATCTCTAGTGTGATGGGGGGACCCCTGATGTGATGTGGGGACCTCTGATGTGATGGGAGGACCTCTGATGTGGTGGGGGGGGGATCTCTAGTGTGATGTGGGGACCCCTGATGTGATGGGAGGACCTCTGATGTGGTGTGGGGGGGATCTCTAGTGTGATGGGGGGGGGACTCTGACTTGATGGGGGGGACCTCTAACGTAATGGGAACCTCTGATGTGAAGTTCATTTCATCGAGGTGGTTGTGTGCACCGTCCCAGATTTGGGTTTCCCATGAATAACATTTACATTTTTTATACTGTAGACTGGGGTGCCTGGAGATGGTCCTCTTTCAGTCACGGGACATTCTAAAAATATGGAAAAACAGTTCCCTAGAAAACTGCAGAAGTGGAATGTAAAGGAGTTTGTTTTAAATAAACACCTGGGGGGGGGGGGGAATGGGAGGGAAGGGTAGTAGTCAAAAACCTGATGTTCTGGCTTAACACACTCAGCTGACCAGTCCTGAAACAGGGAAATGTGATGCTGGGGGGAGGGGGGATCAGTACAAAACCTGTAACTTTGTCCCCTATGGAGACAGCCCTGGTTTGCTTTGCAGGGGAATGCCACTCACACGTCGGGATTATTCATTATCTGGACATAAAGTCAAATATTTCAGTTTACATATTTGAGATGGAGGCGTGGACATTCCTATCTGACACCAGAAAAAGAAAAAGAAACAAAATCTATTGAAGACGATACCAGAAAGGAATCTCATTTATTGTCTAGTCTCCTTTTATTATCACCCCCCTTCAGCTGCAGCGACATACAGTCACGTGGCTGTATTTTGGGTGCAGCCATCACCCCGGTACCGGCTTTTTTTAGAGCCGGCTTACTTGTAATGGCAATCGGAGTGACTAACTAGCTGCTGGATTTCTATTACAAGCAGCGGGGGAAGAGGTTCTCCCTGCTGCTGATGCCTTCCGCAGCTTGCTCGGACTCTCCTGTACCACCGAAAGACCCGATCGACCAGCTGGCACATCCGGCGGCTGGTCGGAGGGCTGATCAAAGCTGGGATCGCTTTAAATCGTCTCTCCTCTATGGTAACCCGGAGGCCATGACCTGACATCACTGCCGGTTTACCCGGATGTCGATGGCGCCATTTATAAAAAAAAAAAAAATCAAAAGCATTTGATCACACACACCGCACCCTTACCGTTTTGAGGTCTAGTAAGGGTAGAGAAGGGATTTGGGGCCTTAGAGACCCCAGGTCTCGCCATAAAGAGTACCCGTCACTGCAGATCGCTTAAAAAATATTCTTCCCAAATATATTGACATATATTTGAAATACTACAATTTTGGCCGTATTCAATATATTTTAAAAAAATAAATAACTAAATAAATTTATATAATATATATATATATATTGAAATGCGTTCTTATTACAAAATATATGAAAAATATTTTTAAATACATTTTCAAATATACGGTACATCTTTAAAAATACATTTAATCTACATTTTTTGGGATGCATTTAAAAATATATGTTTAAAATGACTTTTTTATGTTAAAAAAAATCTGAAAAATTTAAACAAAATATATTTTTAAAACTATTTTTCATATATAATTTATTGAAATATATTGAATACGGACAAATTTGTAGTATTTCAAATATATGTCAATATATTTGGGAAGAATATTTTTCAAATATATTTTGCTTCCATGTGGGGAAGGATGTTTACATTCCATTCCCTAGCAATAAATACTGATTGATACATGTAAAGAAAAAAAAATAGTGCCAGAAGTGGAAGTGATCTGGAAGTGTTACAGTTGGTATTCCAGAAAACTATGACCAGAAGAGGTGTTTTTTGCTGCCCCCCTCCTGACTGAAAAAGAGTACAACATGTTACCACTTAGAAAAATTGAGGTAGACCATCAGTGCGGATGATCCATATGTAGTCCCAGATTTCCAAGTTTGGTCCCTAGTTATCAAAACAAATCAAATGTCTTCTTTGAACAGTTACTGCAAACCAACATCACCGAGCAACCACATGATCCATAATCTAATTTTAAAAATGCTTCATAATTGGTTATATGCAGTCAGGGCTTTTATTTTCTCAAATAGATGCAGGCAGGGCTGCTGTTAGAAACCACAGGGCCCCATACAGCCAACCTGACAGCCCCCCCCCCCCCCAAATAAACACATTTACTATGCTTCAGTTATGAACGAACACAGTGTGCGATCAGTACCTATCACTCATTGTGTTCATTCGGGAAAGGAAAAGGCAGGTAAATGTGACATATTTACTGCACCCTTCCCCCACTCTCCATCCTGAAGGAGGAGGAGGGAAGCCGGAAGCACTTTGGGGCACACAGGGGGCCTGGCCAGTAGAGGGAAAGGTTTGGTGCACAGGGAGGGTGATTGGTGAAGCGGGGGTGGGCAATTTAGAATTACTCCCTGATCCCCTGTATGGCTCTCTCTGCAGCAGCTAAAAGCCAGCAGAAGAGAGAGGAGAAGAAGCTGCCTTTTCAGCTGCTGCAGGGAGCCATACAGGGGATTGGTTCCAGCTATTGCCCCCACCCTGCTGATCATCATCCAGCTGCCTGGGCCCCCCTGCTGGCCTGGGCCCCGTACAGGAGGACTGGTGGTCCCCCCCTTATCTGCGGCCCATGGGTGCAGGTACCCCCCCACCCACCTCCGGGCACTGTCTGTTGATTCCACCCTCTACCCAGCTCCCAATAGCGCCCCTTTTAGAGAATACAAAACCAAGTATCATTTTGTAAACAATTTGTATAGAATTTGTTAATAACAAGAAAAGAAGTAAAAAAGACCCCCCCCCCCCCCAACCCTATCTGGTAAAAAAAAAAAAAAGATCCCCTGCAGCCAGCAACAATATCTCTCCCCCCCCCAGCAACAATAGACCCCAAAGCAAACAATAGACCCCCCACAGAATCAATAGACCACCTAGAAACAATGGACCCCAGCAAAAAATAGATCCCCAGCAACAATATACCCCCACAGCAACAATAGACCCCCCATAGCAACAATGGACTTCCCAACAACAATAGACCCAAAAGCAACAATAGACCCCCAGCAACAATAGACCCCCAGCAACACTAGACCCCAAAGCAACAATAGATCCCCCAGCAACAATAGACCCCAAAGCAAAAATAGATCCCCCACACAGCAACAATGGACCCCCAGCAACAATATATGCCCCAGCAACAATAGACCCCCCTAGAAACAATGGACCCCAAACAACAATAGACCCCCCACAACAATGGACCTCCCCACAATAGACCCCCCCCCAACAAAATACACCTCCAGCGTAGGGTTGCCACCTCATCCCTTTACACCCGAAACACCTATTATTACACGGGTTCTGGGGCTGATGACACAGATCCCCTGTAATAGTAAGAGGTCCGGGTTTAAAGGGATGAGGTGGCCATCCTAGTCCAGCAACAATAGACCCCTACTAGCAACAACAGATCTCTCAGCAGGCAGCATCAACAAACCCCACAGCAGTCAGCAACAAGAGATCCCTCCCTCAACTGTAGATCCCCCCAGTAATATGAAATCCACAGCAACAATAGATCTCCTGAGCAACAATGAAGCCCCCACAACAATAGATCCCTAGCATCATCAATATACCCTCAGCACACACCATCACTCCTTGCAATTATATACATTCAGTGCTGGAGGTTCTGGGACTACGTCCCCCGTGTTCCTGCTGAAAAAAAAGCCCCTTTATATGCCGTCCTGCTGAGATTTTAGCTTTTCAGAAAATTAAACACACGCCTATTTTCTATGCTACAACTTTCTTGTCCATAGAGGGACACAGGAATCATATACTATTGGGTTATACTGCCACCGACAGGAGGATTGGGTGTGAGCCGTACAGTGTTACTAAACCCACAACAGTACAATCAGTCTGTAGATGCAGTAAAGCATGCTGGTTATACTCACTGTGGGACCTAAGGGGTTAATCCTCCGCATTGTGTAAAAGGCTGTTTGATCCTGTCTTCTCTGATCCTCCCCTTCTTCCAGTGTCCCCCTCTTATCTCCTGATAAGACATATCGTGTGGAGTCTCTTTGCACATGCTCAGTTTGGTGTGTATTGCTAGAGGTTTGTTTTTTTTTTTCTTGGGAGTGTTCATGTGATCAGCACAGGGCCAATCCGCACTGTCCAGACAGAGGTCAGGGGTTCTCCATGCTCATAGAGCAGAAAGAAAACTCTCCTCCTACAAGGTTAACCAGTGCTCTGCTGGACACTGATAGAAGTCACAAGACTGCTCTAACTGCTGATGAGAAAAGGTATTTAGCAGTTTTATATTTACTAACATAATTGCATTTCCCATGTTCTGTGTACTGTGGGAGACCAGATATAGTGAATGCAGGGTCTGAGGAGAGCGGATATAGTGAATGCAGGGTCTGGGGAGAGCGGATATAGGGAATGCGGGGTCCGGGGAGAGCGGATATAGTGAATGCCGGGTCCGGGGAGAGCGGATGTAGTGAATGCGGCATCCGGGGAAGAGCGGATATAGTGAATGCGGGGTCCGGGGAGAGCTGATATAGTGAATGCGGGGTCCGGGGAGAGCGGATATAGTGAATGCGGGGTCCGGGGAGAGCGGATATAGTGAATGCGGGGTCGGGGAGAGCGGATATAATGAATGCGGGGTCCGGGGAGAGCGGATATAGTGAATGCGGGGTCCGGGGAGAGCTGATATAGTGAATGCGGGGTCCGGGGGAGAGCGGATATAGTGAATGCGGGGTCCGGGGAGAGCGGATATAATGAATGCGGGGTCCGGGAGAGACCGGATATAGTGAATGCGGGGTCCGGGGAGAGCGGATATAGTGAATGCGGGGTCCGGGGAGACCGGATATAGTGAATGCGGGGTCCAGGGGGAGCGGATATAGTGAATGCGGGGTCCGGGGAGAGAGCGGATATAGTGAATGCGGGG
This sequence comes from Staurois parvus, assembly GCA_951230385.1. Classification (NCBI taxonomy): domain Eukaryota; kingdom Metazoa; phylum Chordata; class Amphibia; order Anura; family Ranidae; genus Staurois; species Staurois parvus. Next base: position 124,983 of record CATNWA010011083.1, on the reverse strand, counting down.
TCCGGGGAGAGCGGATATAGTGAATGCGGGGTCCGGGGAGAGAGCGGATATAGTGAATGCGGGGTCCGGGGAGAGCGGGATATAGTGAATGCGGGGTCCGGGAGAGAGCGGATATAGTGAATGCGGGGTCCGGGGAGAGCGGATATAGTGAATGCGGGGTCCGGGGAGAGCGGATATAGTGAATGCGGGGTCCGGGGAGAGCGGATATAGTGAATGCGGGGTCCGGGGAGACCGGATATAGTGAATGCGGGGTCCGGGGAGAGCGGATATAGGGAATGCGGGGTCCGGGGAGAGAGCGGATATAGTGAATGCGGGGTCCGGGGGAGAGCGGATATAGTGAATGCGGGGTCCGGGGAGAGCGGATATAAATCATTGATGTTTTTCTTTAACTTTTCCAGGAAGAATAGAAAAAGATGACTGTAAACTGCAAAATATTGTCCGACTGGCACTGTCTGGGCTCATAATATTTCTACTTGCCGTAATCTTATACAATCATATCAAGAAGAGCTAAAGGAGACATGATGGATTGTGAGAATGCTGGAAAATTGGAACTTCTGATATCTACCCAGATTTTATCTAGATTGGTTTTTCATTGATGGCTTTGGCCTTATGTATCAGGAGAAGAGTGTAGACCTCGCCCATATAAATGACATGGTGAAGGTTTGTTCCACCAAGCAGTACAAACTCACTAAACTCACTAATGATCTACTAACAGCTAAAACCAATGGCCACTACTCTGTACTCTTACTACTTGACCTCTCTGCGGCTTTTGATACAGTTGACCATCCCCTCCTTCTCAAAAAAACTCCACTCTGTTGGCCTCAGAGACTCCGCTCTCTCCTGGTTCTCCTCCTACCTATCACAGCGCTCCTTCAGCATTACCTATAACACTGCCTCCTCCTCTTCACTCCCTCTTTCTGTAGGGGTTCCTCAAGGTTCTGTCCTTGGACCCCTTCTCTTCTCCATCTACACCTCCTCCCATATCAACTCCCATGGCTTTAAGTACCATCTCTATGCTGATGACACACAAATCTATCTTTCTATCCCTCACCTCACCCCTTCAGTCTCCTCACATTTCACTAACTAACTACTAAGTGACATATCGGCATGGATGTCACTCCACTTCCTCAAACTCAATCTTTCCAAAACTGAGCTCTTAGTATTCCCCCCAGCCCGTGCCCCCTCCCCTGACTTCTCCATCAAGATCAATAACACAATCATCAGTCCCTCCCCTCATGCCAGGGTACTGGGTGTAATCCTAGACTCCCATCTGTCCTTTCAGTCCCAAATCCATTCACTGTCCAAATCTTGTAGACTTCACCTCCGCAACATCTCCAAGATACGCCCGTTCCTAACCTCGGAAACCACTAAGCAACTTATTCACTCTCTTGTTATATCTCGCCTTGACTATTGTAACTCCCTCCTCATTGGCCTACCTCATCGCAGGCTATCCCCTCTTCAGTCTATCATGAATGTTGCTGCCAGACTCATCCACCTTACTAACCATTCTGTATCTGCCACCCTCTCTCTGCCAATCCCTCCACTGGCTTCCCATTGCCCAACGGATACAATTCAAAACATTAACAATAACATATAAAGCCATTTATAACTCTGCCCCAAATTACATCACCGATCTTGTCTCTAAATATCACCCAAACCGCACTCTCCGCTCCTCGCAAGACCTCCTACTCTCTAGCTCCCTTGTCTCCTCCTCCCATGCTCGTCTCCAGGACTTCTCCAGAGCTTCCCCCATCCTCTGGAACTCTCTACCCCAATTTATCAGACTATCGCCTACTCTGCTCACTTTTAGGCGATCTCTGAAAACCTATCTCTTCAGGAAGCCTATCCTGCCCTCAGCTAATAATGGAATCTTCTACTCTTCCAACCAGTCCATCCCCCACAGTTACTACCTTTTGTACCACTAGCCCCTCCCTCCTAGATTGTAAGCTCCCAGGATCAGGCCCTCCTATCCCTCTTGTATTGAACTGTATTGTTGCTGTATTGTCTCCCGTTATATTGTAAAGCGCTGAGCAAACTGTTGGCGCTATATAAATCCTGTATAATAATAATAATAATTTTCAACCTCAAAGAATGACTTAAAAAGCATCATTGACCAGCACAGAAGGCAAACATTATATTTTGGCACATGACGAAAGGAAATAATTTAGACCCAAAATATGAAAGCCCAACTTTTGCCAAAATGCTTTAATTAATTTTGGATAGACGAAGAAAGGATCATGAGACTCTTTCAGGTTGGTGCTGCTAGTGGGGATGGGGAATCTCCAATGTGACACTGACGAAAAAAAAAGCTTTTTTTTTTTTTAGTATAGTTGGGGAAAGTTAGAACAGCTAACCTTTTTTTTTTTTTATACACAAAATTGTCACTTAAATGATTTATTGCTCACACATGCCTTGGGTATATGTGGAATTACTCCCCCCCAAAAATTCAGCTACTTCTCCCGAGTATGGGGGTACCACATGTGAGAGACGTTTTGGCAGTCTAGCCAAGTACAGGACCCCAAAATCCAATATTCACCTTCAGGCTTTTAAAGTTCTTTATTTCCTCATTACACTTCCTGACTACCTATCACAGTATCGGAGGCCCTGAAATGCCAGGATAGCACCAAACCCCCCCCCCCTTCCCCCCAAATTATCACTTTTTGGAAAGTAGACACCCCAAGGAATTTGATAAGAAGCATGGTGAGTATTTTGCAGATCTCGTTTGTTGCCACAAGTTTTTGAAAATTGAAGAAAAAAAACAAAAAAAATATATTTTTCTTTTTTTTTTTTCATATTAAAAGACCTTGTGAGTAAAAATGAGCTCGGCAAAATACTCACCACACCTTTTTTTTAAATTCCTTGGGGTGTCTACTTTCCAAAAAGGGGTTATTTGGGGGGGGTTTTGGTGCTATCCTGGCATTTCAGGGCCTTCGAAACTATGATAGGTAGTGAGGAAGTGTAATGAAATTACGCACTACTGTGCACGTGGTCGTAGGTTCGAGGCACACCTCTGTCACTCAGGCTGCGGGGTGGTAGGTAATAAGGCCCCATACCGGATGAGCACACCGAAGCTCCTTAGGCAGTCTGGGTGAATCTGTTAAGAGCCCAGCTCCTCCTCCTGTGGATTTTGAGACGCTATTGCCATTTTTTTTTTAACATATCACTTGCTCACATTTCATCTATATATTATATATATTATATATATATCTATATATATATATATATATATATATTTATATATATATATATATATATTAAGCCACAGGGAGTGCATTTCATTATTAACTCTTTACTTTCCATTAAACTTACACACTTAGTAGCGCGCGCTTTTCTGCTTTCTTTTTCATTCTTTCTGCATTATGTGGGTTCAGACCTTTTTATCTGGAGCTGGAACCACTAAAATGGGGACTTTTTAATTACCCCCCTTTTTTTAGCATTAACCACTTGCCCTCCTGAGGATTTACCCCCCTTCCTGACCAGGCCTCTTTCTGCTTCTCGGCGCTGCACTAATTCAACTGATAATTGCGCGGTCATGCAATGCTGCACCCAAACAAAATTGACGTCCTTTTTTTCACACAAATACAGCTTTCTTTCGGTGGTATTTGATCACCTGTGCGCTTTTTATTTTTCGCGCTATAAACAAAAAAAACCGAAACATTTGAAGAAAAACTATATTTTTTACTTTCGGCTATAAAAAATTATAGTAAACTCAAGGTCAGTTATAAATTTAGGCCAAAAATGTATTCTGCTCCATGTTTTTGGTCAAAAAAATCCCAATAAGTGTATATTGATTGCTTTGTGTGGAAGTTATAGCGTCTACAATCTATGGTTATAGATACTGCAATTTACGCCATTTTTTTTTTTTTGCTATACAGCGCTGCACTAGTTTAACGGACAATTGCGCGGTCATGCAATACAGTAAATAAATTGAAATTTTTTGTCCTTTTTTTCACACAAATAGAGCTGTCCTTGGTGGTATTTGGAAAATGACAAAGACATTTTCTTTTTTCTTTTACACAAAGTTGCCATTTAAATGAATTTATGTCTCGCACAAGCCATGGGTATATGTGGAATGACACCCCAAAATACATTCTGCTACTTCTACCGAGTAATGGGGATACCACATGTGTGAGACTTTTTTGGGAGCCTAGCCGCATACAGGAGCCTGAAATCCAATGACCACTTTGAAAGCCTGAAGGTGCGTAACTTCCTCATTTCACTTTCTCACTACTTATTACAGTTTCGGAAGCCCTGAAATGTCAGGATAGCAGTAAACCCCCCAAAATGACCTTTTTTTGGAAAGTAGACACCCCAAGGAATTTAAAAAAGAGGCAGGGTGAGTATTTTGCAGATCAAATTTTTTCTCACAAGATTTTGAAATATAAAAAAAGAAATAAAAAATATATTGTTTTTTTCTTCATTGTCCAAAAAACATTTGGCAAATAATACTCACCATGCTTCTTATCAAAATTCCTTGGGAGTGCCTACGTTCCAAAAAGGGGTCATCTTGGGGGTTTGGTGCTATCCTGGCATTTCAGGGCCTCCGAAACTGTGTGAATTTTGCCCCCTTCCCCTACCTGTGTGCACAAGCATTGACCCTGTGCCAGTATGGAAACAGCGGTTGCACCATGCATGTGAGGTATCGCCACGAACGTCAGATCAAGGCAGTAATTCTAACACTAGACCTCCTCTGTAAATCTAAATGGTAGTTTGTAAAAGGCATTTTTCTAAACGTTGCCTATGCATATTAAAAAATACGTTTATGCAGTTTGTCGTCTTTGCACGGGGCATGCGCAGTTTTTAAATCATGTCATGTTTGGTATCTATTTACTCGGCATACCATCATCTTTTTCACTCTTACCAAATAATTGGCCAATATATTGTGTTTTTGTGCATTAAAAGTTAAAAAAAGTGTATTTTTGTTTTAAAAAAATGACTGGGACAAAACAACTAGCCATGCGGGAAAGCAACACTTCACATCTCTGACTCATATCACTGGAATGGCATCATCAAAGGTGACTGAGGACAAGCTGCTTACAGCATTTCAGCCTAGGCAAAGTCACTGAAGCTCAAGGATTGTATTTCAATGTGAAAAGGTATCATAATAAAAAAACACGATGCTGTATGTTAGGGGACCGTTTCATAATTTAGTAATACGGACTTAAGGAAAGTTACTAAAACAACAGTAGGATTGTCACTCCGAGTGAGACTAAAAGCAGGTATGCCATCTCACAGCGTGCTGCCATTTCAGTGTTGTTCAGCCACCCCATGGATTCCTACATGGGAAGAAAAATACATTTTAAATATATTTGAAAAATATTATTCCTCCAAAAATATTGACATATACTTGAAATACTACAATTTTGGTTGTATTCCATGTGGGGTGGTAGTTATAAACAGGGGCGCTAATGAGCTCACCAATTTTATTATTCTTTTTCATCATCTACTGCTTTGTAAACACATGATGAGAATATCGGATGAATGATCATCTGTTTTTTTTTTGCATGGTTCATCTCGAAACGAAGCAGTTACTAAAGTTCCAAAAATTCCCTTACCTCAAGGGGTGTACAGTCTAAGGTCCCTTACCCTCAAGGGGTATACGATCTAAGGTCCCTTTACCCTCAAGGGGTGTACAATCTAAGGTCCCTTACCCTCAAGTAGCATACAATCTAAGGTCCCTATCTCACATTCATACATACACATACTAGGGCCAATTTAGACAGGAGCCAATTAGCCCACCAGCACGTCTTTGGAGTGTGGGAGGAAATCCACTTAGCTGCTGTGTTTGGTAATAAAGGGTACCCAGGATACAAGCGCCGGGTTGTTTTTGAGCTCTTTAAAAGTCCAAGGCACAGAGGCCTAAATACTTGCCACCGAGATTTTAACCAGAGCACCAGCAAGGAGTGATGGACTCTATTGGAGGGTTGACCAGGTTGTGGCCCTCCTGTGCAGATGGCAACTGACCAAGGATTAGAACCAGAGCTTTGCACAAAGTTGACAGGCAGATTTAAAAAAAGGGGACAGGCCAAAGGTAAGGGTTAGCAGGTGAACACGCAAAGTCAAATACAAGCTAAAGTGGGTAACCATAGAGAAGCAAGAATGCGGGATTGAAAAGCTTAACACAGACTGGAGCACTGGACTAAGAACTGAACCTATTGCTCAGGTGGTGGTCTGAGGGCAGCTAAAAGAGTGAGGCTGATTTAAAGGCCTGGCAAGGGACTTGGCTACGTTGTGGCTGTATCAACTAGCAGGTAGGTATCTGGGACAAAACAGTTCCTATAACCTCCCTGTCCTGTGGAACAAAGAACGTCTGCAGGACAAGGTAAGAGATGATTATATTGTGCCAGAACTACGCTGAGTTGCAGATCAGCTCTCTACAAGAATGGACAAGGGAGGTGTCCCTCCACCAAGTCATTCATATGACGTATTCAGGTATGTAAACTAAGATTCTGCTTCATTGCTAATTACATGCTTTCTGTCAAATCTATACATCAAGATGAGTTGAATGATTTTAGACTTCAATCACTACAGAATGCCCATTGTCTACTATTGGATCTTTTTCATTTCTTCCATTGACACCAATGATTGAACAGGAAACATTAGTGGTATTAAGACTATAAAGAGGTATTGTCTGTGGCTCTCAGAACAGCCTTCTTTGGTGTTGGGGTTAGTTACCAGGTGAGGCACACTTTGAAAGTTATGACCCAAGTGGATCCTACAGCAAAACCCCTACCTCCTTTCATGGTCAGCTGCTTAGGAAGGAGTGGATGCTTTTAAAGGACTTTGTACTACAGAAAAAGATCATATCTACAGTTGGATCTTTTCCTCTTTGCCCATGACTCGCCAAGAGTTGAACTGAACAATTTAGTGATGTAAGCCATGAAGAGCCATTGAGTGTGACCTTCAGATACAAGCTTTGGTACTGGAGTTAGTCCAAGTGAGGCACCTTTGAAAGTTTTGACCCAGTGTAACTAACAGCAATAACCCCTACCTCCTTTCATGGTCAGCTGCTTAGGAAGGAGTGGATGCTTTTTCTTGATCATTGTACTACAGAAAGCTCTCATATCTACAGTTGGATCTATTCCCATGTCCTGACACCAACGAGTTGAACAGAACAATTAGTGGTATTAATACATGAAGAGCCATTGAGTGTGGCCTTCAGATACAGCTTTGGTACTGTAGTTAGTCCCAAGTGAGACCCCTTTCAAAGTTATGACCCAAGTGTATCCTACAGCAAAACCACTAACCTCCTTTCAGGGTCTGCTAGGTTAGGGAAGGAGTGGATGCTTTTTAGATCATTGTACTACTGAAACGCCCATGTCTACCATTGGATGTTTTCCTCTGCCCATGGGGGGTGTTAGAGAGGGGGGGTCAAAGAGGGGCTTCCTAAGAGTTGAACAGAAACAATTAGTGGTATAAGACATGAAGAGCGTCTTTGAGAGTGGCCTTCAGATTTCACTGCTTTGGTACTGGGGTTACTTTTTCTGACAATATTAATTATTAAAAGGAAAGCAAGTACTAAACTCACTTAAAATCTACTAATGATTCTACTAACAGCTAAAAACCTATGGCCACTACTCTGTACTCTTTATACTTGACCTCTCTGCAGCTTTTGAATACAGTTGACCATTCCCCTCCTTCTCCAAAAAACTCAACTCTCTTGGCCTCAGAGGGACTCCCGCCCTCTCCTGGGTTCTCCTCTTCTTCAGCATTACCTATAACACTGCCTCCTCCTCTTCACTCCCTCTATCTATAGGGGTCCCTCAAGTTCTTCTGTCCTTGGACCCCTCTTCTCTCCTCCATCTTCACCTCCTCACTTGGTCACTTGATAAAAACTCCCATGGCTTTAAGTACCATCTCTATGCTGATGACATACAAATCTATCTTTCTACCCCTCAACCTCACCCCTTCAGTCTCCTACTCGCATTACTAACCTACTAAGTGAAATATCGGCATGGATGTCACTCCACTTCCTCAAACTCAAATCTTTCCAAAATTGAGCTCTTAGTATTCCCCCCAGCCGTGCCCCCTCCCCTGACTTCTCCATCAAGATCAATAAACACAATCATCAGTCCCTCCCCTCATGCCAGGGTACTGGGTGTGTAATCCTAGAACTCCCATCTGTCTTTCAGTCCCAAATCCATTCACTGTCCAAATTCTTGTAGACTTCACCTCCGCAAAATCTCCAAGATACGCCCGTTCCTAACCTCGGAAACACTAAGCAACTTATTCACTCTCTTGTTATATTCTCGCTCTTGACTATTGTAACTCCCTTCTCATTGGCCTACATCAATCGCAGGCTATCCCGTCTTCAGGTCTATCATGAATGCTGATGCCAGACTCATCCACCTTACTAAACCATTCTGTATCTGCCACCTCTCTCTGCCAATCCTCCACTGGCTTCCCATTGCCCAACGGATACAATTCAAAACAATTAACAATAACGTATAAAGCCATTTATATAACTCTGCCCTAAATTACATCACCGATCTTGTCTCTAAATATCCCCCCCCCCCCCCCCCCCCCCCCCCCCCCCCCCCCCCCCCCCCCCCCCCCCCCCCCCCCCCCCCCCCCCCCCCCCCCCCCCCCCCCCCCCCCCCCCCCCCCCCCCCCCCCCCCCCCCCCCCCCCCCCCCCCCCCCCCCCCCCCCCCCCCCCCCCCCCCCCCCCCCACCCAAACAGCTACTCTCCGATCCTCGCAAGACCTCGCATACTTACAGACTCTAGCTCCCTTGTCTCCTCCTCCCATGCCTCGTCCTCCTGGACTTCTCAGAGTCTTCCCCCATCCTCTGGAACTCTCTACCCCAATTTATCAGACTATCGCTCTACTTCTTGCTCACTTTAGGCGATCTCTGAAAACCTATCTCTTCAAGGAAGCCTATCCTGCCCTCAGCTAATAATGGAATCTACTACTCTTCCAACCAGTCCATCCCCACAGTTACTACCTTTTGTACCACTAGCCCTCCCTCCTAGATTGTGTAAGCTCCCAGGATCAGGCCCTCCTATCCCTCTTGTATTGAACTGTATTGTTGCTGTATTGTCTCCAGTTATATTTGTAATAAGTGCTGAAACAAAACTGTTGGCGCTATATTAAATCCTGTATAATAATATAATATAATATTCAACTCAATAGAATGACTTAAAAAGCATCAATTGACCAGCACAGAAGGCAAACATTATATTTTTTGGCACATGACGAAAGGAAATAATTTAGACCCACAATGTGAAAGCCAACTTTTGCCACAAATGCTTTAATTAAATTTGGATAGAAGAAGAAAGGATCATGAAGACTCTTTCAGGTTGGTGCTGCTAGTTGGGATGGGGAATCTCTCCAATGTGACACTGACGAAAAAAAAAGGCTTTTTTTTTAGTATAGTTGGGGAAAGTTAGAATAGCTAACCTTTTTTTTACACAAAATTGCCACTGAAATGATTTTAATGCTCACACATGCCCCAATGGGTATTTGTGGATTTTACTCCCCCCAAAAAATTCAGCTACTTCTCCGGAGTATGGGGGGTACCACATGTGAGAGACGTTTTGGCAGTCTAGCCAAGTACAGGACCCAAAATCCAATATTCACCTTCAGGTTTTTGAAAAATTGAAGAAAAAAAAACAAAAACATATATTTTTCTTTTTTTTTTTTTATATTAAAAGACCTTGTGAGCAAAAATGAGCTCTGCAAAATACTCACCACACCTTTTTTTAAATTCCTTGGGGTGTCTACTTTCCAAAAAGGGGTCATTTCGGGGTGGGGGGGGGGGGGGGTTTGGTGCTATCCTGGCATTGCAGGGCCTTCAAAACTGTGATAGGTAGTGAGGAAGTGTAATGAGGAAATTACGCACCTTCAGGCTTTCAAAGTGGTCATTGGATTTCAGGCACCTCTGAATGTGGCTAGGCTCCCAAAAAGTCTCACACGTGGTATCCCCATACCCGGAAGAGGTAGCAGAATGTATTTTGGGGTGTAATTCCACATATACCCATGGTTTGTGCGAGAAATATATCATTTAAATGACAACTTTGTGTAAAAAAAAAAAAAGTTTTTGTCATTTTCCAGAAACTTGTGGAAAAAAAATAAATCTTCCATGGACTCAATATGCCTCTCAGCAGATAGCTTAGGGTGTTTACTTTCCGAAAAGGGGTCATTTGGGGTGTTTGTATTATCCTGGTATTTTAGCACCTCAAGAAATGTGATGGGCAGTCAGAAAGTAAAAGCTGTGTAAATTCCATTATCTATCCCATAGTTTGTAGACGCTACAACTTTCACACAAAGCAATCAATATACACTTATTGGGATTTTTTTTTAACCAAAAACATGTAGCAGAATACATTTTGGCCTAAATATATGACGAAATTTTAGTTTTTTTGGATATTTTTTATGACAAATGAGAAAATACCATTTTTTTACAAAAAATTTATTTTTCTTCAAAACTTTGTTTATTGCGCCAAAAATAAAAAGCGCGCACAGGTGATCAAATACCACCAAAGGAAAGCTCTATTTGTGTGAAAAAAAGGACATAAATTTCATTTATGTACCGTATTGCATGACCGCGCAATTGTCTGTTAAACTAGTGCAGCGCTGCATAGCAAAAAAAAGGTGTAAATTGCAGTATCTATACCATAGTTTGCAGACGCTATAACGTTCACACAAAGCAATCAATATACACTTATTGGGATTTTTTTGGACCAAAAACATGGAGCAGAATATATTTTGACCTAAATGTATAACTAACTTTGAGATTATTATATATTATTTATAGCCGAAAGTAAAAAATATCATTTTTCTTCCAAATTTTTGGTCTTTTTTTGTTTATAGCGCAAAAAATAAAAAGCGCACAGGTGATCAAATACCACCGAAAGAAAGCTGTATTTGTGTGAAAAAAAGGACGTAAATTTCGTTTGGGTGCAGCATTGCATGACCGCGCAATTATCAGTTGAATTAGTGCAGCGCCGAGTAGCAGAAAGAGGCGTGGTCAGGAAGGGGGGTAAATCCTGTAGAGGGCAAGTGGTTAATGCTAATAAAGGGGGGGGGTAATAAAAAGTCCCCATTTTGGTGGTTCCAGCTCCAGATAAAAAGGTCTGAACCCACATAATGCAGAAAGAATGAAAAGAAAGCAGAAAAGCGCGCGCTACTAAGTGTGTAAGTTTAATGGTAAGTAAAGAGTTAATAATGAAATGCACTCCCTGTGTAAGGGAAGATAAGGCGTGTCACCATGTTCCCAGAAGAATCTCCTCCCAGGAAAGGCTTTCCGAATACAGCTTTCTTTCGGTGGTATTTGATCACCTGTGCGCTTTTTTATTTTTCGCGCTATAAACAAAAAAAAAAAAGACCGAAAATTTGGAAGAAAAATGATATTTTTTTACTTTCAGCTATAAATAATATATAATAATCTCAAAGTTAGTTATACATTTAGGCCAAAATGTATTCTGCTCCATGTTTTTGGTCAAAAAAAAATCCCAATAAGTGTATATTGATTGCTTTGTGTGAACGTTATAGCGTCTACAAACTATGGTATAGATACTGCAATTTACGCCATTTTTTTGCTATACAGCGCTGCACTGGTTTAACAGACAATTGCGCGGTCATGCAATACGGTACATAAATGAAATTTATATCCTTTTTTTCACACAAATAGAGCTTTCCTTTGGTGGTATTTGATCACCTGTGCACTTTTTATTTTTGGCGCAATAAACAAACGTTTTGAAGAAAAATAAATTTTTTGTAAAAAATGGTATTTTCTCATTTGTCATAAAAAATATCCAAAAAAACTACAATTTCGTCATACATTTAGGCCAAAATGTATTCTGCTCCATGTTTTTGGTCAAAAAAAATCCCAATAAGTGTATATTGATCGCTTTGTGTGACAGTTATAGCGTCTACAAACTATGGTATAGATCAGCAATGGGCAAACTACGGCCCGCGGGCCGTATAAGGCCCGGCGGACCTTTTAATCCGGCCCGCGGAGCGTCATACATTGGCTGTCAGGATGTGTGTAGGCGGGGCAGCATGACGAACGTGAGGGGAGCTAGGCTCCTCTCACAGTCCGCCCTGAAGACCGGAACGGCGCGGGAACACGGCGAGAGGAACGCGCGGAGCAAAGGTAAGTGAATTGACACAGGGGGGGGGACTTGGCTTACTACATGGGGGGAATAGTACTGTGGGGGATGAAATACTATATGAGGGATGAATTAATATGGGGGATGAATATGGGGAATGAATTACTATAGGGGGGATGACTTACTATAGGGGGATGAATTACTATGGGGAATGAATTACTATAGGGGGATGACTTACTATAGGGGGGATGATTACTATGGGGGATGAATTACTATATGGGGGATGAATTACTATGGGGGATGAATTACTATATGGGGGATGAATTACTATGGGGGATGAATTACTATAGGGGGGGGATGAATTACTATAGGGGGGGATGAATTACTATAGGGGGGATGAATTACTATGGGGGATGAATTACTATGGGGGATGAATTACTATATGGGGGGATGAATTACTACGGGGGATGAATTACTATATGGGGGATTAATTACTATGCTTACTATGGGGGAATATTACTATACTTACTATGGATGACACATACACATCATTCATCTACTCTTGGTCCAATATATGAACCCATTGCGGCCCTCTCAAGTCAAAAAGTTTGTTCACCCCTGGTATAGATAAATTTACACAGATTTTACTTTCTGACTGCTTAATCACATTTCTTGAGGTGTTAAAATTCCAGGACAGTACAAACACCCCCAAATGATCCCTTTTTGGAAAGTAGACACCCTAAGCTATCTGCAGAGAGGCATATTGAGTCCATGGAAGATTTATTTTTTTCCCACAAGTTTCTGGAAAATGACAAAAACATTTTTTTTTTTTTTTTTTTACACAAAGTTGCCATTTAAATGATTTATGTCTCACACAAGCCATGGGTATATGTGGAATTACACCCCAAAATACATTCTGCTACTTCTACCGAGCATGGGGATACCACATGTGTGAGACTTTTTGGGAGCCTAGCCACATACAGGAGCCTGAAATCCAATGACCACTTTGAAAGCCTGAAGGTGCGTAACTTCCTCATTACACTTCCTCACTACCTATCACAGTTTCGGAAACCCTGAAATGTCAGGATAGCAGTAAACTCCCCAAAATGATCCCTTTTTGGAAAGTAGACACCCCAAGGAGTTTAAAAAGAGGCAGGGGTGAGTATTTTGCAGATCAAATTTTTTCTCACAAGGTTTTGAAATATAAAAAAATGTTTTTTTTTTCTCACATTTTCAAAAAACATTTGGCAACAAACGAGATCTGAAAAATACTCACATGCTTCTTATCAAATTCCTTGGAGTGTCTACTTTCCAAAAAGAGGTCATTTGGGGGGGGGGGGTTGGTGCTATCCTGGCATTTCAGGGCCTCTGAAACTGTGATAGGTAGTTAGGAAGTGTAATGAGGAAATAAAGAACTTCAAAAGCTGAAGGTGAATATTGAATTTTGGGGGCCTGTAACGTGGCTGGACTGCCAAAATGTCTCTCACATGTGGTACCCCCATACTCGGGAGAAGTAGCAGAATGTATTTTGGGGTGTAATTCCACATATACCCATGGCATGTGTGAGGAATAAATCATTTAAGTGACAATTTTGTGTAAAAAAAAAAATGTTTTTTGGGCCGGTATGTAAACAGCGGTGCACCATGCATGTGAGGTATCGCCGTTAACGTCAGATCAAGGGAAGTAATTCTAACAGTAGACCTCCTCTGTAAATCTAAAAATGGTAGTTTGTAAAGGCTTTTAAAACGTTGCCTATGCATATTTAAAAACGTATGCAGTTTGTCATCATTGCACGGGGCAGACACACGTTTTAAATCATGTCATGTTTGGTATCTATTTACTCGGCATAATACCATCATCTTTTACATCTTACTACTTATACCAAATAATTGGCCAATATATTGTGTTTTTTTTGTGCATTAAAAGTAAAAAAAGTGTATTTTGTTTTAAAAAAATTGCATTTGAAAAACCGCTGCGCGAGTACTATGTGACATAAAAAAATTGCAGCACCCACCATTTTATTCACTAGGGTGTTTGCTTTAAAAAAAAATATATGTTTGGGGGTTTAAAAATTAATTTCCTAGCAAAAAATATTGATTTTTTTCATGTGAACAAAAAGTGTCAGAAAAGGTTGGTGTTCAGGTGGTTAGAAGAGTGAATGATGTGTGGCATAAACTATTCTAATGCTGGGCATAAAATGCCCCACCCCCCCCTAAATGACCCCTTTTTGGAAAGTAGACACCCCAAACTATTTGCTGAGAGGCACGTTGAATCAATAGAAGAATTAATTTTTTTACCACAAGTTTTTGGAAAATGACAAACAAAACTTTTTTTCTTTTAAACAGAAACAATTGAGTTCTGATGTGATACTTTTTTTATTTGCACTAACATACAAATTTTGAGGACAAGCTTTCGGGGTATGTCCCCCTTCTTCAAGGTCCAGGCAGTACTATTTCACAAAGTTTTAGCAGAATTTAAAAGAGATGTTGGAAAAAAAAAAAAAACAGAAAGAAACACACACAAACAAATGTACACAGAAATAGTTATAAAACTAGGATTAGACTAGAGATAGGACGCAGCAAAAGAAAAGTATCTGCCACCCCCTCTCTGCCAATCCCTCCACTGCCTCCACTCAGTGTCCTCCACCCCTCTCTGCCAGTCCCTCCACCGGCCTCCACTCAGTGTCCTCCACCCCTCTCTGCCAGTCCCTCCACCGGCCTCCACTCAGTGTCCTCCACCCCTCTCTGCCAGTCCCTCCACCGGCCTCCACTCAGTGTCCTCCATCCCTCTCTGCCAATCCCTCCACTGGCTTCCACTCAGTGTCCTCCATCCCTCTCTGCCCAATCCCTCCACTGGCCTCCACTCAGTGTCCTCCACCCCTCTCTGCCAATCCCTCCACTGACTGCGGGTCCGGGGAGAGCGGATATAGTGAATGCGGGGTCCGGGGAGAGCGGATATAGTGAATGCGGGGTCCGGGGAGAGCGGATATAGTGAATGCGCGGGGTCCGGGGAGAGCGGATTTATAGCGAATGCGGGGTCCGGGGGGAGAGCGGATATAGTGAATGCGGGGTCCGGGGAGAGCGGATATAGTGAATGCAGGGTCCGAGGTGAATAGGTGGTGTAGGGATATTGTATTGAAGACATTGATAGGCATTGTGGTCATTCTTGGACAGACCAGTGATAAGACCACTTTACACATCAGAAGATCTCTTTTGTATGGGAATGTTCTGCAGGTCACCTTTGGTGGTATTTGGGGAATCGCCAGTTTATCTAATTAGACATTTGGAAGGTTACATTGTTTTCATGTTTATGGATGATGAAGAAGTGATTTGACCAGACAAGAAGTATTCATTGATGGTAATCAGACTCCAGGGGGTATTCTATGGTGAGGGGTGATTTGTGTATTTGGTAAGCACTGTAATGACCCAAATTGTTATCTGTAGTAATGACAAGTGAAGTCTTTTCATGGAAGATCAAAAGTGTTTTGTCAGCCAATCAGGAACCCTCCAGTAAACTGGTGAATGCAGGGTCAGGGGGGTTTAGTAACTCTTTAAATGACAGCATTGGATTCTTCGATGCAAAATCTGATTGTTGTACCCAAAAAATCCTTTTCTTGGCTTCCATTGAGAGATGTGGGATCCATACAGTTTATTTCCATTCCTCCTGCAGAAGAGACACGTGAAGAGAGAAATAAAAAAAGGTTCCAGTGCTGGTGCAGTGACTAGCCTTGTTGTCTGGTAAAAAAAAATGGGGGGGGGGGCGGGGCGTTGATACAAAGTGACTCTGATCCAGGGGCGGACTGACCATTTGGAAACTCGGGCACTGCCCGAGGGCCCGGGGTCAGTAGGGGACCCCATGAGATGCCCCCCTACTGACCCCATAGGATATTTTGAGTGTGGGCAAGGACACAGGAGCCCCATGATCCTCTATTGCCTGGGGGCCCCATGAGTTGTCAGTCCACCCTGCTCTGATCTAATGGGGGGCTTTAAGGGGGGTGCTGATATGAAGGAACTCTGATATAATGGGGTGGTCTCTAAGGGGGGGGTGCTGATATGAAGGGACTCTGATATA
Organism: Staurois parvus; assembly: GCA_951230385.1. Taxonomy (NCBI): domain Eukaryota; kingdom Metazoa; phylum Chordata; class Amphibia; order Anura; family Ranidae; genus Staurois; species Staurois parvus. The sequence goes on along the minus strand of CATNWA010011083.1, from coordinate 108,859 downwards.
ATGGGGTGGTCTCTAAGGGGGGGTGCTGATATGAAGGGACTCTGATCTAATGAGGGGGTCTCTAAGGGGGTTGCTGATATGAAGGGACTCTGATATAATGGGGGGGTCTCTAAGGGGGGGGGGTGCTGATATGAAGGGCCTCTGATATAATGGGGGGGTCTCTAAGGGGGGGTGCTGATATGAAGGGCCTCTGATATAATGGGGGGGTCTCTAAGGGGGGTGCTGATATGAAGGGACTCTGATATAATGGGGTGGTCTCTCTAAGGGGGGGGGTGCTGATATGAAGGGACTCTGATATAATGGGGGGTCTCTAAGGGGGGGTGCCCTCTGATTCCTCCTGTATTGAATTGTATTGCAGCTGTACTGTTGGCTCTATATACATCCTGTATGTTGTTAATAATAATGAGTTGTTGCCATAGAAACTAGTGATGGTTTCATTTTCACAGCGATGAATATCAGAGACCTCCGGCGGCTGCGCGCCGCTCTATTCGTCAGACTTTATAGTGAGCCGCTCTACCCCTCTCCGGCATCTCTATGGGAGGCCGCTCTGTCGTCTCGCTGGTCTCTATGGCCGGACGCTCTATCCTCCGGCACTCTATGGTGCTGATTGCGATCAGGCAGCGCAGCGGACAGCCTGTTTTGGGTCCTGCGGAGTGTTGGCAGTTCCGGGTCCACGTCTCCGGGCGATGATGGAGGGGAGAGCGGAGAGCTGAGTGTGAGAGGAGCCGAGACATCCTGTATACAGCCGGGGAGAGGTGAGAGCATGGGCCCGGGGTACCTACCCACCCACTTACCGCACTGCTCTCGGCCTGGTGGAGCCGCCTCTGGGGACCCTAATCCTGGGGGGTCCCCCTGCCCCGATCCTGGGGGGTCCACTTTTCCCTGCCCCGATCCTGGGGGTCCCACTCTCTTCTGCCCCGATCTGGAGGCAGCCCCCTGTTGTGACTCTGGGGGGTCCCCACTTCCCACTGCCCCGAACCTGGGGGTCCCCACTGTCCTGATCCTGGGTGGTCCCCCTATTGTGATCTGGGGGGCCCCACTTCCCCGATCCAGGGGGTCCCCACTGTCCTGATCCTGGGTGGTCCCCCTATTGTGATCTGGGGGGCCCCACTTCCCACTGCCCCGATCCAGGGGGTCCCCACTGCCCACTGTCCTGATCCTGAGGGTCCCACTGCCCCTATCCTGGGGTGGGTCCCCACTGCCCCAATCCTTGGGGTCCCACTCTTCCCTACCCCTATCCTGGGGTGGGTCCCCACTGCCCCAATCCTTGGGGTCCCACTCTTCCCTGCCCCTATCCTGGGGTGGGTCCCTACTGCCCCGATCCTTGGGGTCCCACTCTTCCCTGCCCCTATCCTGCGGTGGGTCCCCATTGACCCGATCCTTGGGGTTTTACTCTTCCCTACCCTTATCCTGGGGGGTCCCACTCTCCACTGCCCCGATCCTGGGGGTCCCACTCTCCACTGCCCCGATCCTGGGGGTCCCACTCTCCACTGCCCCGATCCTGGGGGTCCCACTCTCCACTGCCCCGATCCTGGGGGTCCCACTCTCCACTGCCCCGATCCTGGGGGTCCCACTCTCCACTGCCCCGATCCTGGGGGGGGGTCCCACTCTCCACTGCCCCGATCCTGGGGGTCCCACTCTCCACTGCCCCGATCCTGGGGGTCCCACTCTCCACTGCCCCGATCCTGCGGGGGGTCCCCATGCCCCAATCCTGCAGGGGGTTCCCATGTTATGATTCTGGGGGTCCTCAGAATAAGATTGCCTGTGTCCCGGCCCCTCTCTTGCTGTCATTGGTCAGATTATCATTTAGGGCGGAGTCCAGTCCTATCTCCAGTGATCCCCGCCTTTATTCCTCATTACAGGTGATGAGTGAGGAGCTGTGACTGGCGACCCCGGAGATCCCCCACAATGTCCTGGCTGGTAGACCTGGCGGGTAAGGCGGAGGATCTGCTGAATCTGGTGGATCAGGGAGCGGCGACCGCGCTAAACAAGAGTAAGGAGGACGAGGACATCGCGTGCAGCGCCACCGACTACGCCGGACCCCCTCCGGACAGAGCCAAGGAGAAGCACCCGACCTACACCACCAAGTCCGGCTTCATCTCATCCGCCGCCGACAACATAAAGAGCCAGAAGGCCACTCTTCTCGCCGGCACGGCCAATGGGAAGTCCGTCAGCAGGCCGGGCCCCGAGACCTCCCACGGCGGCCCCTCCCCCCCCTCACACAGAACCTCCAGCCACTTCGTACGGAGGAAGAAGTCTGAGCCGGACGATGAGCAGCTCTTCGATTTCCTCAATAGTTCAGAGAAAGTGCACAACGGGGCCCTGGAGGCCAGGAGGGAGCCCAGCAGGGAGGGGAGCGGGAACCCCAGCAGTGCCAAGACCACCCACAGCGCCTCCCCCAGGACTGAACGGAGAACTCCAGGTACAAAGAATAGTCTCTTTATATATTAGCCTCTAATATCTACTTACCTGCTCCACACTCCATCTCTGCCCCCGGCTTCTCCCCGGCCCAGGGGTCCCCGCACCTTCTAAACTAAGGGACAGTTGACCGTCCTTCGGACTTTAGGGGACCGGACTCTGGCCATTGGCAGTTGAAAAGGTCCCAAAATCAGTGGGGGGGAAACAATGCCCCATTTTGGTGTCATTGGGAGGAAATGTGTCCCATTGTTGGTGTTATGGGACCCCATCGCTGGTGTCATTGGGAGGAATTGTGCCCCATCGCTGGTGTCATTGGACCCCCTCGCTGGTGTCATTGGGAGGAATTGTGTCCCATCGTTGGTGTCATTGGACCCCATCGCTGGTGTCATTGGGCGGAAATGTGTCCCATCGCTGGTGTCATTGGACCCCATCGCTGGTGTCATTGGGAAAAAATGTGTCCCATCGCTGGTGTCATTGGACCCCATCGCTGGTGTCATTGGAAGGAAATGTGTCCCATTGTTGGTATTATGGGACCCCATCGCTGGTATCATTGGGTGGAATTGTGTCCCATCGCTGGTGTCATTGGACCCCATCGCTTGTGTCATTGGGAGGAAATGTGTCCCATTGTTTGTATTATGGGACCCCATCGCTGGTATCATTGGGTGGAATTGTGTCCCATCGCTGGTGTCATTGGACCCCATCCCTGGTGTCATTGGGAGGAATTGTGCCCCATCGCTGGTGTCATTGGGAGGAAATGTGTCCCATCGCTGGTGTCATTGGGAGGAAATGTGTCCCATCATTGGTGTCATTGGACCCCATCGCTGGTGTCATTGGGAGGAAATGTGTCCCATTGTTGGTATTATGGGACCCCATCGCTGGTGTAATTGGCAGGAATTGTTGGTGTCATTGGGAGAAATTGTTCTGCATTGTTGATGTTAGTAGGAGGAACTGTGGCCCTTCATTGGTATCATAGGGCCCCATTGTTGATTTAGTTGGGAGAAGTTGTGCCCCATCATTGGTGTCATTGAGGGGAATTTAGTGCCATCGTTGGTACCAATGGATGAAATATTTCCTGGAAGGCTGGATAAAAGCAAGCAGAGGCCGCAGTTTGGACACCCCTGATCCAGCCCTTACCCCCCCAGACTGACTGTCCTTGGCCCCACCCCTTTCATTCATTGGATTTCACTTCTTTCAGTCATGAAGGTTCAGCATCATATGTGGGTGTGACCTAGGATGGTCAGCATGCAAATACAGCCTGCCTAGGACCGCCCACTCCTCCATACTGATCTACACCTATCAGGTCATTTTGATATTTACATATCCCCTCCCAAGCGCCATCCCACTGCTTGCATCAGGAATGAGGCTCCTGAGAAGAGTACTGAGGCAGGGTGCTGTGATGTTTTCAGGAAGCTATGTACAGCACCCTGCTGGCCCCTCCCATTAGCTGTGATGTGCCTGCATTGCATAGAGAAGCACAGAGATCCAGTGCTGATGCCACTGGTCCTGAAGTGAGGTATATAATGAAAACAGGTTCTATTATGATGTCATTCTGTTATTAGAAAGGGGTGGATGTCACATTTATAACATTAGTCATTCATTCTGTATTTTAGCAAATTGCTGATCTTTTCCTCGATTCTTAAAGCTGAACTCCGTTCAGAGACATGAAGGCACCTTTGTCTTCTCTTCCCTTTCATCCATGAGGCAGTATTTCCTGTTGTCGAGCATCCACTGAGTCATGAACCTGTAAAGGTCCAGTTGTCAGGGCTCAGATATCCTATTAGTAGCCCTGGGCTGAGCTCTGCTGTCTCCTCTGGGGGGGGGGGGGGGGGGGGGTCACACTTCATGTAACTGTTCCGTGTAGTTTGTGGTGACGTCATATTACCGCCATCTGCAGAAGCGTTCAGACTTCCCGTCTGTTCCACCCATCCACACACCTCTCGCCCACAATCCCGCCCACCACCATTGCCAATGTCCAATAGCGTGTACACACACACGGAAATGTGTATTTGCTCCCCGGCTGATGCTGAATGTTCGCCCCTCACACAGAAATGATCGGTCTAACAATGGAATGTTCGCCCCTCACACAGAAATGATCGGTCTAACAATGGACTGTTCGGTGTAACACTGAGAGACAGAATACAACAACAAATTCAGCAGAAATGCGTCTAACAAATGATGACTGATCTGCATGTTCATGAGGGAAAGAAGGATTTGATCCCCTATCATTCAGTAGGATTTCTGGCTCCCAGGTGTCTCTCATACAGGTAACAAGCTGAGATTAGAAGCAGTCTCTTAAAGGGAGTGCTGCTAATCTCACTTTGTTACCTGTATAAAAGACACCTGTCCACAGGAGCAATCAAACCATCAGATTCCAAACTCTCCACCATGGCAAAGACCAAAGAGCTGTCCAAGGATGTCAGGGACAAGATGGTAGACCTACACGAGGCTGGACTGGGCTACCAAACGATGGCCAAGCAGCTTGGTGAGAAGGTGACAACAGTTGGTGCAATCATTCACAAATGGAAGAAACACAAAACAAGTGTCAGTCTCCCTAGGTCTGGTGCACCATGCAAGATCTCACCTCGTGGGGTGTCAATGATCATGAGAACAGTGAGGAATCATCCCAGAACTACACGTGAGGATCTTGTCAATGATCTCCAGGCAGCTGGGACCACAGTCACCAAGAAAACAATTGGTAACACACTACGCCGACAAGGACTGAAATCCTGCAGTGCCCGCAAGGTCCCTCTGCTCAAGAAAGCACATGTCCAGGCCCGTCTGAAGTCTGCCACTGAACATCTGAATGATGCAGAGGAGGACTGGTGGGAAGTGTTGTGGTCAGAGGAGACCAAAATCCAGCTCTTTGGCATCAACTCAACTCGCCGTGTTTGGAGGAGGAGGAATGCTGCCTATGATCCCAAGAACACCATCCCAACTGTGAAACATGGTGGTGGAAACATTCTGCTTTGGGGGTGTTTTTCTGCTAAGGGGACAGGACAACTGCACCGCATCAAAGGGACGATGGATGGACGGGGCAATGTACCATCAAATCTTGGGTGAGAACCTTCTTCCCTCAGCCCGGGCATTGAAAATGGGTGGTGGATGGGTGTTCCAGCATGACAATGACCCAAAACACACGGCCAAGGCAACAAAGGAGTGGCTCAAGAAGAAGCACATTAAGGTCCTGGAGTGGCCTAGCCAGTCTCCAGACCTTCATCCGATTGAAAATCTGTGGAGGAAGCTGAAAGTTTGAGTTGCCAAACGTCAGCCACCAAACCTTAATGACCTGGAGAGGATCTGCCAAGAGGAGTGGGCCAAAATCCCTCCTGAGATGTGTGCGAACCTGGGGGCCAACTCCAGGAAACGTCTGACCTCTGTGATTGCCAACAAGGGATTGGCCACCAAGTACTAAGTCATGTTTTGTGAAGGGGATCAAATCCTTATTTCCCTCCTGAACATGCAGATCAGTCATCATTTGTTAGACGCATTTCTGCTGAATTTGTTGTTGTATTCTGTCTCTGCATCTGTGGGGCGTCCTCAAACGGAAGGTGGAGGAGCACAAGGTCTCTAACATCCACCAGCTCCGTGATGACGTCATGGAGGAGTGGAAGAGGACTCCAGTGGCATCCTGTGAAGCTCTGGTGACCTCCATGCCTAAGAGGGTTAAGGCAGTGCTGGAAAATAATGGCGTCCACACAAAATATTGACACTTTGGGCCCAATTTGGACCTTGTCACTTAGGGGTGGAGTCACTTTTGTTGCCAGCGGTTTAGACATTAATGGCGGTGTGTTGTGTTGAGTTATCTTGAGTGGACAGCAAATTTACATGTTATACAAACTGTACACTGACTACGTCACATTGTAGCAAAGTGTCATTTCTTCAGTGTTGTCACATGAAAAGAGAGAATCAAATATTTACAAAGATGTGAGGGGGAGGGGACTCACTTCTGGGAGATACTGTATATTGTACATTCACATCAGTCCCTAACCCTCAAGGGGCGTACAATCTAAGGTCCCTAACCCTCAAGGGGAGTACAATCTAAGGTCCCTAACCCTCAAGGGCTGTACAATCTAAGGTCCCTAACCCTCAAGGGGCGTACAATCTAAGGTCCCTAACCCTCAAGGGGAGTACAATCTAAGGTCCCTAACCCTCAAGGGCTGTACAATCTAAGGTCCCTAACCCTCAAGGGGCGTACAATCTAAGGTCCCTAACCCTCAAGGGGCGTACAATCTAAGGTCCCTAACCCTCAAGGGCTGTACAATCTAAGGTCCCTAACCCTCAAGGGGCGTACAATCTAAGGTCCCTAACTCACATTCATACATACACATACTAGGGACAATTTAGACAGGAGCCAATTCACCTACCAGCATGACTTTGGAGTGTGGGAGGAAACAGGAGGAAACCCAAGCAGGCACAGGGAGAACATGCAAACTCCAGGCAGGTGGTGCCATGGTTGGGATTTGAACCAACAACCTGAGGATTGCCAGGTGGAAGTGCTAACCATTTAACCACTGTGCTGTCAGCGGCTGCAGCTACAGTCATGATCCCGGTACTAGACTTTTCAGCAGACCGTTCCCTTTTATGTAAATGTGATCCAAGTGGCTATATAGCCGCTCAATCACTTTTACAGATGGCTGAAAGGAGTCGTCTGCCTTGGTGGGGGGCAGTGTCACAGGGGGAGGGAGGGCAGTGGGATAGGTGGGGGCAGTGTCACAGGGGGAGGGAGGGCAGTGGGATAGGTGGGGTCAGTGTCACAGGGGGAGGGAGGGCAGTGGGATAGGTGGGGGCAGTGTCACAGGGGGAGGGAGGGCAGTGGGATAGGTGGGGCAGTGTCACAGCGGTGGGGGGGGGGCAGCAGGATAGCTGGGTGGCAGTGTCATAGGTTGGGGGGGGGGGGGGGGGGGGGGCTGTGTCACAGGAGGGTGGTAGTGGGATAGGTGGGGGGCAGTGGGATGGGGGCGGCATCATCACAGGAGGGGGGGTAGTGGGACAGCTCTCACCTGTCCAGCAGCAAATTCTCCAAATGGTGTCAGTTGATAGGATCTGGTCTGCCTGGTTGTTGTGCTCGGTGTGTGTATGGGGGGGGGGGGGAGGGGGTCAGTGCCGTGCTGGAGGTGGGGCTGTCCGCTGTCACACAGGTGGTGGGACTTTGTGGTAGGTGGGCCTACAGTGTCCTCCGTTGGGCTGTGCAGGACTCTGCTGTGCCTGGACTGTGCAGGGTTGGGGAGACTCCAGAGATCCTGGAACACTGGGCTAAGCTCCACACTCGCCCCCACACTATTTCCACTCACCAAATGCGACCAGGTGGGGGGGGGGGGGCTTGTTTTTGGGAAAGGAAATTTTAGGAGAGACTTCAAAAGAATCCTGGAGTTCAGCTTTAAGCTCCAGTTGTTTTTGTAAAAATTAAAACCACAAATGGTTACAGCCGGATGCCCACAGTTAAGATGCCAGCGCCGGGGACCGAAGATGATCCCCGGCCCCCCCACGGGTGAGCACACCGCTGGATCCGGGGACAGGTAAGGGTCTGTTTAGTAAAAGTCAGCAGCTAAAATTTTTGTAGCTGCTGACTTTTAATAAGCAGACCCTTACCTGTACCCAGATCCAGCGGTGTGCTCACCCGTGGGGGGGCCGGGGATCATCTTCGGTCCCCGGAGCTGGCATCTTAACTGTGGGCATGCGGCCGTGACCATTTGTGGCTTCACAGCCAGGTGCCCGCTGTGCATGCATGAGCCACGCTGCGCATTGTGCTTGGTCCTAGAAGACTGCGGGGAGGGAGGGAGGGGGGGGGAGGAGAACTAGGCGAGTGGAAGGGGGTACTTGTCAAAAGAAGGTAATTTGTTACAGAAGTAAACTAGCAGCACACAGCTGTGCACGCTGCTAGTTCAGTCACCAGCAGGTCCTGGTCTCAGACTAGAGATCCGGAACCAATCGGGATCGTTCCCAGTCATGTGATCTTCATGACTGATAATCGCAGCGATCACACGGAGGCTGGAAATGTGTTGACGGACCAACCTCTCCAGCCTGTAGGTGGCACTGTGCCCCTCCCTGTGCAGAGAGGGAGAGGGGGGTGCAAACGGCAATATTAGAAGAGACTAGAGAATTAAAAATATAAAAACTCTTGTCTGTAAAATAACAAAAAAATGTTTTGCCTTTTTTTTTTTTCCTTGCTTTTTTTCATTTTTTTCGTTTTTTTTTTTTTTTTTTTTCTCCTTCTTTGTGAAATTTTTCTGCTTATAATAAAAGTATGCTGGGTATTTACTGAAACGGTGTACTACGTGTACTAAAAAAAATATGTACAAGGATTACAGCGGTATTAAATCCAAAACCAAAAATGTAATAGATTGCAGCTTACCAGTCAGATGTGGTGGCTGCATTTGTTTTCCTTTATATTTTTTTTTTTCTTTTTAAGGCTTTTTCCCCTCTGTTTTCACCTGGTGATCCGGCCAGTAACACACCTCCTGTATTAGAGCGCCCCCATGAAAGAGCACAGGGGGCACAGCAGACAGCAGCATTGCCAGTCTGTGGTGGAGGGGAGTGCTACATGGACTATCAGATTTAGATACACTAACACATTGAAGCCAAACTCCAGCTGACACTTTATAATACGTTACAGAAACAGTTTTGTTCCTTTTGGGATAAAGGTTTTGCATTAATACATTTTAAAAGCTGACCATTGCTGGAAATAAAGGGGGGAAAAAAAAAAACTTTTAAAAAAGAAAACTAATGCAGCTACCACCACATTTGCACTGTACTTAAAGCAGAGAAGAGGAAAGTTCTGCTTCAAGGCTTTGTCCCCCGCTCCCCGTTAAGGATTGGCACCTTTGGGGAGCGGGGGGTACCTGAATTTGACAGGTTCCCACTTCCACTGCAATTTCCTAGGCCAGGGGTCTCCAAACTTTTGAAACAAAGGGCCAGTTTACTACCCTTCAAACTTTAAGGGGGGCCGGATTGTGGCCAGTGAGCGTAGAAAATGCCCCATCATCAGTGGGAGTAAACAATACCCTAGGCTTGGTGGTCAGTGGGAAAAACAGTGCCCCATCGTTGGGGTCAGTGGGAGGAATAGCGCCCCATCAATGGTGTCAGTGGGAGGAATAGTGCCCCATCGTTGGTGTCGGCGGGAGGAGCAGCAGCGCCCCATCGTTGGTGTCGGCGGGGAGGAGCAGCGCGCCCCATGGTTGGTGTCAGCGGGAGGAGCAGCGCCCCATCGTTGGTGTCGGCGGGAGGAGCAGCGCCCCATCATTGGTGTCGGCGGGCGGAGCAGCGCCCCGTCGTTGGTGTCGGCGGGCGGAGCAGCGCCCCGTCGTTGGTGTCGGCAGGAGGAGCAGCGCCCCATCATTGGTGTCGGCGGGAGAACAGCGCCCCATATCAGTGGAAGGAAAAGTGCCCCAAAGGCCAGATAAAAGCAAGAAAAGGACCACATCCAGCCCACCAGCCACAGTTTGGAGAACCCTTGCCCAGGTGATTGGCAGCAGAAGTTGCCCTCCCCGTAGTCTTCTTGGACATGTGACCGGCCCCAGAAGACTACGGGACCATTCACAAAACGCAGCGCTTCTCGCACATGTGCAGTGGGCACCCGGCTGTGAAGCTGCCACAGCTGGGTGCCCACACTGAAGATGCCAAGGGGGACAGGACAGTCGGTCAACCTGGCCGGTGTGAGGACACCGTGGGATCATGGGACAGGTGAGTGTCCGTTTTTTTTTAAAAGTCAGCAGCTACAGTTTTTTTTTTTTTTTTTTTTTTTTATTCTAACTGGACCACCGCTTTAATGTGGAACTTTAGCCGGAAAATGAAATCCTGCTAGACGGCTTCAGGCTGGTCCCTTCTGTAGGTATAGCTATGTAAACCATGAATCGGTATACTGTATACAATCCAGTAATACACTGTCTCACCCCGCTCTGCACATGCTCAGTTGACCTCTGTTGATAGGCACTGTGCCAAAAGTGTAGAGGCCAATCTGCTGACAGCCTAAAGAGTTACTGCTGCTCAGGGGCTTCAGCAGAATGGCCGCCTCCACTATGGAGAAACTGGAACAATGCTGGAGGCAATTTACAGCTCACACTCATTTTGGTAGCAGAATTATTGTGAAATGTAAATTCCTTGCAAAAAGAACATTATTTTTTTATCACGTTGTTATGGGTAAGGTGCCTCTCACCACCACCACAGCCCATTACAGGGGAACTCTCCCCCCGCCTGTCAGCGTGTTATCAGAAGAATGGCCGGCTGTCTGTGGATGTCCGCTGTGTGTTCGGGAATGGTGCCAGGTACGTGGCCGGGGCTCTGTGCCCAGGAACATCAAACTGCATCTTTCCAAGATCACGGCTGGTAATGTCGGCGTAAGAAGATTTGTCAGACGTATAAGCCGATGACGGGTCTAATTAAAGACGTTAAGTACGGACTAGTCTGCAGCACGATGAATCCGCTGGTTCAGCAGTAAGATATTCTGGTCGCTGCTTATAGACACGGCGATGGTTACTCTACGGGCGGAGCTTTCATTTACAGTGAACTTTTCCTGCGTGAAATATTGGAGCCGCCATTAGCAGCCTTACAGTGTTACTAAACCCACAACAGTCCAATCAGTCTGTATATTTATTTATTTATTTCAGGTACTTATATAGCGCCATCAATTTACGCAGCACTTTACATATATATTGTACATTCACATCAGTCCCTAACCCTCAAGGGGCGTCCAATCTAAGGTCCCTAACCCTCAAGGGGTGTACAATCTAAGGTCCCTAACCCTCAAGGGGCGTACAATCTAAGGTCCCTAACCCTCAAGGGGTGTACAATCTAAGGTCCCTAACCCTCAAGGGGCGTACAATCTAAGGTCCCTAACCTCAAGGGGTGTACAATCTAAGGTCCCTAACCCTCAAGGGGCGTACAATCTAAGGTCCCTAACCCTCAAGGGGCGTACAATCTAAGGTCCCTAACCCTCAAGGGGCGTACAATCTAAGGTCCCTAACCCTCAAGGGGCGTACAATCTAAGGTCCCTAACCCTCAAGGGGCGTACAATCTAAGGTCCCTAACCCTCAAGGGGCGTACAATCTAAGGTCCCTAACCCTCAAGGGGCGTACAATCTAAGGTCCCTAACCCTCAAGGGGCGTACAATCTAAGGTCCCTAACCCTCGAGGGGCGTACAATCTAAGGTCCCTAACCCTCGAGGAGCGTACAATCTAAGGTCCCTAACCCTCAAGGGGCGTACAATCTAAGATCCCTAACCCTCAAGGGGCGTACAATCTAAGGTCCCTAACCCCCGAGGGGCGTACAATCTAAGGTCCCTAACCCTCGAGGGGAGTACAATCTAAGGTCCCTAACCCCCGAGGGGCGTACAATCTAAGGTCCCTAACCCTCAAGGGGCGTACAATCTAAGGTCCCTAACCCTCAAGGGGCGTACAATCTAAGGTCCCTAACCCTCAAGGGGCGTACAATCTAAGGTCCCTAACCCTCGAGGAGCGTACAATCTAAGGTCCCTAACCCTCGAGGAGCGTACAATCTAAGGTCCCTAGCCCTCAAGGGGCGTACAATCTAAGGTCCCTAACCCTCAAGGGGCGTACAATCTAAGGTCCCTAACCCCCGAGGGGCGTACAATCTAAGGTCCCTAACCCTCAAGGGGTGTACAATCTAAGGTCCCTAACCCTCAAGGGGTGTACAATCTAAGGGCCCTAACCCTCAAGGGGCGTACAATCTAAGGGCCCTAACCCTCAAGGGGCGTACAATCTAAGGGCCCTAACCCTCAAGGGGCGTACAATTTAAGGTCCCTAACTCACATTCATACATACACATACTAGGGCCAATTTAGACAGGAATATGCGGTAAAGCATCCTTGTTATACTCATTATGGGACCTAAGGAACCCGGCACAATTTCATCATTACATAGTTAGTCTGGCTGAAAAAGAGACATCCAGTTCAACCATAAAAAAAAAAAAAAGTTTTATAATCCTACACCCACAGTTGATCCAGAGGAAGGCATAAAACCCCAGCAAAGCATGATCCAATTTGCTCCTGCAGGGGAAAAATTCCTTCCTGATCCCCCGAGAGGCAATCGGATATTCCCTGGATCAACTTTCCCTATAAATGTTATATCCAGTTATATTCTGTGTATCCAAGAAAGAATCCAAGACTTTCCTACAGCAATCCACTGAGCTGGCCACAACCAACTCTGGAGGGAGTCTATTCCACATTCTCACAGCTCTTACTGTGAAGAAACCTTTCCATGTTTGGAGATTACATTTCTTTTCCTCCAGATGTAAAGAGCGCCCCCTTGTCCTCTGTGATGTCCTCAGGGGGAATAACTACACCGAGTTCACTATATGAACCACTGATGTATTATACATGGAGATCGTATCACCCCCTTATGTATTATACATGGAGATCATATCCCCCCTCATGTATTATACATGGAGATCATACCCCCCTTATGTATCATACATGGAGATCATATCCCCCCTTATGTATTATACATGGAGATCATATCCCCCCCTTATGTATTATACATGGTGATCATATCCCCCCTTATGTATTATACATGGAGATCACATCCCCCCTTATGCATTATACATGGAGATCATATCCCCCCTTATATATTATACATGGAGATCATATCCCCCCTTATGTATTATACATGGAGATCATATCCCCCCTTATGTATTATACATGGAGATCATATCCCCCCTTATGTATTATACATGGTGATCATATCCCCCCTTATGTATTATACATGGAGATCATATCCCCCCTTATGTATTATACATGGAGATCATATCTCCCCTTATGTATTATACATGGAGATCATATCCCCCCCTTATGTATTATACATGGAGATCATATCCCCCCTTATGTATTATACATGGAGATCATATCCCCCCCTTATGTATTATACATGGAGATCATATCCCCCCTTATATATTATACATGGAGATCATATCCCCCTTATGTATTATACATGGAGATCATATCCCCCCTTATGTATTATACATGGAGATCATATCCCCCCTTATGTATTATACATGGAGATCATATCCCCCCCTTATGTATTATACATGGAGATCATATCCCCCCTTATATATTATAACATGGAGATCATATCCCCCTTATGTATTATACATGGAGATCATATCCCCCCTTATGTATTATACATGGAGATCATATCCCCCCTTATGTATTATACATGGAGATCATATCCCCCCCTTATGTATTATACATGGAGATCATATCCCCCTTATGTATTATACATGGAGATCATATCCCCCCTTATGTATTATACATGGAGATCATATCCCCCCCTTATGTATTATACATGGAGATCATATCCCCCTTATGTATTATACATGGAGATCATATCCCCCCTTATGTATTATACATGGAGATCATATCCCCCCTTATGTATTATACATGGAGATCATATCCCCCCCTTATGTATTATACATGGAGATCATATCCCCCCCTTATGTATTATACATGGTGATCATATCCCCCCTTAATCTCCTCTTCTCAAGAGAGAATAAATTCAGTTGCTCTAATCTTTCAACATTTCGATCCATGTAGGGATGGCCTAAACTGTGACTATACCCAGGATCCTGCATTTACACTGAATATGGGTATAACATGTTAGGAAAGGTGAACTTATTCTTTAAAAATAGATAAGGTTCAAATCCCAAGTCAGGGGGCAGCTCTCTGTTATCTGGGGTTTCCTCATGAGTCCTCAGGACAGTCTGAGAAATCACAACTACCCTCTAAATAATTGCATCCAGATCACAGCTATGAAAATGTGAGAAGCTGCCGGCACAATATTCTGCTACAAGATAACATTTGTAGGACCAGTTGGCTTTAAGCTGCATTTTTACTTTACTATGAGGATTTTTTTTTCATTTGGTCAGTTTTGTGTTCAAACTCTCATTGCATTCTGTTGGTGGGATTTGTATCATTCACAGATTTTCAGCCCGCAGACAACACTCAGGAAGATAAAGTCTCGGACAGCAAAGCCTCAGACACGTCGTCCACCTCCAGCCACGGTAATGGAGACCAGAAATCCCACGAACTGTCCAATCTCCGCCTGGAGAACCAGCTGCTCAGAAACGAGGTCCAGTCCCTGAACCAGGAGATGGCAACACTCATCCAGAGATCCAAGGAGACCCAGGAAGGTAACGAGGATCTTACCTGAGATCTGCCATACCCGGCCAGTCTTGACCCCCTCTGAGGTTACCGGCAGCCAATGACCGTCGAGCTTAAAAAGCTTTATTGAAAGCTGAGCATGGACACTGGAAGCACAATTGTCCAGCATTGAGGACTCCTGTCTTTATGGTTTCTATGCTCTGCTTTCAATAAAGGTTTCTAAGATGTCATCGCAGTGCAACTGTCCTTTTTTTTTTTTTTTTTTTCTTTTTATGAGCATAGCAATTCAGCGTTTTTATTCATTTACCTAAAGTTGAACTCTGGGCAGAAATTAAAATAAAACAAGCATGTCATACTTACCTGCTTTGTGTAATGGTTTTGGTCTCTGGGGTCCCCCACCAATTCTCCTGGCTTCTCCCTTCTGCTAAATTCCCCCAGAGCAAGTGGCTCTCTTGCGTGTTTGCTCCTGAGCTGGCTGTCTGTGTCCATGTGACTCATTTCCAACCCCAGCTCCCTCCTCACCGGCTCTGATTGCTGCCATCGGGATCCAATGGCTCCTTCTGCTGTGTCTGAGCCTATGAGGATGGAGAGAAAAGAGATGTAAGTACATCACTGTTTGCTGTAGTGGGAGGACCAAAGATACCAGACTCCGGGTCTGTAGTAATAATGAACACAGTCAAACTTGTTTGACAGACCAGGAGGCTCTTCGTCTGTCTCACCCTCCATGACATGACAGACCAGGAGGCTCTTGGCCTGTCTCACCCTCCATGACATAATGACAGACCAGGAGGGTCTTGGTCTATTTCACCCACCATGGCATAATGGCAGACCAGGAGGCTCTTGGTCTGTCTCACCCACCATTACATATTGACAGACCAGGAGGCTCTTGGTCTGTCTCACCCACCATGACATAATGGCAGACCAGGAGGCTCTTGGTCTGTCTCACCCACCATTACATATTGACAGACCAGGAGGCTCTTGGTCTGTCTCACCCACCATGACATAATGGCAGACCACGAGGCTCTTGGTCTGTTTCACCCACCATGACATAATGGCAGACCAGGAGGCTCTTGGTCTGTTTCACCAACCATGACATAATGACAGACCAGGAGGCTGTTGGTCTGTCTCACCCACCATGACATAATGGCAGACCAGGAGGCTCTTGGTCTGTCTCACCCACCATGACATAATGGCAGACCAGGAGGAGGCTGTTGGCCTGTCTTACCCTCCATGACATATTGGCAGACCAGGAGGGTCTTGGTCTGTCTCACCCACCATTACATAATGGCAGACCAGGAGGGTCTTGGTCTGTCTCACCCACCATTACATAATGGCAGACCAGGAGGCTCTTGGTCTGTCTCACCCACTATTACCTAATGGCAGACCAGGAGGCTGTTGGTCTGTCTCACCCTCCATGACATATTGGCAGACCAGGAGGGTCTTGGTCTGTCTCACCCACCATAACATAATGGCAGACCAGGAGGCTCTTGGTCTGTCTCACCCACCATGACATAATGGCAGACCAGGAGGCTCTTGGTCTGTCTCACCCACCATTACATATTGACAGACCAGGAGGCTCTTGGTCTGTCTCACCCACCATGACATAATGGCAGACCACGAGGCTCTTGGTCTGTTTCACCCACCATTACATAATGGCAGACCAGGAGGCTCTTGGTCTGTCTCACCCACTATTACCTAATGGCAGACCAGGAGGCTGTTGGTCTGTCTCACCCTCCATGACATATTGGCAGACCAGGAGGGTCTTGGTCTGTCTCACCCACCATTACATATTGACAGACCAGGAGGCTCTTGGTCTGTCTCACCCACCATGACATAATGGCAGACCACGAGGCTCTTGGTCTGTTTCACCCACCATGACATAATGGCAGACCAGGAGGCTCTTGGTCTGTTTCACCAACCATGACATAATGACAGACCAGGAGGCTGTTGGTCTGTCTCACCCACCATGACATAATGGCAGACCAGGAGGCTCTTGGTCTGTCTCACCCACCATGACATAATGGCAGACCAGGAGGCTGTTGGCCTGTCTTACCCTCCATGACATATTGGCAGACCAGGAGGGTCTTGGTCTGTCTCACCCACCATTACATAATGGCAGACCAGGAGGGTCTTGGTCTGTCTCACCCACCATTACATAATGGCAGACCAGGAGGCTCTTGGTCTGTCTCACCCACTATTACCTAATGGCAGACCAGGAGGCTGTTGGTCTGTCTCACCCTCCATGACATATTGGCAGACCAGGAGGGTCTTGGTCTGTCTCACCCACCATAACATAATGGCAGACCAGGAGGCTCTTGGTCTGTCTCACCCGCCATTACATAATGGCAGACCAGGAGGCTTTTGGCCTGTCTCACCCTCCATGACATATTGGCAGACCAGGAGGCTTTTGGCCTTTCTCACCCACCATGACGTAATGGCAGACCAGGAGGCTTTTGGCCTTTCTCACCCACCATGACGTAATGGCAGACCAGGAGGCTTTTGGCCTTTCTCACCCCCCATGACGTAATGGCAGACCAGGAGGCTTTTGGCCTGTCTCACCCTCCATGACATATTGGCAGACCAGGAGGCTGTTGGTCTGTCTCACCCTCCATGACATATTGGCAGACCAGGAGGCTGTTGGTCTGTCTCACCCTCCATGACATATTGGCAGACCAGGAGGCTCTTGGTCTATTTCACCCACCATGACATAATGGTGGACTTGGAGGCTCTTGGTCTGTCTCACCCACCATGACATAATGGCAGACCAGGAGGCTCTTGGTCTGTCTCATCCACCATCACACACCTTTATGATTGACAGGTCAGAAGTCTCCTGATCTCTTGTACCCATTCTCACCTACTGGAATAGGTTGAAAGGCTATGTAAATGAGTTTCAAATAAGCACCCCTCCACTGTCAAGTTCATTGAGAATGTTAGTTAGTTTTCTGTTGCATGTTGGGAATTGTAGTTTGTTGCAGTGGTGTCATACAATGAGAGGAAGTGACAAGGGTGCTTCTTTAGTACCTTCTGCAGGTGCTGCTTTCTCTATCCAAATGATGGCATACTATGCTAAGCTATAATGATCTACGTTTTAACCCCTCAACGGTTTATGACCGCATTGCACATAAATGTGCAGTTGGGCCCCAACCTTCAGCCGCTGCATGTGTACTTTGCTGTCTTGTGACAAAACTATCACTGACAGCCAGGGGCAGACTGACAACTCATGGGGCCCCCGGGCAATAGGGGTCATGGGGCCCCTGTGTCCTTGCCCAAACTCAAAATAGCCTATGAAAAAGGTACCAGGGGCATCTCATGGGCCCCCTACTGACCCCGGGCCCTCCAAATGGTCAGTCCGCCCCTGCTGACAATCACAATCAACTGCTGCAATCTGGAGCCAGTAGGTGGACCATCAATGACTCCAGGACTGTGCAGTCAATCGCAGTGCAGCAAAATTAAGAGCCCCACCTACTGGGTTTGGGTGTCACAGGTCATTTTAAAGTGCTGGTGTAAAGGGGGTAAAGAGACTCTGCCACTGGGGCTGGGGGGCACGCTACGGCACGTATAGAATGCAGGAACCTAGAGGTCTATATACCAGCCTGTCCCAGGGGAATGCAGATCTTGACTATTAGGCAAAGCTTTGACCGCTCCAAAGTGCTGAAATGTAGGTAAGCCCGCAGCCAGAGTACAATGACTGCACAGTGCAGGTTGTTTGGTATCCCTGCGTTGCTGATGACATCACTCCTTTGCAGAGCTGAGTGAAGCGAGGATGCGGATAGAGAAGTGGAATGGCGACAATTCCAAGAGTGACAGAACCGTGAGAGAGCTGCGGGCCCAGATGGACGATCTGACGGAGGCAGCGGCTGCCAAGGACTCCCAGTTGGCAGTACTGAAGGTGCGACTACAGGAAGCTGATCAGTTACTGAGTAGCCGCACGGAGGCTCTGGACTTGTTGCAGAGTGAGAAATCGAGGTGAGCCGTGGCTTCCATACGATAAACAATATAAAGGGGCTCAGCCATTCTTCCGGGGCTTTATAGATGAATTCCAGGCCGATACTCTATATAAAATGCTTTTCATACCAGACTAGTTGTGTATTAATAATGAAAATGTCGCCCCGATAGAGCTGATAGACCCGCAGTTTCAGGGAGGAGACCTCCATTCTCAGGCTCGGGTGGGAATTTGATTTGGTTGTGTGTTGTGATCTCCATGCAGCCAATGCAAGCCTTCCCTATCCTGACACTGAGCCGTTGTGCTCTCCTTGTCCTGTGTCCAGTAGAAGTGATGGTTTCTGATCTCTCTCCGCAGGATCCTGCAGGATCACAGTGAAGGAAGCAGCCTCCACAACCAGGCCTTGCAGAGTATACAGGAGAGGCTGCGGGAAGCAGAAGCTGCACTGAAACGAGAACAGGACGGCTACAAACAGATGCAGGTCTGAGTCCTCAGTGACTCGCTTTACGGCTCCTGACAGAATCACAGCAGCCAGGGAGGAAAGAATATGTGAAGCATGGTAGATGTTTACCTTGGCCAGACATGCTCTCCATGTTTTCCAGAAGTTTTCACCCTCAAACTTGGGCCTTCTGTTTATGACTGCTACAGTGCTGTGCAACCGGGCACCATTGATTTATTCCTGCGGGGGGTCACTTCTCCTCCTGTGCCATTTACAGAATGGGGGCAGCAACATGTAACCTAATTGGCCCATTAGCCTTTAAAGTGATTCTAGGGGTCAAAAAAAAAGTCATGCTTACATGTTCTGTGTAATGGTTTTGCACTGAGCAGTCCCAATCCTCCTCTCCTCAGGTCCCTTGCTGGCACACCTGGCTACAAACCAATAAAATGCGGGGTCCGGGGAGAGCGGACATGGTGAATGCGGGGTCCGGGGAGAGCGGACATGGTGAATGCAGGGTCTGGGAAGAGCAGATATAGTGAATGCAGGGTCCGGGGAGAGCGGATATAGTGAATGCAGGGTCCGGGGAGAGCGGATATAGTGAATGCAGGGTCCGGGGAGAGCGGATATGGTGAATGCAGGGTCCGGGGAGAGAGGATATGGTGAATGCGGGGTCCGGGGAGAGCGGACATGGTGAACGCGGGGTCCGGGGAGAGCGGACATGGTGAACGCGGGGTCCGGGGAGAGCGGACATGGTGAACGCGGGGTCCGGGGAGAGCGGACATGGTGAACGCGGGGTCCGGGGAGAGTGGACATGGTGAACGCGGGGTCCGGGGAGAGCGGACATGGTGAACGCGGGGTCCGGGGAGAGCGGACATGGTGAACGCGGGGTCCGGGGAGAGCGGACATGGTGAACGCGGGGTCCGGGGAGAGCGGACATGGTGAACGCGGGGTCCGGGGAGAGCGGATATAGCATTTACCCCCTTTCCACGCCATTTTTTGCGATACGGCGCTGCATTACTTTAACTGACAATTGTGCGGTCATGCAGCGCTGCACCCAAATGAAATGTATGTCCTTTTTTTCCCCACAAATAGAGCTTTCTTTCAGTGGTATTTGATCGCCTCTGCGGTTTTTTTTTTTTTTTTTTGCGCTATAAACTAAGAAAGACCGACAATTTTTAGAAAAAAAACCCCCCAATATTTTTTACTTTTTTTATTTTTTACTGGACATGTTTTATAGAAAAAAGAACAGATTTCGTCTTAAATTTAGGCCAAAATGTATGTCTTTTTTGCTAAAAAAAAAAAAAAAAAATTTCCAATACGTGTAAATTAATTGGTTTACATGAAAGTTATAGTGTTTGTAAATGGCGGTATATATACTGGAATGTAAAAAAATTGTTTTTTTTTTATACTTGTAATGGCGGCGATCAGCGACTTATAGCGGGACTGCGGCGGGCATTCTGACACGGGGGGAGAACTGACTGTCACTGACATCCCCAGTGACACCATTACAGTGATCAGTGCTAATAAAAAGCACTGACACTGTACTAATGGCACTGGGCAGGAAGGGGTTAACATCTGGGGCGATCAAAGGGTTAACTTTGTGTGTGCTGTGTGTGTTTTTCTAGGGAGACATGCTGCTGTGTATTTCTCTGCTGTGCAGCATGTTCCTGCTGGCAGGAGAGAGATCTGTGTTGTTTACACACAGGTCTCTCCCCTGTCACTGTTTCTCAGCGATCGCTGGGTGCCGGCGGGGAATCTCCGGGCGGGACCCGGTGATTGAGATCTGTAGCCGCCAAAGGGCGCATGGGCCCCTTACCCAGAAATAAAAAATCATGTATATATACGGGATTTTGCACAGCCCTGCTGCCCTGTAGTAGTAGTCCTGCTATAGGACGGTAGGGAAATGGTTAAACTTTGACAATAAAACCTGAAAGCGGATTGGTTATTGTGCTGAGCTGCACCAGATTTTGCACTCTCCAGCTTTAGTAAATCAAGCCTACTGTGTATTTTTTATCATTGAGCATCACAAGTATACAAAAATAGATTTTATTATATATTCATTCCTTTTAAAGCGGTATTAAACCCAAAAGCAAACATTTATTATATTGCAGCTTACCAATTCTTAGATGTGATGGCTGCATTTGTTTTCTTTTTTGTAAGGCTTTATTTCCTTTTTTTTTTTTTTTTTATCTGGTAATCCAGCCAGTAAGTCTGTTGTTTTTCAAAAGAACAAAGCTTTCCTACAGAATATATTAGTTAGAGATGAGAAACCATTTACACCCAACTGTGGTGTTTACAATGATCAGCGTTTATTGATTTATGTAAAACCTTTATCACAAAAGAGAAAACTGTTGTAACTGCAGCGCGGACTGGAGTTTGGTTAGTGTATCTAAATCTACTAGTCCATCTAACACTCGCCTCCCCCCAGACTGACTATGCTGCTGTCTAAAGGTGCCCCCTGTGCTCCTTCATCCAGAGTGGGGGCGCTCTAATACAGGAGGTGCGCTACTGGCCAGATCACCAGGTGAAAACGAGGAGAAAAAAAAAAAGAGAAAAACAAAAGCAGCCACTGCATCTAGTGATTGGAAAGCTGAAATATATTACATTTTTGGGTTTAGTATCGCTTTAAGCTCACAAAACAAAAACTAATTGGAAATCGTCGATCTTTGTAATAATCCATCTCTGTGGATCTATCCGCAGAATGAATTTTCCGCTCGTCTCAGCAAGATGGAAGCAGAGCGCCAGAACCTGGTGGACTCAGTGATGGGGGCTGAGAAGAAACACATGGAGGAGAAGAGGAGGTGCGACGATCTGCAGCAGCAGCTGAAGGTTGCAAAGGCTGCGGCAGAGTCTGTAAAACAGGAAATGATGGATTACAAGCAAAAAGCAACTCGCATTCTGCAGGTGCGGAGAAACGACTAGAGGGCTGCGCCCTCTGCGGGGGATAGCTGGCTGCGCCCTCTGCGGGAGATGGCTGGCTGCGCCCTTCTGCGGGGGATAGCTGGCTGCGCCCTTCTGCGGGGGATAGCTGGCTGCGCCCTTCTGCGGGGGATAGCTGGCTGCGCCCTTCTGCGGGGGATAGCTGGCTGCGCCCTTCTGCGGGGGATAGCTGGCTGCGCCCTTCTGCGGGGGATAACTGGCTGCGCCCTTCTGCGGGGGATAGCTGGCTGCGCCCTTCTGCTTGGGATAACTGGCTGCGCCCTCTGCTTGGGATAACTGGCTGCGCCCTCTGCTTGGGATAACTGGCTGCGCCCTTCTGCGGGGGATAGCTGGCTGCGCCCTTCTGCGGGGGATAGCTGGCTGCGCCCTCTGCTTGGGATAACTGGCTGCGCCCTTCTGCTTGGGATAACTGGCTGCGCCCTCTGCTTGGGATAACTGGCTGCGCCCTTCTGCGGGGGGATAGCTGGCTGCGCCCTCTGCGGGGGATAGCTGGCTGCGCCCTCTGCTTGGGATAACTGGCTGCGCCCTTCTGCGGGGGATAGCTGGCTGCGCCCTTCTGCGGGGGATAGCTGGCTGCGCCCTTCTGCGGGGGATAGCTGGCTGCGCCCTTCTGCGGGGGATAGCTGGCTGCGCCCTTCTGCTTGGGATAACTGGCTGCGCCCTCTGCTTGGGATAACTGGCTGCGCCCTTCTGCGGGAGATAGCTGGCTGCGCCCTTCTGCGGGGGATAGCTGGCTGCGCCCTTCTGCGGGGGATAGCTGGCTGCGCCCTTCTGCGGGGGATAGCTGGCTGCGCCCTTCTGCGGGGGATAGCTGGCTGCGCCCTTCTGCGGGGGATAACTGGCTGCGCCCTCTGCTTGGGATAGCTGGCTGTGCCCTTCTGCGGGGGATAGCTGGCTGCGCCCTCTGCTTGGGATAGCTGGCTGCGCCCCTCTGCTGGGGATAGCTGGCTGCGCCCTCTGCGGGGGATAACTGGCTGCGCCCTCTGCGGGGGATAGCTGGCTGCGCCCTTCTGCGGGGGATAGCTGGCTGCGCCCTCTGCTTGGGATAGCTGGCTGCGCCCTCTGCGGGGGATAGCTGGCTGCTCCCTCTGCCGGGGATGGCTGGCTGCTCCCTCTGCCGGGGATGGCTGGCTGCTCCCTCTGCCGGGGATGGCTGGCTGCGCCCTCTGCCGGGGATGGCTGGCTGCGCCCTCTGCCGGGGATGGCTGGCTGCGCCCTCTGCCGGGGATGGCTGGCTGCGCCCTCTGCCGGGGATGGCTGGCTGCGCCCTCTGCCGGGGATGGCTGGCTGCGCCCTCTGCCGGGGATGGCTGGCTGCTCCCTCTGCCGGGGATGGCTGGCTGCGCCCTCTGCCGGGGATGGCTGGCTGCGCCCTCTGCCGGGGATGGCTGGCTGCGCCCTCTGCGGGGGGATTGCTGGCTGCACCCGGAATCACTAGACATTATTTGTATCATTAGGCCAATCTCTTTAACCCGACGTCACACAATTATGCGGCCTCACAGAACTGGGCTTTTTTCCATGGGGGCCACATATTTGCGTATCTGTCTTTGTGCTGGGAGCGCGCCTCACAGCGCGCTCCCAGCACAAAGACCGCGGTGTCACTGAGGGTCCTGGGTCCCGTTCTAACGATTGGGACCCGGGACTCCCGATTCCAGGTCACATGATCGCTGTGATAGACTCTGATTGGCTATCACAGTGATCAGCCACTGTACAGCCAGGCCCCCTTGTTTTTTTCTTTCTCTATGAATGGAGGAGATACGTTGTATCTCTCTAACTCCTGATGTAAAGGGGGGAAAAAAATGTTTATTACAAAAAAATAATATATATATAAAATATTAAAAAATAAAGAAAAAATGCCTTGATGAAGGTTTGATCTAGTTCAGTGCCAGGGTAAGTGTTTTGGTCAAGGTCAGGGTCAAAGGTCAGGATTTAAAAAAAAAAATAAAAAATTGGTAGCAGTGTCAGGCACGTTCACACTTTGTCAGCAGGGGTCAGACAGGCATTTGGGAAACTTTTTAACGCTTCTCAAACGCCTATGAAAATTCTGCACATGGCAGCACACAGCGCTGTTCACACTGAAGCGTTAGTGTTGCGTCGCGGCAAAACTGAAGCCTCATGTCCAGTCAGGAGGAGTTGAAGCCTCCCATTCAAGTCTACGGTGCCGCTCCTCAAACGCCTCAGTAAATAGTGTCATGCACTAAAATTGCGTATGCCCGTGGAACGGCAACAAACTAAAATAAAGCAAAATTAAACACTTAAAAAGCCTTAACCCGGTTACCAGTTTAGAGTCACACAGACGGTCTGGAGCTAGAAATATTGCTCTCGTTCTGACATTCGCAGTGATACCTCCAGTGTGGCAAGATCACTGTTCACATATGCGTGCAGCAGCACCTATGTGCATGTTCGTGTTTGTGCTTTTTATTTATTTTTTTAAATAATAATAATAATTATTATTATTTTGTTTTTTATTTAACGTACCTTTTTTTTTTTAGGTTTTTTTTTTTTTTTTTTTTCCTACTATCAACATCCATTGTAATAGCATAGGTCATGACAGGTCCTCTTTTTGGTGCTATCTGGAGTCTGAAACCCCAGGAGTGGTTAAAGTGGAACACCTTTTTTTTTAGGTTTTGGATAGATTTTGGATAGATTGGGGGAAGGACAAGAACTTCCAACTTTTGCTCATTATCTCTGTTTTCTTGTATCTCACAGTCCAAAGAGAAACTGATCAGCAGCCTGAAGGAGGGCTCGGGCCTGGAGGGGTTGGACAGCCATGTAGGCAGCAGCATGGAGCTGGAGGAGATGAGACACGAGAGAGACATGCAGAGAGAAGAGATCCAGAAACTTCTGGCTCAGATCCAGCAGCTGAAAGCTGAGTTACAGGTAAGAGGATGTTCCCTTATGCACTGCTCCTCTGTATTACATACAGCCCTACATTACACATTCAGATAGATCTTTGGTGAGGCGTGCTCTGTTACCCGAGAGAATAGGATACATGTATATGTTGTCTATAGCAACCAAAGTTTTCCTAGCCTATCCATTCACTAGAGAGCAGTGACATCACTGAGAATGCAGCCTATCCATTCACTAGAGAGTGGTGACATCAATGAAAATGCAGCCTATCCATTCTCCATTCACTAGAGAGCGGTGACATCACCTAGAAGGCAGCCTATCCATTCTCCATTCACTAGAGAGCGGTGACATCACTGAGAATGCGGCCTATCCATTCACTAGAGACCGGTGACATCACTGAGAATGCGGCCTATCCATTCACTAGAGACCGGTGACATCACTGAGAATGCAGCTTATCCATTCACTAGAAAGCGGTGACATCACCGAGAATGCAGCTTATCCATTCACTAGAGAGCGGTGACATCACTGAGAATGTGGCCTATCCATTCACTAGAGAGCGGTGACATCACTGAGAATGCAGTCTATCCATTCACTAGAGAGCGGTGACATCACTGAGAATGCAGCCTATCCATTCACTAGAGAGCGGTGACATCACTGAGAATGCAGCCTATCCATTCACTAGAGAGCGGTGACATCACTGAGAATGAAGCCTATCCCTTCATTAGAAAGCAGTGACATCACTGAGAATGCAGCTTATCCATTCACTAGAGAGCGGTGACATCACTGAGAATGCAGCCTATCCATTCATTAGAGACCGGTGACATCACTGAGAACGCAGCCTATCCGTTCACTAGAGAGGGGTGACATCACTGAGAATGCAGCCTATCCATTCACTAGAGAGCGGTGACATCACTGAGAATGCAGCCTATCCATTCACTAGAGAGGGGTGACATCACTGAGAATGCAGCCTATCCATTCACTAGAGAGCGGTGACATCACTGAGAATGCAGCCTATCCATTCACTAGAGAGCGGTGACATCACTGAGAATGCAGCCTATCCATTCACTAGAGGGTGGTGATGTCACTGAGAATGCAGCTTTTTAGTGTTTTGGGCTTTTCTTGTGTGGAATTATGTGTTTTTTTGTTTGTTTTGGGGGGGGTTTTTTTGTTTTTTTTTTGCTTTCTGTAAAACTCTCCATTAATATGTTACAGCCTTAGAAGATGCACACACGTTTATGCTTCATCTCTTCTCCATTTCAGGATCTGGAGACTCAACAAGTGAGTGAAGCAGAAACTGTCAGGGAACAAGTGAATGATCTGCAGGAGCAGATGGCGGAGCAAAGGAGGGGAAAGCAGGAGCTGGAGGCTGAACTGGAGCGCCAGAAACAGGTAATGTCCAGACATTTGCTCCTTTTATTGGTGTATATAGACAAACCTAAAATGTGTGTCATCAGCCTTATGTACTTAACCTCTTCAGGCCGGCCGAACGCAAATGTGCGGCCTCCCGGCCTCTGGGCCTAGACACCGAGCGGCCCGCACATTTGCGTTCTATTAAAAAAACATAAGTGCTGAGAGCGCGCGCCCTGCACTCTCCCAGCACACATGTCCAGTACTCATGGAAAGGTCCCGATCTCATCTTTCGATCCGGAATGCTGCACTCAGAAGTATATTTACCTTCATGCATAGATTACATGAAGGCAAAAAACTTGGAGCCTTTAGAACCCCTTTAAGCCATGCACAGGTATTTACAAGTTATACAGAAAAATCATTTTTAAGAGCATTAATACATATTAACCCCTTCACGCCGGCGCCTCCCGGCCCTTTAAGGGTTTCAGGAGCTGGGAGGCGGAGCGGGGTTTAGGGTCATGTGACAGCCATGACACGTCATCAAAGTCTTTTGGACTATACACAATCATTTCCAATGATATATATTTTTGTTGTGGAACATTTTTATTCACTTTTATATGTTTTTTTTTAATTGTTTTTTTTTTTTTTTACGGATTATTGATTATGCGCCACTTGAATACCTGCTAAAATATATATAAACCTGTCTTTTCATGTAGTTTGTAAAAGTAGCCTGTGCTCTTTTTATTTGATCATTTACTGTGAAATGCCGGTGATCCTGCCAATCCCCCAATCTGACCACACCAAGCATGGACGCAAATCTGTGCTGGCGTGGTCGGTTTGTGTATCGGTGTACCCTCCTTGGTGTTACAAGATGTTGCAGTGATGCATGGGGTACCTGTATTTTTTTGTATTTTTTATATACTTTACCATTAAAGTGGCAGCTTAGCTTATGTGGTTATACACAGCTATTATTTGCTCAATAATGGCTTTTATCACCTGTTTATATATTCAGCGCAGTTGTTTGTAACATACCTTCATCACTTTCGTGTGTGTGTGTGTGTGTGTGTGTGTGTGTGTGTGTGTGTGTGTGTGTGTGTGTGTGTGTGTCCTAGCACATTTTTGGTCCTTTCACACAGGCGTTCCATTTTTTTCTTCAGTTTAGTTTTATTCAAAGAAAAAACATATCAGTTTACATTCGTTTTTTTTTACATCCTTTACTAATTTGAAAACAACTGTAAGTCCCTTTACATCCGTTTTTCGTCCATTCCATGTTTTTGTACGGAAGAAAACTGTTTTTCTTCCATTCGAAAAAAACAGATGTTAACGGATGCGGGCATAAATGGATGTAAATGGATGATCATCTGTTTACATCGGGTAGTCCAGGGCTTAAAATTTCAAGTCCTGAGCTACTAGCCAGGCCTTAAGAGTTACTCGCCACCAACAAACAGACACCTGTACAGAAACACACAGACATGTACATACACATACATACATACACACAGAAACATGTACACACACGCACAGAGACACATGTACACACACATACAGACACATGTATACACACACAGGCACGTACAGACACGCATATACACACATACATGTACATACACGCAGACACATGTACATGCATACACAGACACACACAAACACACACACATGTACACACACGCACGCTGTTAAGTGTTCTCTCCTCTCCCCTGAAGCCACCACTGGCTGACATAGAGGATCATGTGACCAGAGTGAGCTGAAATTAGACACACACACACACCTATAAAAAGTTGCAGTACTTCGTTGTTCATTCACAGAGCCGGGTACTGCACTCTAGGGGGAGGCAGAGAGCACAGCACACACTCCTTCCTTTGCTTTCACTGCACTCCGCTATTGAGCGGTCTGACGGCTCCCAGTGCCAATGACAGATCCAGCCTGAGCTCCGAGCCTGCTCAGCAAGACGGCTAGTCCATAGAAATACACGGGTGTCCGTTTTTTAATCCGTAAACAGATGAAAAACGGACATACGGAACGCCCGTGTGAAAGAGCCCTTTGTGTTATCCTTCCCTTTTTAGTCCCAGGACTCTTTTTTTCATAGTTTTGCTACATGTTGGCTTTTGTTATTCTCCCCAGGAACTTCAGTACACACAGGAGGATTTTCACAGGACCAAGAATACACTTCAAGGGAGAATCAGAGACCGAGAGGATGAGATCCAGAAACTCAGAAATCAGGTAATATATAGTGTGATGTAATACTTATGCCTTGTATTTATGTTTTTGTGTCCATCCAGGGATCTCCTAGTGGGCTTCTGTGCCGAGGTAAGCGTGGTTAGTAAGAACTTGTGTTGTCCCACTGTGTTGGCTTTCTCTCCCCATACAAGTCAATGGGAATTGTCCCAAGAAAAGCAGGTGAGGGGAAATAGTTCATTGGGGGCACTTGCTATGTTGACATCCGCCAAAAAAGAGCATTTCTCTCACTTTCCCCCCCTTCCGGTCTGGACACTTTCCCCCCCTTCCGGTCCGGGACACTTTCCCCCCCCTTCCGGTCCGGACACTTTCCCCCCCTTCCGGTCCGGGCACGTTCCCCCCCTTCCGGTCCGGGCACGTTCCCCCCCTTCCGGTCCGGGCACGTTCCCCCCCTTCCGGTCCGGGCACGTTCCCCCCCTTCCGGTCCCGGGCACGTTCCCCCCCTTCCGGTCCGGGCACGTTCCCCCCCCTTCCGGTCCGGGCACGTTTCCCCCCTTCCGGTCCGGGCACGTTTCCCCCCTTCCGGTCCGGGCACGTTCCCCCCCTTCCGGTCCGGGCACGTTCCCCCCCTTCCGGTCCGGGCACGTTCCCCCCCTTCCGGTCCGGGCACGTTCCCCCCCTTCCGGTCCGGGCACGTTCCCCCCCTTCCGGTCCGGGCACGTTCCCCCCCTTCCGGTCCGGGCACGTTCCCCCCCTTCCGGTCCGGGCACGTTCCCCCCCTTCCGGTCCGGGCACGTTCCCCCCCTTCCGGTCCGGGCACGTTCCCCCCCTTCCGGTCCGGGCACGTTCCCCCCCTTCCGGTCCGGGCACGTTCCCCCCCTTCCGGTCCGGGCACGTTCCCCCCCCTTTCGGTCCGGGCACGTTCCCCCCCTTTCGGTCCGGGCACGTTCCCCCCCCTTTCGGTCCGGGCACGTTCCCCCCCCTTTCGGTCCGGGCACGTTCCCCCCCTTTCGGTCCGGGCACGTTCCCCCCCTTTCGGTCCGGGCACGTTCCCCCCCTTTCGGTCCGGGCACTTTCCCCCCCTTCCGGTCCGGGCACTTTCCCCCCCTTTCGGTCCGGGCACTTTCCCCCCCTTCCGGTCCGGACACTTTCCCCCCCTTCCGGTCCGGACACTTTCCCCCCCCTTCCAGTCCAGGCCAATATGCTGAATATTCAGCGCTGTCACACTTTGAATGGCAATTGCGCGGTCATGCAACACTGTACCCATATGAATTTTTTATTTTTTTTTTTTTTTTTTTTTTGACAGGTAAAACTTTGTTTTGGTGGTATTTATTCACCACTGGGATTTTTATTTTTTTTATATAAATGGAAAAAGTTCAAAAATTTTGAAAAAAAGTGTTTTTCTTATAAAATATTGCACATAAATAATATTTCATCATAAATCTTGGCCAAAATGTATTCAGTTATCTTTTTAGTAAAAAAAAAAAAAAAAAACCAAATTAGTTTATAACCAAAAATTATAATTTTTTAAAACATTTTTTTTTTATTATTTTTTTTTTTTTTTTTTACGTACTGTCACCCTAGCTGTACAGTGTCACCATAATGACACTGTACTACTTGCGGGGTGTGATGAAGATTTTTTTTTTTTTTTTTTTTACACTGATTGCTTTTACACCCATAAAGGCTGTAAAAGCAATCATTTCTCCTTCTCTCTGGCTGCATTCCTGCAGCCATTGAGAAATACTGTGTGAGCTGTGATTGGTCACAGCTTGTCACCTGGTACAAGGCTGTTGTGAATAGCCCTGTACCATGTGATCTCTGTGCTCATTCACACATTTCACACGTAGTAAGCAATGATGTCAGGAAGTGACATCTGGTTTACTACTATTCATGTGATCACTGATTTGGCCAGTCAGTGATCACATGATCAGGACCTCACGCAGAGGTCCCGTACAACGATCGGTGTTCCACTGTGGACACAGCGGGCACTGGATTGCGGTGCTGCGCGCTCCCAGGGAGGACGCACAAGCAGGGGGTGGGGAGGCCGGTTATAAACGGCCACCCGCTCCTGCACTGCCACCGTGTGGCCGTTTATATACAACAGCTGGACGGGAAGTGGAGATTTCCCTTCATTTCCTGTAGAAGTTGTATCTCCAATGGGACACAGATGGCCAAAAAAAAGAACCTGGTGGGGTTTAACCAACCCTTACTCTTTTCCAAACTTAAAAAAAAACAATAAAGTTGGCTGTAGATACACCTGAACGTTATATAGTTTTCTGGGCTTGTATTCCCAGAATCCTCATCCATCTTGTTGTCTAATGACTCTACCAGAAACATGCACAGAGCTTGAGGTAACCATTAGCCGCCCGGCCAATGGCCATTTGGCGGCTTCAGATGTGCTCCTCCATTCCGGGTGCACGCCATTTGGCGTGCTCCCGCACATGCGCCGTTTGCGCTAGTGCAGAGCGGCGCAGCAGTGCGATCTGTCGTCGGCCGTGCACCTCGGACACGGCCGATGACAGATCCGAGTACCGGCTCCCGTTGCTGGTACCATGTGACCTGCTGTGACCAATCACAGCAGGTCACATGACAGTTGTATACATGCATGGCTTCATTCATGATGCCATCCATTGTATACTAGTGCCTAGCTGTGAATGGTCACAGCTAATCACATGCACATGTCATGTGATTAGCTGTGACCAAATCACAGCTAAGCACAAAAAAAAAAAAAAAAAAAGCTGAATGAATCGATTTCATTCAGGTAAATGCTTGCTTATAGCAAAGTAATTCTTTGCTATAAGCAAATTGTGTAAAAAAAAAAAAAAAAAAAAAAAAAAAATACTGATCACTTCCCCAAAGTAGTACAATGTTACTATGGTAACATTGTACTACTTTGGTCATAGTAAAATATGAAAAAAAAATCTTAAAAAAAATAAAAAAAAATGTAATAAAAAATTAAATATAAAAAAAATTTTTAAAAAAATATATATATATTTTTTTTTCATACTGTCACCAGTCAGTGTCCCTGTTCACCGCCATGCCAGTTATATGATGACGCTGTACTGCACTGGTGACAGTATGTAAAAAAAAAAATAGTGAAAATAATTTTTTTCATTTTTTCATTTTTGGAAAAATTATGACAAAAAAATACAACTTCAAAAAACTCGCCATGCCTCCTATGAAGTACGTCGGACTGTCTACTCTGCAAAAAGGGGTCATTTGGGGGATATCTGTACCGTCCTGACATTTGGGGGATATCTGTACTATTCTGACATTCTTGGACCTCAAGAAATTAGATTGGCTGTCAGTACTTCAGGATTGATCAATATTCAGATCTATACCATAGTTTGTGAACTCTATAACTTTCCTACAAACTAAATAATACATCCTAATTTGGGTTATTTTCACCAAAGACATGTAGCAGAATACATCTCGGCCTAAATTTATGAAGAACAATTATTTATTTGTAAACTTTTATAACAGAAACAAAGAAAAATGTTTTTTTTTTTCAAAATTTTTGGTCTTTTTTTGTTAATTTAGCAAAAAATAAAAACCCCAGCGATGATTAAATACCTCCAAAAGAAAGCTCTAGTTGTGTGAAGAAAATGATAAAATTTTAGTTTGGGTACAGTGTTGTATGACCGCGCAATTGTCATTCAAAGTGTGAGAGCTCTGAAACCTGAAAAATGGCCTGGGCAGGAAGGTGTAAAATTGCCCGGTATTGAAACGGTTAAGAACCAACCCATGCAGTCCTTGCCTTGCTGTCACCATCTCCCCTTGGTGGCACCATTCTAGGAGCGATATCCGCCATCTTGCTTTCTGGCCTACGAATACTGGAGTCCTTACGGGTTGGATGGCTGTGCGCTGGATGCAGTTTGATGGCGGAACCTCCTCTGATGTAGTTCTGCCTTCATTTTCCAGCTTACGAACAAAGCGCTGAGCAGCAGCAGTCAGACGGAGCTGGAGAACCGGCTGCACCAACTGACCGAGACCCTGATCCAGAAACAGACCATGCTGGAGAGTCTGAGTACCGAGAAGAACTCGCTGGTCTATCAGCTGGAGAGGCTGGAAAATCAGATGAAGACCACCCAGGGGAGCGGAGGGGGAGGGTCCTCCATCAATATGTCCGCCGTGGACAGCGGAGATGGTACGTTCATGAGCCTCATAGGAGTTAAAGACAAAAGTTTTTCTTCTATATGGAATGAGCGGGAAAGGAGAAGAGCTTCTGTCATCGGGTTGTTTATTGATTGCTTTGTGTTTCTCTATTGAGGGAGATTTGGAAATGATTTCAGTAGGAGCACAAAAAAAGAAAGAAAAAGTATTCATTGTAAAGTGGGATTGGAGGGGTTGGAACTTCTGATTAATGTTTTTTTTGCCCCCAGAGACAATGGCTCCCCCTGTTTCTCATCTTGGTATCACCAGGAAATCCAGAAAGTCTCCCCAACGAGTCAGACATAAAACTGTCCACAAATGTAAAAGTGGTTCTAAAGCTTGAAGGTTATTTATCATCATACAGTGTATGCATGAAGACAAAAAATCTTCAGTGTGCCCCCCCCCCCCCCCATACTCACCTGAGCCTGATCCCAATTCAGTAATGTGCAGGAGAGCAGAAGCTCTCCCTGGTCTCTGCCTCCTCATTGGCTGAGACACAGCATCAGGAGCCATTGGCTCCCACCGCTGTCAGTTACTGCCAGTGAGGAGGGGGCGGGACTAAGCCGTGCTCTGTGTGTCTGATAGATACACAGAGATGGCTCGGGAGCAAGCACGCACGAGTACCCCCAGAGCAAGCAGCTTGGGGGCACTCGGCAAGGAGGAGGGGCCAGAAGCGCCAGCGCGAGGGGTCTGAGAAGAGGAGGATCGGGGCTGCTCTGTGCAATTCCACTACACAGAGCAGGTAAGTATAGACATGGTTGTTATTTTAAAGAAACAAAAAAAGCCTTTAGAATCACTTTAATAAACTCTCAATAGCAAATTGTAAATGTAGCATCTTATCTCATGTACTTCTGTTGCTGCTATCCCCTTCTGCAGAACAGTCTTACACCAACATCTGTGTCCCTGATATTTTCACCTAGAGGGTGGCTACACTGCCTTGCTTGTCTTCCCTGGAGCCCCCATTGTAGCCACCCTCACATGTGCTCTGCCAGCCAGGACTACAAAGGTTTGAGAAGAGGAACCTGATGTAGATCAGTCAGAGGGGGCACAGATACGCATTATGGGTTGGGAGTGAGGAATCATGGGACCTGTAGTTATGTCGCAGGAGGTTACCTGGTGCTATTAGAGTAGGCACACATGTGCATTATGGGCTGGGGGCATGGAATCATGGGAGAGGTAATCCTGACACAGGAGCTAACCAGAATGTCCCTTACATTGGGGGTCAGTGGGAAGAATGTCCCTTACATTGGGGGGGTCAGTGGGAAGAATGTCCCTTACATTGGGGGTCAGTGGGAAGAATGTCCCTTACATTGGGGATCAGTGGGAAGAATGCCCCTTACATTGGGGATCAGTGGGAAGAATGCCCCTTACATTGGGGGTCAGTGGGAAGAATGCCCCTTACATTGGGGGTCAGTGGGAAGAATGTCCCTTACATTGGGGATCAGTGGGAAGAATGCCCCTTACATTGGGGGTCAGTGGGAAGAATGCCCCTTACATTGGGGGTCAGTGGGAAGAATACCCCTTACATTGGGGGTCAGTGGGAAGAATACCCCTTACATTGGGGGTCAGTGGGAAGAATGTCCCTTACATTGGTGGTCAGTGTGAAGAATGTCCCTTACATTGGGGGTCAGTGGGAAGAATGCCCCTTACATTGGGAGTCAGTGGGAAGAATGCTCCTTACATTGGGGGTCAGTGGGAAGAATGCTCCTTACATTGGGGGTCAGTGGGAAGAATGCTCCTTACATTGGGGGTCAGTGGGAAGAATGTCCCTTACGTTGGGGGTCAGTGGGAAGAATGCCCCTTACGTTGGGAGTCAGTGGGAAGAATGCTTCTTACATTGGGGGTCAGTGGGAAGAATGCTCCTTACATTGGAGGTCAGTGGGAAGAATGCTCCTTACATTGGGGGTCAGTGGGAAGAATGCTCCTTACATTGGGGATCAGTGGGAAGAATGTCCCTTACATTGGGGATCAGTACGAAGAATGTCCCTTACATTGGGGGTCAGTACGAAGAATGTCCCTTACATTGGTGGTCAGAGAGAAGAATGTCCCTTACATTGGGGGTCAGTGGGAAGAATGCCCCTTACATTGGGGGGTCAGTGGGAAGAATGTCCTTACATTGGTGGTCAGTGGGAAGAATGTCCCTTACATTGGTGGTCAGTGGGAAGAATATCCCTTACATTGGGGGTCAGTGGGAAGAATGCCCCTTACATTGGGGGGTCAGTGGGAAGAATGTCCCTTACATTGGGGGTCTGTGGGAAGAATGTCCCTTACATTGGTGATCAGTGGGACGAATGTCCCTTACATTGGGGGTCAGTGGGAAGAATGCCCCTTACATTGGGGGTCAGTGGGAAGAATGCCCCTTACATTGGGGGTCAGTGGGAAGAATGCCCCTTACATTGGGGGTCAGTGGGAAGAATGCCCCTTACATTGGGGGTCAGTGGGAAGAATGCCCCTTACATTGGGGGTCAGTGGGAAGAATGCCCCTTACATTGGGGTCAGTGGGAAGAATGCCCCTTACATTGGGGGTCAGTGGGAAGAATGCCTCTTACATTGGGGGTCAGTGGGAAGAATGTCCCTTACATTGGTGGTCAGTGAGAAGAATGTCCCTTACATTGGTGGTCAGTGAGAAGAATGTCCCTTACATTGGTGGTCAGTGAGAAGAATGTCCCTTACATTGGTGGTCAGTGAGAAGAAGAATGTCCCTTACATTGGTGGTCAGTGAGAAGAATGTCCCTTACATTGGTGGTCAGTGGGAAGAATGTCCCTTACATTGGGGGTCAGTACGAAGAATGTCCCTTACATTGGGGGTCAGTGGGAAGAATGTCCCTTACATTGGGGGTCAGTAGGAAGAATGTCCCTTACATTGGGGGTCAGTAGGAAGAATGTCCCTTACATTGGGGGTCAGTAGGAAGAATGCTCCCCTTACAGATAGCTGAAAAGGAATAGATCAGTGGTGTCAGTGGGAACGTATCCGAGAGACAGAAATGACTAATTGCTCAGGGAACCCGTAGCCACCTCTAGAGGAACCCTAGGATTCCATGGACTCTGGTTAAGAATGGCTGTTCTAGAATATCCTGCAGATAAAGCTCAAGTGGTCCATTGCTTCTCACTCACAGTCCGTGTCTCAGCTCATCCGTGGTACTGAACTCTCTCCTGCCTTTCCTAGGTGCCCGTCTAAGAAGTGTCCCAGTTTTGTTCAGCGACTCGGACACAAACATGGCCGGCGTGTACGGCAGGGTCCGGAAAGCTGCGACCACCATAGACCAGTTTAGGTACTGATCCATTATTCAGTCTTACTTCAACTGTACTGTTTGGTCGGAGTGTTCCTTAAACTGGACTTTTGTTTTTTTTCCCTCTTTCAGTATCCGTCTCGGCGTTTTCCTGAGAAGATATCCTATCGCTCGAGTATTTATTATTATTTATATGGTAAGTAGAGTGTAAATAAATGAGAAGCCTCACAATAATTAGCAACTAGAGGAAAAATATGGCGGTACCATCGTCCAACAGTGACTATATATAGAAGAAAGGAGGGTGGGGGGGGGGGGGGACCCTACAAAAAAAAGAGAATGGACTATCTTGGTACCCATAAACCACCGAAAGCTCAATTCGTGGGGGAAAAAAGGACATAAATTTCACTTGGGTACAGCATTGCATGACCGCGCAATTGTCAGTTAAAGTAACGCAAAAGATGGCCTAGTCAGGAAGGGGGGGGGCGGAATCCTCAGGAGGGTGAGGGGTTAAAGGGACATTGTCACATTATCTAATACCAGGTGACTTAGCATTTTCCATAGTTTTGTTGGTGAAAGTTCCCTTGCGTGGGAAATTGTTTATGAACTTTTACTTTTTCAATAAAAGTGGGCTGCCACGCTTGTAGACACAGTTCAGACTGACATGGACGCACTACAAACAAGGCGACCAACGAGTCGAATTCCCCCCGTCACAAGACATATTGCAGAGATAGGGAGGGGGTGTGTAAAATAAAAATAAATAAAAAAATAAAAAAAAAAAAATACATTGGTGGTCAGTGGGAAGAATGTCCCTTACATTGGTGGTCAGTGGGAAGAATGTCCCTTACATTGGTGGTCAGTGGGAAGAATGTCCCTTACATTGGGGGTCAGTGGGAAGAATGTCCCTTACATTGGGGGTCAGTGGGAAGAATGTCCCTTACATTGGGGGTCAGTGGGAAGAATGTCCCTTACATTGGGGGTCAGTGGGAAGAATGCTCCTTACATTGGGGGTCAGTGGGAAGAATGTCCCTTACTTTGGGGGTCAGTGGGAAGAATGTCCCTTACATTGGTGATCAGTGGGAAGAATGTCCCTTACATTGGGGGTCAGTGGGAAGAATGTCCCTTACATTGGTGGTCAGTGGGAAGAATGTCCCTTACATTGGGGGTCAGTGGGAAGAGTGTCCCTTACATTGGGGGTCAGTGGGAAGAGTGTCCCTTACATTGGGGATCAGTGGGAAGAATGTCCCTTACATTGGAGGTCAGTGGGAAGAGTGTCCCTTACATTGGGGGTCAGTGGGAAGAGTGTCCCTTACATTGGGGGTCAGTGGGAAGAGTGTCCCTTACATTGGGGATCAGTGGGAAGAGTGTCCCTTACATTGGGGGTCAGTGGGAAGAATGCTCCTTACATTGGTAGTCAGTGGGAAGAATGCTCCTTACATTGGGGGATCAGTGGGAAGAATGCCCCTTACATTGGTGATCAGTGGGAAGAATGCTCCTTACATTGGGGGTCAGTGGGAAGAATGCCCCTTACATTGGGGGTCAGTGGGAAGAATGCTCCTTACATTGGGGGGTCAGTGGGAAGAATGCTCCTTACATTGGGGGTCAGTGGGAAGAATGCCCCTTACATTGGGGGTCAGTGGGAAGAATGTCCCTTACATTGGGGGTCAGTGGGAAGAATGCTCCTTACATTGGGGGTCAGTGGGAAGAATATCCCTTACATTGGGGACACAGTTCAGACTGACATGGACACACACTACAAATGAGGCGGCCAATGAGTTGAATTCCCCCCTGTCACAAGACCTATTGCAGAGACAGGGAGGGGGTGTGTAAAATAAAAATAAAATAAATTAAGAAAAAATAAAAAAAATGAAAATTTCTAATGATTCAATTTTTTTTTTGTATTTCAGGCGCTCCTGCACTTTTGGGTGATGATTGTACTTCTGACCTACACCCCAGAAATGCACCATGATCACCCCTCCGGGGAAATAGCCGTGAGACTTGCATTGCTGCGGTTGTTCAGCTGTTTTAGGACTGATCTCTATATCACAGCAGCGGAACCTTCCGGCTAGCCTAGGCAACGCGTCACTTCCCACTGAGACCCGCACACTGCCATCTACAGACCTTTCCTCTAGAACCGCTACAGGGGTAGATTTCATTACTGACCAGGTTTCCTCGTACACTGGGGGGGGGGGATTTACTAAAACTGGAGCAGTCAGAATCTGGGGCAGCTGTGCCCGGGAGCCAATCAGCTTCTACCTTCAGCTTGATCAATGCAGCTGTGATGATAAAACCTGGAAGCTGATTGGTTTCTGAGCTGAGCTGCACCAGATTTTGCACCGTGCAGTTTTAGTAAATAACCCCCTTAATGTGTTACTTTGATGAGCGGTGCAAAAGGTTTAAAGATCACCTAAAAACCCATTACGAAGGCCCTGCTCACACGGGGGTTAGCTGGTATCAGAGCACTGAGCACAACCACTCATTTGTAAAGATTTCAGCAAGCGGCCCCAGTGAGACCTTAAGAAACAAAACCTCAAAACAACCTTCCGTTCCAGTGTGGGGATGTTAAAGTGTTACTACCAACCATAAAATCAGGAAAGCACGCTTGTTATACTCGCTGTGGGACCTAAGGGGTTAATCCTCTGCCTTGTGTAAAAAGGACGGTTTGATCCTGTCTTCTCTGATCCTCCTCTTGTTCAAATGTCTACGCTGATAAGACAGACTGAACCTGTAGCCGTTCTCCACATGTGGTCAGTTTAGTGTGTATTGCTAGAGAGGTTTTTTTTTTTTCTTGGAAGAGTGCGTGTGATCAGCACAGGGCCAATCAGCACTGTCCAGACAGAGGGTCAGGGGTTCTGCATGCTCCTAGAGCAGAAAGAAAACTCCTCCTACAAGCTGTAACCAGTGCTCTGCTGGACACTGATAGAAGTCACAAGACTGCTCTATACTGCTGATGAGAAAAGGGATTTAGCAGTTTATATTTACTAAAATAATTGCATTTCCATGTTCTGTGTACTGTGGGAGAGCAGATATAGTGAATGCGGGGTCCGGGGAGAGCTGATATAGTGAATGCGGGGTCCAGGGAAAGCGGATATAGTGAATGTGGGGTCCGGGGAGAGCGGATATAGTGAATGCGGGGTCTGGGGAGAGCGGATATAGTGAATGCGGGGTCCGGGGAGAGCGGATATAGCGAATGCGGGGTCTGGGGACAGCGGATATAGTGAATGCGGGGTCCGGGGAGAGCGGATATAGTGAATGCGGGGTCCGAGGAGAGCAGATATAGTGAATGCGGGGTCCGGGGAGAGCGGATATAGCGAATGCGGGGTCCGGGGAGAGCGGATATAGTGAATTTGGGGTCCGGGGAGAGCGGATATAGTGAATGCGGGGTCCGGGGAGAGCGGATATAGCGAATGCGGGGTCCGGGGAGAGCGGATATAGGGAATGCGGGGTCCGGGGAGAGGGGATATAGTGAATGCGGGGCATGGGGAGAGCGGATATAGTGAATGCGGGGTCCGGGGACAGCGGATATAGTGAATGCGGGGTCCGGGGGACAGCGGATATAGTGAATGTTCCTTGCACATGATTGGGTATTCTTTGCAAAATCAAGTTTGACCTCATTTGATAAGCTCTGCAGCAACTGCACTTGCAGAGTACACAGTGTATTTGGCCTTAGTAAATCCACCCCCAGAGTGTGTTCTGCTTCTTTTGCCTTCCCTGCTTCCTCCTCCCTCTAGCAACTTCATTCTAATGACATTATTAGATATTACCTTTTAACTGAAGGGGAGGAGCCGGTACACCTGTGCAAGACTGAAGGGGAGGAGCCGGTACACCTGTGCAAGACTGAAGGGGAGGAGCCGGTACACCTGTGCAAGACTGAAGGGGAGGAGCCGGTACACCTGTGCAAGACTGAAGGGGAGGAGCCGGTACACCTGTGCAAGACTGAAGGGGAGGAGCCGGTACACCTGTGCAAGACTGAAGGGGAGGAGCCGGTACACCTGTGCAAGACTGAAGGGGAGGAGCCGGTACACCTGTGCAAGACTGAAGGGGAGGAGCCGGTACACCTGTGCACGACTGAAGGGGAGGAGCCGGTACACCTGTGCAAGACTGAAGGGGAGGAGCCGGTACACCTGTGCAAGACTGAAGGGGAGGAGCCGGTACACCTGTGCAAGACTGAAGGGGAGGAGCCGGTACACCTGTGCAAGACTGAAGGGGAGGAGCCGGTACACCTGTGCAAGACTGAAGGGGAGGAGCCGGTACACCTGTGCAAGACTGAAGGGGAGGAGCCGGTACACCTGTGCAGGCCTGAAGGGGAGGAGCCGGTACACCTGTGCAGGCCTGAAGGGGAGGAGCCGGTACACCTGTGCAGGCCTGAAGGGGAGGAGCCGGTACACCTGTGCAGGCCTGAAGGGGAGGAGCCGGTACACCTGTGCAGGCCTGAAGGGGAGGAGCCGGTACACCTGTGCAGGCCTGAAGGGGAGGAGCCGGTACACCTGTGCAGGCCTGAAGGGGAGGAGCCGGTACACATGTGCAGGCCTGAAGGGGAGGAGCCGGTACACATGTGCAGGCCTGAAGGGGAGGAGCCGGTACACATGTGCAGGCCTGAAGGGGAGGAGCCGATACACCTGTGCAAGGCTAAATGGGAGGAGCCAGTACATATGTGAAAGACTGGAGGGGAGCCCGGAGGGAGGATTTAAAGAGACATTTTCACTTTTCCTACTAAAGGAAAGACTGACAAGAGGCTGGAGGTTTAACTTTGCCCTACAGCAGGATTACTGCTACAGAGCGGACTCTATTGTAAAATTACGTATGTGTGTGTATGTATGTGTATAATAAATATATATATATATGTGTGATTTGCATTTCCAGGTAGGGATCGCTCTGCCTGCGCCACCATTGGCAGCTAGGCATGTCAATCACCGGGTCCCGGCCGGAGGATTCCCCTCCCGCACCCGGCGATCGCTGTGCAAAGCTGACGGGAGAGACCTGCGTGTAAACAAAACCGATCTCTCCCCTGTCAGCCAGGACATGTTGCTTGTTATCCCTCTGCACAGCATGTCTCCCTAGTAAGACACACACAGCGCACAGTTAACCCTTTGATTGCCACAGATGTTACCCCCTTCCTGCCCAGTGCCATTAGTACAGTGTTAGTGCTTTTGATTAGCACTAATCACTGTATTGGTGTCACTGGGGATGTCAGTGACACCAAGTCAGTCCCCCCCCCCCAGTGTCAGAATGCCCGCCGCAGTCCCGCTATAAGTCACTGATCGCCGCCATTACTAGTATATAAAAAAAGTGTATTAAAATTCCAGTATATATACCGCCATTTGTAAACGTTATGACTGTTACGTAAACCAATTCATTTACACGTATTGGGATTTGTTTTTAGCAAACACACGGTGCAGAATACGTTTTGGCCTAAATTTATGACGAAATTCGATTTTTTACATTTTTTTTATTGGACGTTTTCATGGCAAAAAGTCAAAAATA
The DNA here is from genome assembly GCA_951230385.1 of Staurois parvus. Taxonomy (NCBI): domain Eukaryota; kingdom Metazoa; phylum Chordata; class Amphibia; order Anura; family Ranidae; genus Staurois; species Staurois parvus. Next base: position 67,776 of record CATNWA010011083.1, on the reverse strand, counting down.
CTGTTTTTTTTTATTTCAAAATTGTTGGTCTTTTTATGTTTATAGCACAAAAAATAAAAACCACAGAGGTGATAAAGTCCTGAAAGAAAGCTCTATTTGTGGGTAAAAATTTAAAATTTAATTTGGGTGCAGCGTTGCATAACCGTGCAATTGTCAGTTAAAGTAACGCAGCGCCGTAACGCAAGGAATGGCCTGGTCAGGAAGAGGGGGGGAATCCTCTGGAGGGCAAGCGATCAAGGGGGTGCTGATGGTCAATTTAAACAAGCAACTAGCAGGCATTCAACAAACCTCCTGCAATGTTGAAGCACTGATCTGTGTTTAACCCAGGGGCGGACTGACCATTTGGGAACTCGGAGACTGCCCGAGGGCCCGGGGTCAGTAGGGGGCCCCATGAGATGCCCCTGGTACCATTCATAGGCTTTTTTGGATGTGGTTTAAGTGTGGGTGAGGACACGGGCCCCATGATCCCCTATTGCCCGGGGGCCCCATGAGCTATCAGTCCGCACCTGGTTTAACCGCTAGATTTTAAGCGCACACATATGCAGGCTCCTTGTGTCTGGGCCTTGATGCCGAGCCGCTGTGATTCGCTGTCACGGCGGTCACATGATCGGAAAGGTCCAGATCGCAAGGGGAGATCGGGACCTTTCCGTGAGTCACAGACATATGTGCTGACAGCATGCTCCCTGCGTGCTCCCAGCACATATGTCCGTGACTCACGGAAAGGTCCCGATCTCCCCTTGCCATCTGGACCTTTCCGATCATGTGACCGCCATGACAGCGAATCACAGCGGTTACATGACCCTAAAACTCCGTCCTGCCTCCCGGCTCTTAGAGGGCCGGGAGGTGCCGGTGCAAAGGGGCTAATGTCCTCAAACTGGAACTGAGGGGTACTGTAAATGGATCCGCAATGCTGCTCTTATACAAGCTGATACCCGTCTGAACAGCGCCTGAGCGATGGCGGCACGGACCGGCTTCTCTCTTTGCACACGCCCTGTACCCGGGGCACACTGGACAAGCAGAGGGCTTGTGTTCTATTGCCTAGTACTGACTGTTTCTTCATGACAGGTTCACTTTAAACACTGGGGTTAGACGTTTGCTCGCTTTCATTAAAGTTCTTCTTTGGACCTTTTCTTAATTCAATGATCCGGTTTCCTCTCTCTGCAGATATCAGATCGTCCTGCTTTATCTTCACAGTAACAAAACTCTCAATTCTATTCGTTTATCTTCTTCCTGCATGTGAGAGGGCGGGCAGAATAAGTGAAGCCACGTCTTGTGGCGTTTTTTTTTTTTTTTTTTAAACAGCGCCCACTGATCATCAGGTAATCGCCCATATCTTTTATGAAGGATCATTTCATAGAGTTGGAAATCACTGACTGAGGAATGGAATGGATGGCTTAAAGCAGGGGTGGGCAACTGTGGCCCTCCAGATGTTGTAGAACTACAAGTCCCATGAGGCATTGCAAAACTGACAGTTACAAGCATGACTCGCAGAGGCATGATGGAACTTGTAGTTCACCAGCAGCTGCACACCTCTACTCGCACCGATCCTTGGTCCAGTCATGCCCTAGATGGGTATGTGCTTACCCTTACCAATCCTTGATCCACCAACATCCAAGACTGCACACCTCTACCCGCACTGATCCTTGGGCCAGTCATGCCCTAGATGGCTATGTGCCTACCCTTACCAATCCTTGGGCACCAACATCCAAGACTGCACACCTCTACCCTCACCGATCCTTGGGCCAGTCATGCCCTAGATGGGTATGTGCCTACCCTTACCAATCCTTGATCCACCAACATCCAAGACTGAACACATCTACCCGCACCGATCCTTGGTCCAGTTATGCCCTAGATGGCTATGTGCCTACCCTTACCAATCCTTGATCCACCAACATCCAAGACTGCAAACCTCTACCCGCACCGATCCTTGGGCCAGTCATGCCCTAGATGGCTATGTGCCTATCCTTACCAATCCTTGATCCACCAACATCCAAGACTGCACACCTCTTCCCGCACCGATCCTTGGGCCAGTCATGCCCTAGATGGGTATGTGCCTACCTTTACCAATCCTTGATCCACCAACATCCAAGACTGCACACCTCTTTCCGCACCGATCCTTGGGCCAGTCATGCCCTAGATGGGTATGTGCCTACCCTTACCAATCCTTGATCCACCAACATCCAAGACTGAACACATCTACCCGCACCGATCCTTGGTCCAGTTATGCCCTAGATGGCTATGTGCCTACCCTTACCAATCCTTGATCCACCAACATCCAAGACTGCACACCTCTACCCGCACCGATCCTTGGTCCAGTCATGCCCTAGATGGCTATGTGCCTACCCTTACCAATCCTTGATCCACCAACATCCAAGACTGCACACCTCTACCCGCACCGATCCTTGGGCCAGTCATTCCCTAGATGGGTATGTGCCTACCTTTACCAATCCTTGGGTCACCAACATCCAAGACTGCACACCTCTTTCCGCACCGATCCTTGGGCCAGTCGTGCCCTAGATGGGTTTGTGCCTACCCTTACCAATCCTTGGGTCGGCAACGCCCAAGATGGTCCATATCTACCCTTACTGATCAACGTAACCTAATCAATCCTTGGGCTAGCAACGTCCATGATGACGCACGCCTACCCGTACCAATCCCCGGGTCAACACTGTCCCAGCGCACACAGCATATCCCTGCCGCAGCCAAGCTGACCAAAATATATTCGATTAAACATTTTCAAGGGTTTGAAAAATAATGTGCAGCACCTATGTGGCTGTTCAGTACATATACTGTATTTATCAGAGACTCTGTAAATCTGGAGAGAATATTTAGAAGATCCCGAACCTTTTCAGACTCTTTGGCACTTGTAAGATTTTAAATGTAAATAGTTTTTTTTTTTTCTTTAATCTGTGTAACATTTGGGGGCTGTCACATGACTAGTGCAATCTTTTAGTAAATAAATTAAAATAATAAAATATCAATTGTTTTCCCCCGCTCCGGATCTTGGAAAGTTTTTAATTTGTTTTTCGTTAATCTTTTCTGTGACTGATTTCCTTCTAAAAACACGTTGCTTACCCTATGTCCGGGCCGGATCATGTAGGCCTCAATGATGGTGACGTAAGCGGAAGTGCGGAAGAGAAGTTGGATCCAGCAGTAGATCCGAGGCGATCCAAACCCACAAAGCTTGTTTAACCGATTGTTGTCTTTTGACATTTTTCACATACACCCTAAATCGGTGTTTCTCAACATTTTTTCAGTCAGGGCGGCCTTTAACTGATTTCCTGCCACCCTATAGCAAAAATACTGCTACAGGGTGGCAGAGCTGCGCAAAATCACATATATATAAGTGATTGTGCATTTCCGGGTAGGGGGCGCGCTCCCTACCCGCGCTGCCATTGGCTGCCTCGGCTGTCAGTTACCGGGTCCTGGCCGGTGCTTCCCCCCCCGGCACCCAGCAATTGCCAAGTATCACTGACGGGGGAAAGACCAGTATGTAAACAATACAGATCTCTCCCGTCAGCTCCTGCACACTGCTTTGTATGGCTCTGCGGCGTTTTACTGCGTTTTGTCACATTTTTCCAACCAAAAAACGTTGATTACAGTCTATGTGCGCACGGACACATAGGAACACTTTGCATTTTGCATTAGCGTTTAGTGGAGTTTTCCCATGGTTTTCCGCGTTTGTGTTTTTTTAGCGTTTTTTTTTTTTTTTTTTTTTACCCCCCAAATTTTTTTTTTGGGTCATAGAAAGTCCAAAAATGCTGGTTTTCTGCGTTAGAGCGTGTTTACAGTTTAAAAAAAAAAACTCCTATAAACCTGCTAGTTCTGGGTTTTTTTTCTAGCCAAGAAACGTTATTTCCAGCCTATGTGTGCATGAGGACTTCTAGCTGAACCTGACGTGTGGCTTTGACATCTCTGGCCAGAACCCTTCAGTCCTCCTGCACACGGGACGTTTTTAGAGCAGCTGGTTTTCGCTATTGATGTTTTTTCTACAGCCAGTAACCCCCCCCAGCATGTTCTCCTAGGTGTCCATCCCCGGCGCGTTCTCCTAGGTGTCCATCCCCGGCGCGTTCTCCTAGGTGTCCATCCCCGGCGCGTTCTCCTAGGTGTCCATCCCCGGCGCGTTCTCCTAGGTGTCCATCCCCGGCGCGTTCTCCTAGGTGTCCATCCCCGGCGCGTTCTCCTAGGTGTCCATCCCCGGCGCGTTCTCCTAGGTGTCCATCCCCGGCGCGTTCTCCTAGGTGTCCATCCCCGGCGCGTTCTCCTAGGTGTCCATCCCGGCGCGTTCTCCTAGGTGTCCATCTCCGGCGCGTTCTCCTAGGTGTCCATCCCCGGCGCGTTCTCCTAGGTGTCCATCCCCGGCGCGTTCTCCTAGGTGTCCATCCCCGGCGCGTTCTCCTAGGTGTCCATCCCCGGCGCGTTCTCCTAGGTGTCCATCCCCGGCGCGTTCTCCTAGGTGTCCATCCCCGCGCGTTCTCCTAGGTGTCCATCCCCGGCATGTTCTCCTGTGTCCATCCCCGGCATGTTCTCCTATGTGTCCATACACACATAGACTGGAATCAAAGTTTTTTGGCTGGAAAAAAACCCCAGAACTAGTGGGATTCTAGAGGTGTTTCTTTAGCTGTAAAAATGCTCTATGCTGAAAAATGCGGTAAAACGCAGCAAACTGGTGGTTTTTTTTTTTTGGTTTTTTGGTTTTTTTTTTACCAAAAAAAAACATTTTTTTCGTAAAAAAAAAAACTGCTAAAAAGCGCAAACCCAGGAAAACATGAGAAAACGCTAATGCAAAATGAAATGTTATCCTATGTCTCAGTGCGCACATACAGTGAAGGAAATGCGTATTTGCTCCCCGGCTGATGTTGAATGTTCGCCCCTCACACAGAAATGATCGGTCTAACAATGGAATGTTCGGTGTAACACTGAGAGACAGAATACAACAACAAATTCAGCAGAAATGCGTCTAACAAATGATGACTGATCTGCATGTTCTGGAGGGAAAGAAGGATTTCATCCCCTTCACAAAACATGACTTAGTACTTGGTGGCAAATCCCTTGTTGGCAATCACAGAGGTCAGACGTTTCCTGGAGTTGAAGTCTGTCACTGAACATCTGAATGATGCAGAGGAGGACTGGTGGGAAGTGTTGTGGTCAGATGAGACCAAAATCCAGCTCTTTGGCATCATCTCAACTCGCCGTGTTTGGAGAAGGAGGAATGCTGCCTATGACCCCAAGAACACCATCCCAACTGTGAAACGTGGTGGAAACATTCTGCTTTGGGTGTGTTTTTTCTGCTAAGGGGACAGGACAACTGCACTGCATCAAAGGGACGATGGACGGGGCAATGTACCCTCAAATCATGGGTGGGAACCTTCTTCCCTCAGCCAGGGCATTGAAAATGGGTCGTGGATGGGTGTTCCAGCATGACAATGACCCAAAACACACGGCCAAGGCAACAAGGGAGCGGCTCAAGAAGAAGCACATTAAGGTCCTGGAGTGGCCTAGCCAGTCTCCAGACCTTCATCCGATTGTAAATCTGTGGAGGAGCTGAAAGTTCGAGTTGCCAAACGTCAGCCACCAAACCTTAATGACTTGGAGAGGATCTGCAAAGAGGAGTGGGCCAAAATCCCTCCTGAGATGTGTGCAAACCTGGGGGCCAACTCCAGGAAACGTCTGACCTCTGTGATTGCCAACAAGGGATTTGCCACTAAGTACTAAGTCATGTTTTGTGAAGGGGATCAAATCCTTCTTTCCCTCATGAACATGCAGATCAGTCATCATTTGTTAGACGCATTTCTGCTGAATTTGTTGTTGTATTCTGTCTCTCAGTGTTACACCGAACATTCCATTGTTAGACCGATCATTTCTGTGTGTGTGAGGGGCGAACATTCCATTGTTAGACCGATCATTTCTGTGTGAGGGGCGAACATTCCATTGTTAGACCGATCATTTCTGTGTGAGGGGCGAACATTCCATTGTTAGACCGATCATTTCTTTGTGAGGGGCGAACATTCAACATCAGCCGGGGAGCAAATACGCATTTCCTTCACTGTAGACTATAATCAATGTTTTTTGGCTGGAAAAAAAACCCCAGAACTAGTGGGATTCTAGAGGAGTTTTTTAGCTGTAAAAACGTTCTAACGCTGAAAAAAACTGTGTTTTTGGACTCTTTTTGACTAAAAAAAAAAATCTTTGGTAAAAGAAAACTAAAAATGTTAAAAAAAACGCAAATGCGCTAATACAAAAACGCTAAAAAAAATGCAAACATGAAAAAAAAGCAAAAAAAAAAGCAAATGCGAAAAAAGTTAAAAAGCACGAATACAAAAAACCGCAAACATGAAAAACCGCTAAAATGCACTAATACAAAAGTGCTAAAAAAAATGAAAAAATGCTAAAACCGCAAATGCAGAAAAAGGCACTAATACAAAAATGCAAAAAACCATAAAAAGCTCTAATACAAATGTGCTAAAAAAAAAACGCAAACGTGAAAAATGCTAAAACCGCAAATGTGAAACAAGGCACTAATACAAAAACGAGCGAAAAACCGCAACCATAAAAAAAGCGAAAAAAATGCTAAAAAGCGCTAATACAAAAACACTAAAAATTGCAAACATGAAAAAAACGCTAAAAATGGAAATGTGAAAAAATATTAAAAAGCACTAATACAAACATGTTAAAAACACAAACATGAAAAAAACTAAAAAGTGCTAATACAAAAATGCTGAAAAACCGCACACATGAAAAAACACTAAAAATGCAAATGCAAAATTTTTTTAAAAAGCGCTAATACAAAAATGCTAAAAAAAAATGCAAACATCTAAAAATGCAAATGTGAAAAAATGCTAAAAAGTGCTAATACAAAAACACTAAAAAATGCAAACATGAAAAAATGCTAAAAACGCAACTGCGACAAAAGTTAAAAAGCACTAATGCAAAAAAAAGCAAACATGAAAAACCGCTAAAAAGCGCAAATACAAAAGCGCTAAAAAAATGAAACATGAAAAAATGCTAAAAAGCTCTAATACAAAAACACAAAAAAATTGCAAACATGAAAAAATGCTAAAAACGCAAACACGAAAAAATATTAAAAAGCACTAATGCAAACGTTAAAAATGCGAACATGAAAAAACGCTAAAAAGCGCTAATACAAAAACGCTAAAAAACGCAAACATGAAAAACCGCTGAAAACTGCATGTTTTTGACGTGACTTTACACAGCTAAGGTCACCAACGTTCTTGACCCCCCCCCCCCCCCCCGTGGTGTGCGTGGCCCCTCATGTTGGAAGGTCGGTGGGAACGTGGCATCCTGCACCGCCTGCTCAGCCCAACACTTCCTCTGAACATCGTTTGTGCGACTAATTACCCCTCCCGGCTGCAATTACTCTAAGTAAACGTTCTGTTTATGGAATGGAGGATAAAGGCGCCTCCATTTATCTTGTTTTATCTGGAGATAATAAAGCCCGGCCCTTATTCTGCTCTTTCACAAGCCCGGTCGGTAAACAGGACACCTGCATACGTGACGTCCCCCCGTGTTTGTCTGCGATTAGGAGCCGAGGTCGCTATTCACAGCCTCCTCTGCTTTGTCTGCAGAACACACGGACTCGCTGCTCCTTTCATTGGTCTGTTTGTCTCCTTTTCTCCCGAACATCATAACTTCTGACTAATTGTGTGGAGAAGAGCGCGCCGCGTGCGAGCGTTTCCTTAATAAAGCCCGGCCGGGTCGCCTCTGTTTATCTTGCAGTAATATGACGGGAAGGAAATGGACTCCGAGAATTGACATCTGTCGGGTGGATTGTTGGTGCAGCCAATCGCGTTCCGACCGCAACGTTTTACAACCGATCTTTAATTAAGAATAATCTTTACTGAGCGACTTTAATGGCATGACGACTAAACCGCGCTCTTCTCTTTGCTGTGGATACAGAAGTGGAAAAGGTGCGACACCCCGGTCACACTGACTCCGGCTTTCAAATCATGCGACTTACACCCCGGTCACACTGACTTCGGCTTTCAAATCATGCGACTTACACCCTGGTCACACCAACCCCGGCTTTGAAATCGTGCGACTTACACCCCGGGCACACCGACCCCGGCATTCAAATCGTGCGACTTACACCCCGGTCACACCGACCCACGGCATTCAAATCATGCGACTTACACCCCGGTCACACCGACCCCGGCTTTGAAATCGTGCGACTTACACCCCGGGCACACCGACCCCGGCATTCAAATCATGCGACTTACACCCCAGTCACGCCGACCCCGGCTTTGAAATCGTGCGACTTACACCACAGTCACACCGACCCCGGCATTCAAATCATGCGACTTACACCCCGGGCACACCGACCCCGGCTTTGAAATCGTGCGACTTACACCCCAGTCACGCCGACCCCGGCTTTGAAATCGTGCGACTTACACCCCGGGCACACCGACCCCGGCATTCAAATCATGCGACTTACACCCCGGTCACACTGACCCCAGCTTTGAAATCGTGCGACTTACACCACAGTCACACCGACCCCGGCATTCAAATCATGCGATTTACACCCCAGTCACGCCGACCCCGGCTTTGAAATCGTGCGACTTACACCACAGTCACACTGACCCCGGCATTCAAATCATGCGACTTACACCCCGGGCACACCGACCCCGGCTTTGAAATTGTGCAACTTACAACCCGGTCACACTGAACCCGGCTTTGAAATCGTGCGACTTACACCACAGTCACACCGATCCTGACGTCACTGAGAACGCAGCCTATCCATTCACTAGACAGCGGACTGAGAGCAGCATTTCCAATTAAAGAAAAAAGTATTTTGAGGAAATTTCAAGCAAAAATAAATCAAAAGTGATGTTACAGGACTACAGTCATGGCCAAAATCTTGCCCCCCCCCCCCCCCCCCCCCCCATTTCTGTCAGATAAGCACCACTTCGCCTAGAAAATTGTTGCAACTACAAATCTTTCGGCATTCTCAGGTTTATTTCTTTGTTTTGTATCAGTGACACAAAAAAGGAGAAACAAAAAGCCAAATCTGACACATTCCACGCAAAACCCCAAAAACGGACCGGACACAATTATTGGCACCCTTCAATACCTGAAATCAATGTCTTCCTGTCACCATCAATGGGTTTCTTTCACCTCTCTACTGGAATTTTGGATCGCTCTTCTCTCACCAACTGCTCCAGGTCTCTCAGATTGGAAGATTCCTTTCCCAACTGCTGGTCTGAGATCTCTCCACAGGAGCTCTATGGGATGGAGATCCGGACTCATTGTTGGCCAGTTCAGTCCTCTCCAGCACTTTGTATGAAACCATTTCTGGGGGCTTTGTGACGTGTGCTTTGGGTCATTGTCCTCCTGGAAGACCCATGACCTCTGACATTGGAGACCCAACTTTCTAACAACGGGCCCTACATTGTACCCCAGAATTCTTTGGTAGTCTTCAGATTTCATAATGCCATGTACACGGCCGAGACATCCAGTGCCTGAAGCAGCAAAGCAACCCCAAAACGTCAGTGACCCCCCACCATGTGTGACTGGAGGGACTGTGACCCCCCACCATGTGTGACTGGAGGGACTGTGACCCCCCACCATGTGTGACTGGAGGGACTGGATTCTTCTCTTTAAAGGCCTCATTGCTCTTTCTGATAACAGTAGAATGATGGGCTTTACCAAAAAGCTGCCATTTTGTTCCATCTGTCCACAGCACATTCTCCCAGAAGGATTTTGGCTTCCTCAGGAAAGTTTTGGCAAACTCCAATCTGGCTTCCAATATGTTTCTGTGTCAGCAGTGGGGTCCTCCTGGGTCTCCTATCATATTTCTGTGTCAGCGGTGGGGTCCTCCTGGGTCTCCTCCCATATTTCTGTGTCAGCAGTGGGGTCCTCCTGGGTCTCCTCCCATATTTCTGTGTCAGCAGTGGGGTCCTCCTGGGTCTCCTCCCATATTTCTGTGTCAGCAGTGGGGTCCTCCTGAGTCTCCTCCCATATTTCTGTGTCAGCAGTGGGGTCCTCCTGGGTCTCCTCCCATATTTCTGTGTCAGCAGTGGGGTCCTCCTGGGTCTCGTCCCATATTTCTGTGTCAGCAGTGGGGTCCTCCTGGGTCTCCTCCCATATTTCTGTGTCAGCAGTGGGGTCCTCCTGGGTCTCCTCCCATATTACTGTGTCAGCAGTGGGGTCCTCCTGGGTCTCCTCCCATATTTCTGTGTCAGCAGTGGGGTCCTCCTGAGTCTCCTCCCATATTTCTGTGTCAGCAGTGGGGTCCTCCTGGGTCTCCTACCATATTTCTGTGTCAGCAGTGGGGTCCTCCTGGGTCTCCTACCATATTTCTGTGTCAGCAGTGGGGTCCTCCTGGGTCTCCTACCATAGCATCCCTTTTCATTCAGATGGGGTGTGAGCGGACACAGTTGTACCTGGAGCCTGAAGGTCAGCTTGGATTTGTCTGGAAGTTGATGGAGGTTCTTCAGTCACCATTCCAAAAATCCTTCATTGCAATCTTTGATCAATTTTTCTCTTTTGTCCACGTCCCGGGAGATTAGCTAAAGTGCCATGGGCTGTACACTTCTTAACAATGTTGTGCACAGTGGACACAGGAACATTAAGATCTCTGGAGATGGACTTGTAACCTTGAGATTGTCCATGTTTTTCCACAATTTTTGTTCTCAAATCCTCAGATGATTCTTTGCTGCTCTTCCTCTCCTCCATGCTCCATGTGGCACACAGAGACACCCAACAGAAAGGTGGAGGCCGTTTATCACCATTGTCTCCGGTTGCCGGTGTGATTTCTATATTGTCATCACCTGGTCATGGATACGGGGGAGTCTAATGACAAATTACAGGAACGTCACAAAAATGGAATGCAGATATTTCTTACAATTTTGAGAAGGTGCCAATAATTCTGTCCAGTCCATTTTTGTTGTTTTGCGTGGAATGTGTCAGATTTGGCTTTTTGTTTCTTCACTTTTTTGTGTTCTATCAATACAAACCAAAGAAATAAACATAAGAATGCCGAAAAATTGGTCTTTGCAAACATTTTCTTGGTGAAGCAGTGCGTTACCTGCCAGAAATGAAGGGGTGCCAATATTTTTGGCCATGAGGGTATAAAGAGATAAGTAGGTGCGAGACTTTAGTTGGGCGATATTACCGATGGCTGCTTGATTCTGAGAGACTCGGATAATACTCATCCAGACGTCTCCGATATAAAGGAGATTCATGACCAGCTGTAGAATGCTTAGCAGGAAACCAACGGAGAAACAACAATTTATTGGATGGAATATACATCTTCTATGGGTCCATGTCTGGCCCTGAGCCCACCCCATACGGCCGTACACATTCATTAAGGACGCCGTCGTTAGGCTGTTGGACCTCGAGGATGGAGAACAAATCGACGTAAATCGGATTGACTTGAAAGGTTTTATTGTCTGGACGGTTCATTCGAAATCTTTTTTTCTTCGCTCGCCCTAAGCCAAGCAATCTGTGAATGAATACGTTATAACAGAAGTCTCCAACGCAGAGCCGTATAAGGGACCCCACTAGGAAATGTAACCTATAGCTGATACAAAAGGCACTTTGGAATTTTTTTTTTTACATATAGTTACATAGTTAGTCTGGCTGAAAAAAGACATCCAGTTCAACCATAAAAAAAAAGTTATAATCCTACACCCACAGTTGATCCAGAGGAAGGCAAAAAAACCAGCAAAGCACGATCCAATTTGCACCTGCAGGGGAAATAATTCCTTCCTGATCCCCCGAGAGGCAATCGGATATTCCCTGGATCAACTTTCCCTATAAATGTTATATCCAGTTATATTCTGTGTATCCAAGAAAGAATCCAGGACTTTCCTACAGCAATCCACTGAGCTGGCCACAACCAACTCTGGAGGGAGTCTATTCCACATTCTCACAGCTCTTACCGTGAAGAAACCTTTCCGTGTTTGGAGATTACATTTCTTTTCCTCCAGATGTAAAGAGCGCCCCCTTGTCCTCTGTGATGACCTCAGGGGGAATAACTACACCGAGTTCACTATATGAACCACTGATGGATTTATACATGGAGATCATATCCCCCCTTATGTATTATACATGGAGATCATATCCCCCCTTATGTATTATACATGGAGATCATATCCCCCCTTATGTATTATACACGGAGATCATATCCCCCCCCTTTGTATTATACATGGAGATCATATCCCCCCTTATGTATTATACATGGAGATCATATCCCCCCCCTTATGTATTATACATGGAGATCATATCCCCCCTTATGTATTATACATGGAGATCATATCCCCCCCTTATGTATTATACATGGAGATCATATCCCCCCCTTATGTATTATACATGGAGATCATATCCCCCCCTTATGTATTATACATGGAGATCATATCCCCCCCTTATGTATTATACATGGAGATCATACCCCCCTTATGTATTATACATGGAGATCATATCCCCCCCTTATGTATTATACATGGAGATCATATCCCCCCTTATGTATTATACATGGAGATCATATCCCCCCTTATGTATTATACACGGTGATCATATCCCCCCTTATGTATTATACATGGAGATCATATCCCCCTTATGTATTATACATGGAGATCACATCCCCCCTTATGTATTATACATGGAGATCACACCCCCCCTTATGTATTATACATGGAGATCACATCCCCCCTTATGTATTATACATGGAGATCACACCCCCCTTATGTATTATACATGGAGATCACATCCCCCCTTATGTATTATACATGGAGATCACATCCCCCCCTTATGTATTCTACATGGAGATCATATCCCCCCTTATGTATTATACATGGAGATCATATCCCCCTTATGTATTATACATGGAGATCATATCCCCCCTTATGTATTATACATGGAGATCATATCCCCCCTTATGTATTATACATGGAGATCATATCCCCCCCCCTTTATGTATTATACATGGTGATCACATCCCCCTTATGTATTATACATGGAGATCATATCCCCCCTTATGTATTATACATGGAGATCATATCCCCCCCTTATGTATTATACATGGAGATCATATCCCCCCCTTATGTATTATACATGGAGATCATATCCCCCCCCCTTATGTATTATACATGGAGATCATATCCCCCCTTATGTATTATACATGGAGATCATATCCCCCCCCTTATGTATTATACATGGTGATCACATCCCCCTTATGTATTATACATGGAGATCATATCCCCCCTTATGTATTATACATGGAGATCATATCCCCCCCTTATGTATTATACATGGAGATCATATCCCCCCCTTATGTATTATACATGGAGATCATATCCCCCCCCTTATGTATTATACATGGAGATCATATCCCCCCTTATGTATTATACATGGAGATCATATCCCCCCCTTATGTATTATAAATGGAGATCATATCCCCCTTATGTATTATACATGGAGATCATATCCCCCCTTATGTATTATACATGGAGATCATATCCCCCCTTATGTATTATACATGGAGATCACATCCCCCCTTATGTATTATACATGGAGATCATATCCCCCCCTTATGTATTATACATGGAGATCATATCCCCCCTTATGTATTATACATGGAGATCATATCCCCCCCTTATGTATTATACATGGTGATCATATCCCCCTTATGTATTATACATGGAGATCACATCCCCCCTTATGTATTATACATGGAGATCACATCCCCCCTTATGTATTATACACGGAGATCATATCCCCCCTTATGTATTATACACGGAGATCACATCCCCCCTTATGTTTTTTACACGGAGATCACATCCCCCTTATGTATTATACACGGAGATCACATCCCCCCCTTTGTATTATACATGGAGATCACATCCCCCTTATGTATTATACATGGAGATCATATCCCCCCTTATGTATTATACATGGAGATCATATCCCCCTTATGTATTATACATGGAGATCATATCCCCCCTTATGTATTATACATGGAGATCATATCCCCCTTATGTATTATACATGGAGATCATATCCCCCCTTATGTATTATACATGGAGATCACATCCCCCCCTTTGTATTATACATGGAGATCATATCCCCCCTTATGTATTATACATGGAGATCATATCCCCCCTTATGTATTATACATGGTGATCATATCCCCCCTTATGTATTATACATGGAGATCATATCCCCCCCCTTATGTATTATACATGGAGATCATATCCCCCCTTATGTATTATACATGGAGATCATATCCCCCGTATGCAAAGCATGATCCAATTTGCACCTGCAGGGGAATACATTCCTTCCTGATTCCCCCATTAGGGCGTGCTCAGGTACACCGGCACACCCTGTGCGCAGGCCTACGAGTGGGACAGAACAGCAACTGTTTAATCCAGGGTGCTTTATTAGACTAAAATTGCCATACACAGGAACAAGGGTGCAAACCTCTGCAGACGCATCCGGCAGGTGAACGATGTCGGAGGGGGGGGGGGTCACCCGTCTCTGGTGTTTTAATGGCCGATGACTTGCACACAAGAAGTGGACAGGACTCTAGACGCGGGAGCGGCGCCCAGGCACAATATGTAATCACAGCCTCTATCAGCCTTGATAATGTGCCGCGGCGATACTGAGAACTCCGCCGGGTTACCAGGCAACGTGTCGCTTCATTTCTGTCTGAATGGAGCTTAATTATACAGAGCCGAATCTATTATCTGAGCTACAGGTTTCAAAGAGAAAACTCCAACTTTCATCTGTTTTTCCATAGTCCACCTCTCCCCCCTCCACTGGAAGTTGGAAAACGACTTTCTCCAGTGGCCCCTTTTACATTGTTGCATTACGGTAAAGCGCGGTAAAATCTGTATTTTGCCGCAATTCGGTGCCCTTTACTTTCATTCTGAGGAAAATGGGTCGTTCCAGACATTGTTCAGAAGAACAGCGTACCTTGATTAAAAAGTGGATTGGAGGGGAAAACATATAAAGAAGTGCAGAAAATGATCGGCTGCTCAGCTAAAATGATCACAAATGCTTTAAAATGGCAACCAAAACCTGAAAGATGTGGAAGAAAGCGAAAAACTACCATTGGAATGGATAGAAGAATAGCCAAAATGGGGCGGACTCAGCCAACAATCAGCTCCAGGAAGATGAAAGAAGGTGTGACGTTCCCTGTGAGGCCTGTTACAATTAGAAGACGCCGATGTGAAGCCAAGCTATCTGCAAGAAGTCCCCGCAAAGTCCCACTGTTGGGAAAAAGACGTGTGCTGAAGAGGTTACAATCTGCCAAAGAGCACATTGACCGGCCTAAAGAGAAATGGCGCAACATTTTGTGGACTGATGAAAGTAAGATTGTTCTTTTTGGGTCTTGTGGGCGGAGACAGTTTGTCAGACGACCCCCAAACACTGAATTCAAGCCACAGGACACTGTGAAGACTGTGAAGCATGGTGGTGCAAGCATCATGATATGGGGATGTTTCTCATACTACGGTGTTGGGCCTATTTATGGCATACCAGGGATCATGGATCTGTTTGAATCCATCAGAATACTTGAAGAGGTCATGCTGCCTTATGCTGAAGAGGAAATGCCCTTGAAATGGGTGTTCCAACAAGACAACGACCCCAAACACACCAGTAAACGTGCAACATCTTGGTTCCAGACCAACAAGATGGACGTTATGGAGTGGCCAGCCCAATCCCCGGATCTTCATCCAATAGAAAACTTGTGGGGTGACATCAAAAATGCCGTTTCTGAGGCCAAACCAAGAAATAGAGAAGAACTGTGGAATGTGGTCCAATCATCCTGGGCTGGAATACCTGATCACAGGGGCCAGAAGTTGGGGGACTCCATGCAACACAGATGTACAGCAGTTCTCAGAAACAGTGCGACTACAACCAAATATTCATGAAGTCATTCAAAGGAAAGCAAAATCTTCAAACATTTCTCAGTTTATATAGTGAATGTTGGAGTTTGTAAAGAAGAATACAAACACGGCCATTTTTTTGAATCGTCTAATATTCACTTTTCTTCCATTTTTTTTAGAGAAACAACACAAATTTGATGTATTTCTCTTCATGTTGTGTGGATGGAAATAAAAGCTATTAGAAGGATTTTCAGCTTTAGTCACTTTTTTCAACACACTGCTATTATTTTGAACACAACTGTATATATATATATATTTATTTCAGGTACTTATATAGCGCCATCAATTTACGTAGTGTTTTACATATATATTGTACATTCCCATCAGTCCCCACCCCCGAGGACCGTACAATCTAAGGTCCCTAACTTATGCAGGCCATACACTGGTCGAATTCCAAACGGATTTTCTTTAGAAAATCGAAAATTTCATTTGTTTTGTACTCCGATAGCGCCACCATTGATTTTGAAATTCGACCAACCGAGCCTTCAATTTCATCTCGTGTTGCTACAGAAATGAATTTTCGTGGCCAAGAACTTTCTTTTCTTTCCAGGTCACCGCTCCATTTCTTTTTTTCTTTATATTTCCTGCACGATTCCCCCATCATTGATTCGAAATTCGTTCATTTTTCAAAAATTTTCCAACATGCCCGATCACTCAAATTTGATGGTTACACGAAAACCGGTCGTTCCTGTGACCCACTAATGGTGCGAAATTCAAACGAAAACTCTTAGAAAAGAAAGCCCGCCCCACTACAACGGTCACCACAAGCCTGCCCCACTACAACGGTCACCACAAGCCTGCCCCACTACCACGGTCACCGCAAGCCCGGCACACTACAACGGTCACCACAAGCCTGCCCCACTACCACGGTCACCGCAAGCCCGGCACACTACAACGGTCACCACAAGCCTGCCCCACTACAACGGTCACCACAAGCCCGGCACACTACAACGGTCACCGCAAGCCCGGCACACTACAACGGTCACCACAAGCTCGCTCCACTACAACGGTCACCACAAGCCCGGCACACTACAACGGTCACCACAAGCCCGGCACACTACAATGGTCACCACAAGCCCGGCACACTACAATGGTCACCGCAAGCCCGGCACACTACAACGGTCACCGCAAGCCCGGCACACTACAACGGTCACCGCAAGCCCGGCACACTACAACGGTCACCACAAGCCCGGCACACTACAATGGTCACCGCAAGCCCGGCACACTACAATGGTCACCGCAAGCCCGGCACACTACAACGGTCACCGCAAGCCCGGCACACTACAACGGTCACCGCAAGCCCGGCACACTACAACGGTCACCGCAAGCCCGGCACACTATAATGGTCACCGCGAGCCCCGCTCACTACAATGGTCACCACAAGCCTGCCCCATTACAATGGTCACCACAAGCCTGCCCCACTACAACGGTCACCACATCCCCGCCCCACTACAACGGTCACCACAAGCCCGGCACACTACAACGGTCACCACAAGCCCGGCACACTACAACGGTCACCACAAGCTCGCTCCACTACAACGGTCACCACAAGCCCGCCCCACTACAACGGTCACCACATCCCCGCCCCACTACAACGGTCACCACAAGCCCGGCACACTACAACGGTCACCACAAGCTCGCTCCACTACAACGGTCACCACAAGCCCGCCCCACTACAACGGTCACCACAAGCCCGGCACACTACAACGGTCACCACAAGCCCGGCACACTACAACGGTCACCACAAGCCCGGCTCACTACAACGGTCACCACATCCCCGCCCCACTACAACGGTCACCACAAGCCCGGCACACTACAACGGTCACCACAAGCTCGCTCCACTACAACGGTCACCACATCCCCGCCCCACTACAATGGTCACCACAAGCCCGGCACACTACAACGGTCACCACATCCCCGCCCCACTACAACGGTCACCACAAGCTCGCTCCACTACAACGGTCACCACAAGCTCGCTCCACTACAACGGTCACCACAAGCCCGGCACACTACAACGGTCACCACATCCCCGCCCCACTACAACGGTCACCACAAGCTCGCCCCACTACAACGGTCACCACAAGCCCGCCCCACTACAACGGTCACCATTAGTCCGCCCCACCACAAGCCCGGCACACTGGAGGGCCCGACCACGAATCTATCTCTGAGGTCAGCTAATAATCGACGGTGTCACTTCATTGTGTGTGAGCTCATTTCACCGTCCGGAGGAGAACACGACGGGGAATCATCTCCTCCGCTTTCCGGCGTATCCACGGAGAGCAGGTTTTGGCGGCAGCACAAGGAAATCTCTTCTGTTCTGCAATATGTTGTGCGGAAATTAACATTCAGTTTACATAAGAAGATTGTCGTTCTAAATGTTACATCCAAATCCGGGAAAATGTCCTCTCAATAAACATCCACCTGTGCTGGATCCCTCGTGTGTGGGGTGTGGTGGAGGAGAATTACTCCAAGTTATCTGCACCAAAGGTAAATCATTCCACAACTGGGATTTCAGTCAAAGTGCAGGGGTCAGGACAATGTATTATACCACACAGTGTATAGAGTGCAGGGGTCAGGACGATGTATTCTACCATACAGTGTATAGAGTGCAGGGGTCAGGACGATGTATTATACCACACAGTGTATAGAGTGCAGGGGTCAGGACGATGTATTATACAATACAGTGCAGGGATCTGGACGATGTATTATACCATACAGTGTATAGAGTGCAGGGATCTGGACGATGTATTATACCACACAGTGTATAGAGTGCAGGGGTCAGGACGATGTATTATACCACACAGTGTATAGAGTGCAGGGATCAGGACGATGTATTATACCACACAGTGTATAGAGTGCAGGGGTCAGGACGATGTATTATACAACATAGTGTATAGAGTGCAGGGATCAGGACGATGTATTATACCACACAGTGTATAGAGTGCAGGGGTCAGGACGATGTATTATACAACACAGTGTATAGAGTGCAGGGGTCAGGACGATGTATTATACCACACAGTGTATAGAGTGCAGGGGTCAGGACGATGTATTATACAACACAGTGTATAGAGTGCAGGGGTCAGGACGATGTATTATACAACACAGTCTTTAGAGTGCAGGGGTCAGGACTATGTAATGTACAACACAGTGTATGGAGTGCAGGGGTCAGGTCTATGTATTATACAACACAGTCTTTAGAGTGCAGGGGTCAGGACGATGTATTATACCACACAGTGTATATAGTGCAGGGGTCAGGACTATGTAATGTACAACACAGTGTATAGAATGCAGGGGTCAGGACTATGTAATGTACAACACAGTGTATGGAGTGCAGGGGTCAGGACTATGTAATGTACAACACAGTGTATAGAGTGCAGGGGTCAGGACTATGTAATGTACAACACAGTGTATAGAGTGCAGGGGTCAGAACCTCTGCTGGCTTCGCTGATTGGATGACGGGGGCTGTGCACTACAGCGAGCTCAATTTGGGGTCTCAAGTCACCGTGTTGCTGGTAAGCTAGTGGTCTATGAACATCATCATGAGAATGTACCACCCAGGTATTACTGACTCCACCCACTGAAACTTTTGTCACTGGTAAGCTAGTGATCTGTGAACACCATCATGTAAACGTACTGCCAAGGTGTTCTCAACTCCACCCACTGAAACATTTGTCACTGGTAATGTACAACATAGTGTATAGAGTGCAGGGGTCAGGAGAATGTATTATACAACATAGTGTATAGAGTGCAGGGGTCAGGACTATGTAATGTACATCACAGTGTATAGAGTGCAGGGGTCAGGAGAATGTAATCTACAACATAGTATAAAGCATGCATGGGTAAGGACTATGTACCAAACAACATAGTGTGTCGAGTGCTGGGATGAAGACTATGTAATGTACAACATAGTGTATAGAGTACAGGGGTCAGGACAATGTAGTATCAACATAGTGTTTAGAGTGCAGGAGTCAGGACGATGTATTATACAACATAGTGTATAAAATGCAGGGGTCAGGACTATGTATTATACAACATAGTGTTTAGAGTGCAGGGGTCAGGACGATGTATTACACAACATAGTGTATAGAATGCAGGGGTCAGGACTATGTATTATACAACATAGTGTATAGAGTGCAGGGGTCAGGACTATGTATTATACAACATAGTGTATAGAGTGCAGGGGTCAGGACTATGTATTATACAACATAGTGTATAGAGTGCAGGGGTCAGGATGATGTATTATACAACACAGTGTATAGAGTGCAGGGGTCAGGACGATGTATTATACAATATAGTGTATAGAATGCAGGAGTCAGGACTATGTATTATACAACATAGTGTATAGAGTGCAGGGGTCAGGACGATGTATTATACAACATAGTGTATAGAGTGCAGGGGTCAGGACGATGTATTATACAACATAGTGTATAGAGTGCAGGGGTCAGAACTATGTATTATACAATATAGTGTATAGACTTCAGGGGTCAGAACTATGTGACATACAACACAGTGTGTGGAGTGTTGGGATTAGGACTATGTAATGTACATCACAGTGTATAGAGTGCAGGGGTCAGGAGAATGTAATGTACATCACAGTGTGTGGAGTGTTGGGATTAGGACTATGTAATGTACATCTCAGTGTATAGAGTATGGGAGTCAGAACTTTATAACTTACAACAGTGTATAGGGTGCAGGGAATAGGGCTCTGTAAAGGTACAGCATAGTGTATAGGGGGGCCGAAGTCAGGACTGTGGTGAAAGGGTGACAGAGCAGGCATTTAATCATCAGAGATGGACAGAGTGCTGTCACCCTAGTACAGGAAGTGCCTGAGGAAGGGCCTTCATGGCAGGATCACCAGGGATCATTTTAATGAACGATGAAAATTTAAAAAGATTGACAATTACTTTTAAAATGACATAAAGGTTATATTTTTCAGGAAATTGTATGGAAGGGGTTTATAATACATAAGCTACACCCACTGACATGTTTTGCCCCACCCATCGGGGCTTAGTCATAGAGCAGTGGTCTCTATGGAGGCCGGAAAAGGCAAGCAAAGGGCCGTATGGGTATTATTCCTGCCACTGACACCAACAGTGGGACTTAGTTCCTTCCACTGACACCAACAATCGGGCACTATTCCTACGACTTATACCAAAGATGGAGCATTTTACTCCCACTGGGCACAGTCCAACCCCCCTAAATGCTGAAAGACAGTAAACTGGTCCTTTTTTAGAACGTTTGGCAATCCCTATGATTAAGCCCTGGTGGGGCAAAACATGTCAGAGGGCTAGGCTTGTGGAGTGGTGCAAGTCTCTTACACATGTTAACCACATGGACTGGATTGGGTTGAACGATCACTTTTTTTCCGATCGACTACTATCCCTATTGCTCAAGTTCAATTACATTTTTTGCCTGAATGATTAATCTACAAACAATTGAACTGAAAAAAAAAATTCAACTGTAAGTTGCTCCTCCATCTATGGCCAACTGTAGGTTGCTCATCCAACTATGGCAAGCTGTAGGTTGCTCCTCTTTCTATGGCCAACTGTAAGTTGCTCCTCCATCTATGGACAGCTGTAGGTTGCTCCTCCATCTATGGCCAGCTGTAGGTTGCTCCTCCATCTATGGCCAGCTGTAGGTTGCTCCACTTTCTATGGTCAGTTGTAAGTTGCTCCTCCATCTATGGCCAGCTGTAGGTTGCTCCTCCATCTATGGCCAACTGTAGGTTGCTCATCAAACTATGGCAAGCTGTAGGTGGCTCCTCCATCTATGGCCAGCTGTAGGTTGCTCATACAACTATGGCCAACTGTAGGTTGCTCCTCCATCTATGGCCAGCTGTAGGTTGCTCCTCCATCTATGGCCAGCTGTAGGTTGCTCCTCCATCTATGGCCAGCTGTAGGTTGCTCCTCCATCTATGGCCAGCTGTAGGTTGCTCCTCTTTCTATGGCCAGTTGTAGGTTGCTCCTCTTTCTATGGTCAGTTGTAAGTTGCTCCTCCATCCATGGCCATCTGTAGGTTGCTCCTCCATCTATGGCCAGCTGTAGGTTGCTCCTCTTCCTATGGCCAGCTGTAAGTTGCTCCTCCATCTATGGCCAGCTGTAGGTTGCTCCTCCATCTATGGCCAGCTGTAGGTTGCTCCTCCATCTATGGCCAGCTGTAAATTGCTCTTCTATCTATGGCCAGCTGTAGGTTGCTCCTCCATCTATGGCCAGCTGTAGGTTGCTCCTCCATCTATGGCCAGCTGTAAATTGCTCTTCTATCTATGGCCAGCTGTAGGTTGCTCCTCCATCTATGCCCAACTGTGGGTTGCTCCTCCATCTATGGCCAGCTGAAGGTTGCTCCTCCTTCTATGGCCAGCTGTAAGTTGATCCTCCATCTATGGCAAGCTGTAGGTTGCTCCTCCATCTGTGGCCAGCTGTAGGTTGCTCCTCCATCTATGGCCATCTGTAGGTTGCTCAATCTATGGCCATCTGTAGGTTGCTCCTCCATCTATGGCCAACTGTATGTTGCTCCTCCATCTATGGCCAACTGTAGGTTGCTCCTCCATCTATGGCCAACTGTAGGTTGCTCCTCCATCTATGGCCAACTGTAGGTTGCTCCTCCATCTATGGCCAGCTGTAGTTTGATCTTATAATCTATGGCCAAACTGTAGGTTGGTCCTGATGTTGATCATCTCCTGCAGACAATCCATTTATGAATGGTCAGATATCTGCCCATTTCAGGTCATGTTTAGCCCTCAGGGACTGCAACCTTTTAGGATGTTACCAATTACATGACAACAATGAAAGCAGCAGTGTTCATGCATTTTCTCCATAACCTTTCCCTATCTCCCCCAGAAACTTTCCAGCTGCTGCGCAATCTCTTCCATTAGTATTATATTGCTAAGATAGAATTGTTGTCAATGAAAGATCCGCGTCACGGCGACTCCACAGACTTGTCACCCAGAGAATCGCCAGCCTCAGTAGATCCTCATAATATCCAAAGCAGACTCCTGTCACCCCATCTGATTGCAGCTGAAGAGAGAGGTTTAGTATCCACATACAGATGTCTCTGATCTCTCTGACAATGCCGAGAGCCATTCTATAGCTGCTACAATATCTCTTGTGTCCATTAATAAAAGCCGTATTATATATTATCTCATCATTACAGAACTGCCGCTTGCAAACCAAAGCGCTCAGACATGTAGTTACATTTTTATAGCTGAAGTTTAAACTGCCTATTTTTTTCTCTCTCTCTGAATCCTCACTCTTTAACCACTTCCAGTCCGGACACTTTCACCCCCTTCCAATCCGGACAATTTCACTCCCTTCCAGTTCGGACACTTTCACCCCCTTCCAATCCGGACACTTTCACCCCCTTCCAGTCTGGACACTTTCACCCCCTTCCAGTCCGGACACTTTCACCCCCTTCCAATCCGGACAATTTCACTCCCTTCCAGTTCGGACACTTTCACCCCCTTCCAGTCCGGACACTTTCACCCCTTCCAGTCCGGACACTTTCACCCCCTTCCAGTCCGGACAATTTCACCCCCCCTTCCAGTCTGGACGCTTTCACCCCCCTTCCAGTCTGGACGCTTTCACCCCCCTTCCAGTCCATCCGGACGCTTTCCCCCCCTTCCAGTCCGGACGCTCCCCCCCCCCCCCTTCCAGTCCGGACACTTTCCCCCCCTTCCAGTCCGGACACTTTCCCCCCCTTCCAGTCCGGACACTTTCCCCCCCTTCCAGTTTGGACACTTTCCCCCCCTTCCAGTCCATATGAATTTTTAGCATTTTTTTGGGACAGATAAAACTTTATTTTGGTGGTATTTATTCACCACTGGCCAGCAATTCCCAGCAGTCAAAATGATAGCCGGGAAAATCTGTGCAAATACAGCAGCTACTACAGCCATTGCTATAGAAAACAGTTCCCTCTGATTCAGTATTTATTTACACAGGAGACAACTTTGGAGATAAAGAGATACAAAGTAACATTGTTTATAAACATCGATCAGACGGGAGATAGAGAGATACAAAGTAACATTGTTTATAAACATCGATCAGACGGGAGATGGAGAGATACAAAGTGACATTGTTTATAAACATCGATCAGACGGGAGATAGAGAGATACAAAGTAACATTGTTTATAAACATCGATCAGATGGGAGATAGAGATACAAAGTAATGTTGTTTATAAACATCGATCAGACGGGAGATGGAGAGATACAAAGTAACGTTGTTTATAAACATCGATCAGACGGGAGATAGAGATACAAAGTAATGTTGTTTATAAACATCGATCAGACGGGAGATAGAGAGATACAAAGTAACATTGTTTATAAACATCGATCAGACGGGAGATAGAGAGATACAAAGCAACATTGTTTATAAAACATCGATCAGACGGGAGATAGAGAGATAAAAAGTAACATTGTTTATAAACATCGATCAGACGGGAGATAGAGAGATACAAAGTAACATTGTTTATAAACAAGGCGCATGAGCTTCTTTTGAACAGCAAACAAGCCTAGAGCAGTCCATAAAAGTGAAGGGGCCGCCCTGTGTGCGACACGTGGAATGGAGTGAAAATGGCGCTCATTCCTGCGACGCAATATGTGAACGGGGCCGTACAGAGACAAGCATTAAACATCGATCAGACTGAGATGGAGTGGTAGAATGTTACTTTCCATGTATGCGAGGGATGAGATTCCATCTACAGATGAGAAGGGATTTACTAAAACTGGAGCTTTCAGAATCTGCTACAGATGTACACGGCAGCCAATCAGCTTCTAGCTTTTAGCTTGTTCCCTTAAGCTTTGGCTATAAAACCTGGAAGCTGATTGGTTGGTGTGTACAGCTGCATCAGATATTTGTTATTTCTGTAGTCCCAGCGTACACTTTTATTTTATAACATTAGCATTGTAATAACACAAACAATAGTTATATGTGATACTCCGATAGACACGTATGTTTCATGTTGTGAGCGCTGCCTGTCTCCTGGCCTTCTCTTTCCACAACTTACTGGATTCCCAGCATGCTTTGCAGCTTCTCCTCAGTTCTTAAGGACTACATATCCCATGGTACCTTGCTGCCTGCGATCTGGGATTCCTGTATTGACTCCGCCTCCTGTCTCCTGAAACTCCACCTCTTAGCACCTTTGCAGTAGAAGGTGGGCTCTGTGAAATGTGCGACACAGCAGTGCTACCCGCCGGGCATAGTGACTACGGGTCACAGAACTCAGTAAATGTGTGAGGTCTTCACAAAGGAAGTTTAAAGCGGAGCTCCACCTAAAAGGGGAAGTTCCACTTTAAGGAGTGGTCCCCCGCTCCCCATTCAGGATTGGCATCTTGCTGGTGAGGGTACCCGAAATTGACAGGTACCCGCTCCCACTTCCGCTGCGATCGCTGCGATCTGAAGCTAAAGTCGCCCTCCCCATAGTTTTCTGGGACATGCGACAAGTCCCAGAAGATGACGAGGCCATTCACAAGTGCAGCACTTCTTGCACCCGGCTATGAAGGAGGAGCAACCTACAGATGGCCATAGATGGAGGGTGGGCACCCGGCTATGAAGCTGCAAGCTGTCACAGCCGGGTGCCCACACTGAAGATGCCAGCGCCGAGGATAGAAGACGGCTAGTGAAACGGGCTGTGGGGAGGACACCACGGGATCAAGGGACAGGTAAGTGGCTGTTTTTTAAAAGTCAGCCGCTACAGTTTTTGTAGCTGCTGACTTATTTTTTTTACACAGTGAGTGGAACTCCGCTTTTAAACTTCAAGATTGTTCAGATTAGAGGCTAGAAATGAAATACACGGCTCAAAAAAAAATGAAATGAAGACTTTGAAAACCCATCAGATCTCAATGGGGACAAATCTCCTTCTGGATCTCTATACTGACATAGACGGGGGATGGGTGAGGAATGTAAGGATTCCCCATTGTTGGATGGAAATGAAAATGATCGACCTACAGAGGACTGAATTCACAGACACCCCCGAAAATCAAAGTGAAGAAATGATGCAGCAGGCGAGTCCATGTTGGTGAAATGTCATTGCAGCAACTCAGAATGGTCCTCAGTAGTCTGTGTGGCCCTCACGTCTTGTATGCATGCCTGACAACATCGGGGGAGGGTCCTAATGAGACCACGGATGGTGTCCTGGGGGATTTCCTCCCAGATCTGGACCAGGACATCACTGAGGTCCTGGACAGTCTGAGGTGCAACCTGGCGGTGTCAGATGGACCGAAACATGACATCCCAGAGGGGTTCTATTGGATTTAGGTCAGGTGAGCGTGGGGGCCATTCAATGGTATTAATTCCTTCATCCTCCAGGAACTGCCTGCATACTCTCCCCACATGAGGCCGGGCATTGTCTGCACCAGAAGGAACCCAGGACCCCCCGCACCAGGAGCAATCCAGGACCCACTGCATCAGGAGGAACCCAGGACCCACTACACCAGGAGGAACCCAGGACCCCCTGCACCAGGAGGAACCCAGGACCTCCCGCACCATAAGGACCCCCCGCACCAGGAGCAATCCAGGACCCACTGCACCAGGAGGAACCCAGGACCCACTACACCAGGAGGAACCCAGGACCCCCTGCACCAGGAGGAACCCAGGACCTCCTGCACCATAAGGACCCCAGGACCCCCCGCACCAGGAGGAACCCAGGACCCACTACACCAGGAGGACCCAGGACCCCCTGCACCCGGAGGAACCCAGGACCTCCCGCACCATAAGGACCCCCCGCACCAGGAGCAATCCAGGACCCACTGCACCAGGATGAACCCACGACCCACCGCACCAGGAGGAACCCAGGACCCCCTGCACCAGAAGGAACCCAGAACCCACCGCACCAGGAGAAACCCAGGACCCACTGCACCAGGAGGAACCCAGGACCCACTACACCAGGAGGAACCCAGGACCCCCTGCACCAGGAGGAACCCAGGACCTCCTGCACCATAAGGACCCCAGGACCCCCCCGCACCAGGAGGAACCCAGGACCCACTACACCAGGAGGAACCCAGGACCCCCTGCACCCGGAGGAACCCAGGACCTCCCGCACCATAAGGACCCCCCCGCACCAGGAGCAATCCAGGACCCACTGCACCAGGATGAACCCACGACCCACCGCACCAGGAGGAACCCAGGACCCCCTGCACCAGAAGGAACCCAGAACCCACCGCACCAGGAGAAACCCAGGACCCACTGCACCAGGAGGAACCCAGGACCCACTACACCAGGAGGAACCCAGGACCCCCTGCACCAGGAGGAACCCAGGACCTCCCGCACCATAAGGACCCCAGGACCCCCCGCACCAGGAGCAATCCAGGACCCACCGCACCAGGAGGAACCCAGGACCCACCGCACCAGGAGGAACCCAGGACCCACCGCACCAGGAGGAAACCCAGGACCCCTTACACCAGGAAGAACCCAGGACCCACTGCACCAACATAGGGTCTGACAATAGGTCCAAGGATTTCATCCCCATACCTAATGGCAGTCTGGACACCATTGTCTAGCCTGTAGAGGTCTGTGCGTCCCTCCATGGATATGCCTCCCCAGACCATCACTGACCCACCACCAAATCGGTCATGCTGAACCATGTTACAGGCAGCAGAATGTTCTCCACGGCTTCTCCAGACCCTTTCATGTCTGTCACATGTGCTCAGGGGGAACCTGCTCTCATCTGTGAAAAGCACAGGGTGCCAGTGGTGGACCTGCCAATTCTGGTGTTCAATGACCAATGCCAATTGAGCTCTATAGTGCCGGGCAGTGAGCACAGGGCCCACTAGAGGACGTCGGGCCCTCAGGCCACCCTCATGAAGTCTGTTTCTGATTGTTTGGTCAGAGACATTCACACCAGTGGCCTGCTGGAGGTCATTTTGTAGGGCTCTGGCAGGGCTCATCCTGTTCCTCCTTGCACAAAGGAGCAGATACCGGTCCTGCTGATGGGTTAAGGACCTTCTACGGCCCTGTCCAGCCCTCCTAGAGGAACTGCCTGTCTCCTGGAATCTCCTCCATGCTCTTGAGACTGTGCTGGGAGACACAGCAAACCTTCTGGCAATGGAAGGTATTGATGTGCCATCCTGGAGGAGTTGGACTGCCTGTACAACCTCTGTAGGGTCCAGGTATGGCCTCATGCTACCAGTAGTGACACTGACCCCGGCCAAATGCAAAACTAGTGAAAAAACAGAAAAGATGAGTAGGGAAAAAATGTCAGTGGCCTCCAGCTGTAACACCAGTCCTGTTTTGGGGGTCGTCTCATTGCTGCCCATCTAGTGCACCTGTTGTTAATTTCATTAACATCAAAGCAGCTGAAACTGATTACCACCCCCCTCTGCTACTTACCTGACCAGATCCATATCCCGGGAGTGTCATTGACTTGATGCAACTCGGATTACAAAGTCTTCCTTTCATTTTTTTGAGCCGTGTATAATGTGGAAATGAATATATTAAACTTTTTTCCCCGATTTTTATTAATTGTGTAATTTCATTTTTTTAGTGTCACATTAAGAAGTGCAAAAAAAAAAAAAAAAGCTTTCATTTGATTTGTAAATGACTTTGTTGTGCTCTTGGTACCAGAATCATAATTTTACTGTCCATTTAAACAGGATAAATGACAATATAACATTTGTATTTTTTATCAACAGTAACAATATTTATTTATTGTCCACTTTCCTCATTAGGAACTTGCAGGTGCAACAGCTGACTGATAAAGCCTCTGCCATTCACATTCACTCTGCTCATGGACACAGAGAAACAAACAGCTATTTCTTCAGAATAACAAAAGGTAGGGATCTGCAACAAAATGAAAATCCCTGCAATGTGCATAGATCACAGCAAAGGGAAGGCTTTTTTCTCAACAAAAGTGGAGTTACTCTTTAAATAAGGACACATTTATTGCAGAATAAACAGGCCAATAGCAGAAATGTTCGATCTGCTCCAATATTATTATACCGGACTTATATAGCGCCAACAGGGGTGAAAAGGGAGAGAGCTATAGAGGTGAACAGGCGTGAGAGCTATAGGGGTGTACAGAGGTGAGAGCTATAGGGGTGTACAGAGGTGAGAGCTATAGGGATGAACAGAGGTGAGAGCTATAGAGGTGAACAGGCGTGAGAGCTATAGGGGTGTACAGAGGTGAGAGCTATAGGGGTGTACAGAGGTGAGAGCTATAGGGGTGTACAGAGGTGAGAGCTATAGGGGTGTTCAGAGGTGAGAGCTATAGAGGTGAACAGGCGTGAGAGCTATAGGGGTGTACAGAGGTGAGAGCTATAGGGGTGTACAGAGGTGAGAGCTATAGGGGTGTACAGAGGTGAGAGCTATAGGATGAACAGAGGTGAGAGCTATAGGGGTGTACAGGGGTGGGAGCTATAGGGGTGTACAGGGGTGAGAGCTATAGGGGTGTACAGGGGTGGGAGCTATAGGGATGAACAGGGGTGAGAGCTATAGGGATGAACAGAGGTGAGAGCTATAGGGGTGTACAGGGGTGGGAGCTATAGGGGTGTACAGGGGTGAGAGCTATAGGGGTGTACAGGGGTGAGAGCTATAGGGGTGAACATGGGTGAGAGCTATAAGGGTGTACAGGGGTGAGAGCTATAGGGGTGTACAGGGGTGAGAGCTATAGGGGTGAACATGGGTGAGAGCTATAAGGGTGTACAGGGGTGAGAGCTATAGGGGTGAACATGGGTGAGAGCTATAAGGGTGTACAGGGGTGAGAGCTATAGGGGTGTACAGGGTGAGAGTTATAGGGGTGTACAGGGGTGAGAGTTATAGGGGTGTACAGGGGTGAGAGCTATAGGGGTGTACAGGGGTGAGAGCTATAGGGTGTACAGGGGTGATAGCTATAGGGGTGTACAGGGGTGAGAGCTATAGGGGTGTACAGGGGTGAGAGCTATAGGGGTGTACAGAAGTGAGAGCTATAGGGGTGTACAGGGGTGAGAGCTATAGGGGTGTACAGAGGTGAGAGCTATAGGGGTGTACAGAAGTGAGAGCTATAGGGGTGTACAGGGGTGAGAGCTATAGGGGTGTACAGGGGTGAGAGCTATAGGGGTGTACAGAAGTGAGAGCTATAGGGGTGTACAGGGGTGAGAGCTATAGGGGTGTACAGAGGTGAGAGCTATAGGGGTGTACAGGGGTGAGAGCTATAGGGGTGTACAGGGGTGAGAGCTATAGGGGTGTACAGGGGTGAGAGCTACACTGGGTAATAATTTCTCTTGTGACCCCCCCCCCCCCCCCCCCAGGGACCCCCAACTCCAGTATTTACAGGCCAGATCTGGGCACCAAACTAAACCCAAATGGCGACACCCAAATCCCGACGACTCTGCGCAATGTGTAGGGGGCAATTTTGGGCCAAACTGCATTTTTTTTATACAAATGTAAATATCCGTTGCAGCCGATCTTCATCTCCTTCAGTAAATAAATTCTGGCCCATCCTGACGATCCGGAACATTCCATGTGACTCAGATCTTACAACAATCCCGCGTGTTCTTCCAATGTACGCCGCCGTGTTCAGCGCATGTTACCAACCATCTGCTCTGTTCTTACACGCTAATCGGGAGCGCGGCCCATTGTCCGCTATATTAAAAGCAAATATTTTCCTCAGGAAACACCGAGAACTAAAGGATGGAAACCACCAGATATGTCACACAGCAGTCATAAAATCTCCCTTCCCCTCCCCCCCTCGTCCTCCTCCACAGATAGTGTAGTATACTAGAGCCGACCATCTTCACCTGAAACCCTGCACCCCACATCCTGCACCCCGCATCCTGCACCCCACACCCCGCATCCTGCACCCCGCATCCTGAACCGTGCACCCCACATCCTGCACCCCGCATCCTGCATCCCACATCCTGTACCCCACATCCTGCATCCCACATCCCGCATCCTGCACCCTGCACCCCACATCCTGCACCCCGCATCCTGCACCCTGCACCCCGCATCTCCCGCACCCCGCAACCTGCACCCCACATCCCGCATTCCTGCACCCCGCACCCCACATCCCGCACCCCGCATCCTGCACCCCACATCCTGCACCCTGCACCCCACATCTCCCGCACCCCACATCCCGCATTCCTGCACCCCGCACCCCACATCCTGCACCCCGCATCCTGCACCCCACATCCCGCACCCTGCACCCCACATACAGCATCCTGCACCCTGCTCCCCGCATCCTTCACCCCACACCCCGCATCCAGCACCTGCACCCCATATCCCGCATCCTGCACCCCGTACCCGCATCCTTCACTCCGCAACCAGCACCCTGCACCCCACATCCTGCACCCTGCTCCCTGCACAGGTTCAGGTAACTTTTACAGAACCCAATACTCCTTAAACTCTCAATCAAGGTACCGCCATGGCTGTGTAAATCTCAGGACTGAATGGACAGTAATACAAATCCTTTGGAGGTCTGTGATTGGACAGTAAATGGAGAAGCAAAGCATTAGACTTATGAGCTCATCTCTCTGCTCTGTCACTCTGCTCTCTCCTCCTAACTGCATGTACCTTGTTGTCCATTTTTGGGGTTCCCGCCATTCCTGTGCTGAGTTCCTGGGTCTGTACCGCTGCTGTGCCCATTATGAGGGGTTCCCACCACCCTTGT
This sequence comes from Staurois parvus, assembly GCA_951230385.1. Classification (NCBI taxonomy): domain Eukaryota; kingdom Metazoa; phylum Chordata; class Amphibia; order Anura; family Ranidae; genus Staurois; species Staurois parvus. The sequence goes on along the minus strand of CATNWA010011083.1, from coordinate 36,300 downwards.
GCTGAGTTCCAGGGTCTGTACGCCCGCTGTTCCCATGATGAGGGGTTCCCACCATCCCTATGCTAAGTTCCTGGGTCTGTACGCCCGCTGTGTGCCCATTATGAGGGGTTCCCACCATCCCTGTGCTAAGTTCCCGGGTCTGCACACCCGCTGTGCCCATTATGAGGGGTTCCCACCATCCCTGTGCTGAGTTCCCGGGTCTGCACACCCGCTGTGCCCATTATGAGGGGTTCCCACCATCCCTGTGCTGAGTTCCCAGGTCTGCACACCCGCTGTGCCCATTATGAGGGGTTCCCACCATCCCTGTGCTGAGTTCCCGGATCTGTACACCCGCTGTACCCATTATGAGGGGTTCCCACCATCCCTGTGCTGAGTTCCCGGATCTGTACACCCGCTGTGCCCATTATGAGGGGTTCCCACCATCCCTGTGCTGAGTTCCCGGATCTGTACACCCGCTGTGCCCATTATGAGGTGATCCCACCATCCCTGTGCTGAGTTCCTGGGTCTGTACGCCTGCTGTGCCCATGATGAGGAGTTCCCACCATCCCTGTGCTTAGTTCCCGGGTCTGTACACCCGCGCTGTGCCCATTATGAGGGGTTCCCACCATCCTTGTGCTGAGTTCCCGGGTCTGTACACCCGCTGTGCCCATTATGAGGGGTTCCCACCATCCCTGCGCTGAAAGAAGTAGCTGAGACACACCAAGGGAGGACGGGAACACCTAAAACCTCCAAGGTAGGCAGGAGCAGCGTTGGGAATGACAATAGCAGGGTCTCTCGGCTGGAGCATCCTAGACCCCCCCACCTATTACTAAAACCCGACTTTTGGGCAGACTGCCCCTTTAACAAGCACTGATAATGTACGTTAACCCAACACAATATTCGTTCCTCTGTGAATGGATGTTTTTCGGTCTCTGGATAGAAGGTTCCTCATTATCTGTCCATCTGTCTCCTGACCATGGAGCACCTGGAGAGAAGATTCAATGGAGACGTCCAATGACATCAGCCGGCAGCTGGGTATACAGGGGGATGTATGGACATGAAAAGACATACAGGCGTCTTGTTTGCCGACAATCTATAGGCTTTGTTAGGTCATGGTGGCACCGCGCGACGAGGCGTCTATAGGACCCGACCACCCCGAGGAGCAGACAGTCCCCGCACTCCGCGGACAGAACATTATTTATCTACAAAGCAGCAAAATTGTATCATTTCGTGTTATAAATAGAACAGAAAAAATATTATCCAGACGGGCAGAAAGTGCGCTGAGCAGAAAATACACAAATCCCGGATGTGAACGCGGACCGAGCATCAGAAATGACAAATCATTGTTCATGCTCAGTAATGTGTCGGCGTAACTCGGTGGTCTTCAAACTGTGGCCCGGGGGCCAGATGCGGACCTTTGCTTACTTTCCTCTGGGCCCTTGGGGCACTATTTCATCCACTGATACCAACAATGGGGGCACCCCCACTGACTCCAATGGAGGGGCACAATTGCTCCCACTGACACCAATGATAGGGGCATAGTTTCTGCCAATGACACAAAAAATGGGGCCAAAGGACACCAAAGATGGGACACAATTCCTCCCAATGACACCAATGATGGGGCACAATTCCTCCTAATGACACCAAGGATGGGGCACAATTCTTCCCAATGACAACAATGATGGGGCAAAATTGCTCCCAGTGACACCAATGATAGGGGCACAGTTTCTGCCAATGACACCAAAAATGGGGCCAAATAACACCAAAGATGGGACACAATTCCTCCCAATGACACCAACGATGGGGCACAATTCCTCCCAATGACACCAATGATGGGGCACAATTCCTCCTAATGACACCAATGATGTGGCACAATTCCTCCCAATGACACCAATGATGGGGCACAATTCCTCCTAATGACACAATGATGTGGCACAATTCCTCCCAATGACACCAATGATGGGGCACAATTCCTCCCAATGACACCAATGATGGGGCACAATTCCTCCTAATGACACCAATGATGGGGCACAATTCCTCCTAATGACACCAATGATGGGGCACAATTCTTCCCAATGACACCAATGATGGGGCACAATTCCTCCTAATGACAGTAACAATGGGGCACAATTCCTCCTAATGACACCAATGATGGGGCACAATTCCTCCTATTGATACAATGATGGGGCACTATTCTTCCTAATGACACCAACGATGGGGCACAATTCCTCCCAATGACAGCAACAATGGGGCAAAATGCCTCCTAATGACACCAATGATGGGGCACAATTCCTCCCAAAGACACCAACGATTGGGCACAATTCCTCCCAATGACCCCAATGATGGGGCACAATTCCTCCTATTGACACCAACGATGGGGCACAATTCCTCCTATTGATACAATGATGGGGCACTATTCTTCCTAATGACACCAACGATGGGGCACAATACCTCCCAATGACACCAACGATGGGACACTATTTCTACCAGTGACACCATAAATGGGGCCCTATGACATCAATGATGAGGCAAAATTCCTCCCAATTACATCAACGATTGGACATTGTTTTTTCCAACTGACATCAGAGCCTTTTCTATTCCCAATGGCCATAGTCCCCCCTCCCCCACCCTAAAATCTGAAAGACAGTGAACTGGCCTTTTGTTTAGAAAGTTTGGAGACCCCTGATGCCCTGGTGTAACCCTTCCAGGTATTTCTTATTTCTCACAGAGATCACAGTCCTCCCCCCGACAATGTATTCCTCTGCTTTTCTCCCCAGAAGGACAGCACCATCCCTGTTCAGGCATCATCCAAGGCCACACCCTAAAATGTGATTCAATCAGGTAAATCCTGGTGTCTGTGCAGTTCTCGGTTGTTGTGTTCACACATATCTGACACAGATCAGTCCCTGCTTGTGACTTGTTACAAAGTTACGATGTTGCAGTCCCTGGGGGAGAAGAGACTGAGGAAATGCTTCCTCCTGCCTGCAGCAGACTGATGACATCATCTCAGACTAGACAACGTCACTCACTGGAGCTCAATTATAGCAGCAAAGCTTCCTCTATGGATGAGCTCCATGTAGGAGTGAAATGCGTTAGAGGCAACACCAGATAGATGAGTCTGTACAAGGTTTTATCCAATAAACTGGAATAGTGAGTGGCTTCCTTCCTGTGGAGTATTACATACGGAGCGGTCAATTAGGGTCATCTGTACATCGCACACCAGAATCCAGAGACCGGGTCACCTGTACATCCCATACCAGGATCCAGAGCCCGGGTCACCTGTACATCCCATACCAGGATCCAGAGCCCGGGTCACCTGTACATCCCATACCAGGATCCAGAGACCGGGTCACCTGTACATCCCATACCAGGACCCAGAGACAGGGTCACCTGTACATCCCATACCAGGATCCAGAGACAGGGTCACCTGTACATCCCATACCAGGATCCAGAGACCGGGTCACCTGTACATCCCACACCAGAATCCAGAGACCGGGTCACCTGTACATCCCATACCAGGATCCAGAGACCGGGTCACCTGTACATCCCACACCAGAATCCAGAGACCGGGTCACCTGTACATCCCATACCAGGATCCAGAGACAGGGTCACCTGTACATCCCCATACCAGGATCCAGAGACAGGGTCACCTGTACATCCCATACCAGGATCCAGAGACCGAGTCACCTGTACATCCCATACCAGGACCCAGAGACAGGGTCACCTGTACATCCCATACCAGGGTCCAGAGACTGGGTCACCTGTACATCCTATACCAGGATCTAGAGACTCGGTCACTTTTACATCCTATACCAGGATCCAGAGACTGGGTCATCTGTACATCCCATACCAGGATCCAGAGACAGGGTCACCTGTACATCCCATACCAGGATCCAGAGACCGGGTCACCTGTACATCCCGCACCAGGATCCAGGGACTGGGTTACCTGTACCCCCCATACCAGGATCCAGAGACCAGGTCACCTGTACATCCTATACCAGGATCTAGAGACTCGGTCACTTTTACATCCCATACCAGGATCCAGAGACCGGGTCACCTGTACATCCCGCACCAGGATCCAGAGACCGGGTCACCTGTACATCCCGCACCAGGATCCAGGGACTGGGTTACCTGTACCCCCCATACCAGGATCCAGAGACCAGGTCACCTGTACATCCTATACCAGGATCTAGAGACTCGGTCACTTTTACATCCTATACCAGGATACAGAGACTGGGTCATCTTTACATCCCATACCAGAATCCAGAGACCAGGTCACCTGTACATCCCATACCAGGATCCAGAGACCCGGTCACCTGTACATCCCATACCAGGATCCAGAGACCGGGTCACCTGTACATTCCATACCAGGATCCAGAGACCAGGTCACCTGTACATCCCATACCAGGATCCAGAGACCGGGTCACCTGTACATCCCATACCAGGATCCAGAGACCAGGTCACCTGTACATCCCATACCAGGACCCAGAGACAGGGTCACCTGTACATCCCATACCAGGACCCAGAGACAGGGTCACCTGTACATCCCATACCAGGATCCAGAGACCGGGTCACCTGTACATCCCATACCAGGATCTAGAGACTGGGTCACCTGTACATTCCATACCAGGATCTAGAGACCGGGTCACCTGTACATCCCATACCAGGATCCAGAGACCGGGTCACCTGTACATCCCATACCATGAATAAAATTGAATGAAATGCTATTCTGTGACAGTGCAATGCATCATTCACGACGTCCCTGCACAGGGCACACCAGTGGCTGTAGTATACTGTTGTGTGAATGAGCCATTCATGGGAGTCCATCACACAGGCAGCCAAGGTGAAAAGAGTGATGGCTTATCAGTGTGCTGCTGCTTCCTCACTACCCAATCAGTAGGATGGGGGGTGTGTCCTTGACAAAGCTGTACTGCTTTAATGCAATTGTAGGTCAGAGACCTTGCACCGCAATGAAACATCAAACAATACTCAAGGAACGCATGCACCTATGAGCTCCCAATAGAAAAACAGCTGTTTGCAAACTTTTTTTTTTTTTAAGAAATCCCATAGCTATTCATCCAGTGAAACTGCTAGTACATTCATTCTGTGCAAAACGGGGCAAAACTGAATGCCATAAGCCCATTTCCTCTACAGGAGGAATGTTCTTCATTTATGGGAAAATACCTTACTGTGGCCAGTAGATGGCGCTGAGGATCTTAAGAATAATCTATTTACCCTCAGCTCCATCTAGTGGCCATAATGTGGCATTTTCTCAAACCACTGTTTTCAATGAATGAATTACATTCAACCCGTAGAGGAAATAGGAGTACGTTTAGCTTTCCCCAGTCCGTACAAAACAAAGGTCCTAGCGGTTTCACTGGACAAGTAATTATTTATTTTTTTAAATACACCCCTGAGTGTCAGCTGTGGAGCCAGCAGTGTATCTGGATAGTATATGTAAATTATATAGAATAATGTATGCAGTCAAATTTTGGCCTGAGACGACTTTTTTTTTTGTTGAACAAGATTTCTTTCATCACACACATACAGTGATTTATGTTAGATAACCAATTTTTATTTCCTGTCCACACCACCTTTCACTTGCCGGTTGCTTACCTGTAACCTGAGCCCTAGTGGTGACTCCTGGATACAAGTCCAAGCCGGGTAAAGTAATGAGAATCACGTTGAATAATGGAAGAGCAGCTGTTTTCCGGCTGCCGCAGAAGATGAGCGGGATGAAGCCTAATCCCGGGATTGAGGAATACGTCTCATATTCATGTCCAGGTACACAGGGTGCAGCAGGTTCATGGAGGAAGGAAAGCCATGCCCACGGCTGACTGTACAACTCCGGCGGCAGCGATGGCGTTCAAGGGCAGCTTTTTCATGATTAAAAGTGGAGCTTTTCTGGAAAATGATCCTGTTGCTCAGGGGTCTCCAAACTTTCTATACAAAGGGTCGGTTTACTGTCCTTCAGACTTTAGAGGGGCCAGAGTGGCCAGTGGGAGTCGAAAATGTCCCAGCGTAAAGTAGGAGTAAAAAAAAAATTACATAGTGCTTGTAGTCAGTGGAAAGTGGGGAATAGGAGGAATAGTGCCCCATCATTGGTGACAGTGGGAGGAATGGTGCCCCATCATTGGTGTCAGTGGGAGGAATAGTGCCCCATCATTGGTGTCAGTGGGAGGAATAGCGCCCCATCATTGGTGTCAGTGGGAGGAATAGCGCCCCATCATTGGTGACAGTGGGAGGAATGGTACCCCATCATTGCTGACAGTGGGAGGAATGGTACCCCATCATTGTTGACAGAGGGAGGAATGGTGCTCCATCATTGGTGACAGTAGGAGGAATGGTGCCCCATCATTGGTGACAGTAGGAGGAATGGTGCCCCATCATTGGTGTCAGTGGGAGGAATGGTGCTCCATCATTGGTATTAGCTGGAGGAATAGTGCCTCATCATTGGCGTCAGTGGGAGGAATGGTGCCACATCATTGGTATCAGTGGGAGGAATAGTGCCCCATCATTGGTGACAGTGGGGGGAATAGTGCCCCATCATTGGCGACAGTGGGAGGAACAGTGCCCCATCATTGGTGACAGTGGGGGGAATAGTGCCCCATCATTGGTGACAGTGGAAGGAACAGTGCCCCATCATTGGTGACAGTGGGGGGAATAGTGCCCCATAATTGGTGACAGTGGGAGGAATTGTGCCCCATCATTGGCATCAGTGGGAGGAACAATGCCCCATCATTGGTGACAGTGGGAGGAATAGTGCCCCATCATTGGTGTCAGTGGGAGGAATAGTGCCCCATCATTGGTATCAGTGGGAGGAATAGTGCCCCATCATTGGTGACAGTGGGAGGAATAGTGCCCCATCATTGGTGTCAGTGGATGGAATAGTGCCCCATCATTGGTGACAGTGGGAGGAATAGTGCCCCATCATTGGTGATAGTGGGAGGAACAGTGCCCCATCATTGGTATTAGCTGGAGGAACAGTGCCCCGTCATTGGTGACACAGGGGGGAATAGTGCCCCATCATTGGTGAGACAGGTACTTGGAGAGCTGGACAGGGCTGTAGAAGGTCCTTAACCCATCAGCAGGACTGGTATCTGCTCCTTTGTACAAAGAGGAACAGGATGAGCCCTGCCAGAGCCCTACAAAATGAAGAAGCCGTGGAGAACGTTCTGCTCCCTGTAACATGGTTCAGCATGACCGGTTTGGTGGTGGGTCAGTGATGGTCTGGGGAGGCATATCCATGGAGGGACGCACAGACCTCTACAGGCTAGACAATGGCACCCTGACTGCCATTAGGTATTGAGATGAAATCCTTGGACCCATTGTCAGACCCTACACTGGTGCAGTGGGTCCTGGTTTCCTCCTGGTGCAGACAATGCCCGGCCTCATGTGGGGAGAGTATGCAGGCAGTTCCTGGAGGATGAAGGAATTGATACCATTGAATGGCCCCCACGCTCACCTGACCTAACTCCAATAAAACACCTCTGGAATGTCATGCTTCGATCCATCCAACGCCGCCAGGTTGCACCTCAGACTGTCCAGGAGCTCAGTGATGCCCTTGTCCAGATCTGGGAGGGAATCCGCCAGGACACCATCCGTGGTCTCATTAGGACCCTCCCCCGACGTTGTCAGGCATGCATACAAGCACGTGGGGGCCATACAGACTACTGAGGACCATTCTGAGTTGCTGCAATGACATTTCACCAAAATGGACTCGTCTGCTGCATCATTTTTCCACTATGATTTTCGGGGTGTTTTTGAATTCAGTCCTCTGTAGGTCGATCATTTTCGTTTCCATCAAACGATGGGGCGTCCTTACATTCCTCACCCATCCCCCGTCCATGTCAGTATAGATACAAAGAGAATTTTTAGCTTACATTTTTTGGGGATTTTTAAGGCAAACTTAAACATATACAAAGAAGTCACTTGTTAAAAAGATCATTATTTTATTTTAGCAAAAAATCGTTTTTGTTTTGACACATTGAAGTATCTCAGGTAGTGCATACTCGACCAATATCAACAGCAATGGTTTATAACAAAGCATTTACGACACCAATTTGTGGTTTATGCAGTATGTATCCAGTGGTATCCCTCAAAAGCTGATTTCCATCTCGCAACCTCAAGTTTGACTGCAGATATATATTCATCCTGGGAGCCAATGCGTTTTGAATACATTAGTACAGATTCTTCTTCAGGGAAAGGATACCACTCTATAACAATAATTGTTATCAATGAATCAAGAATTGATACACATCCTTACAATTAAACAACAGTAAATTAGCCATATGGAATACATAACGTACATAACCACCAAAAATCGTGAAAAGGAAATTCTTCACTGTGTTTAGAAGACAAATTTCTTCCATAGCTGAGGCCATGAAATGGCGTGCAAAGACCCCTGGTGCCGCATCTATCGCTGTATAGATATAGATATCTAGCAGGAGATTGTTCCCCATTGAGATCATTGATTCCATTTCCCCATTGATAGGTTTTCAAAGTCTTCCTTTGATTTTTTTGAGCAGCATACATTGGTAAAAGCTGGAGCACGTCTCCGCTCACACGCAGCATCCGGTATGAACGCAATGCCAGACTACAGGAACTTCCAATTACGATGATTACCAGCAGATCTGCCAGGCAGGATGGGGCTGCAGTGTCCACTCAGATATTGATTGCAGATTGGAATGGCATCTGCAGAATCTGCCTGTAATATATTCGAAAAATGAATGTGTTGTAAGTGAATGGCGGAGGATCCCGCGCAGTGCGAGGCCGTTTTAATGCCCAATCACAAACCTCGTAATGGCAACTGACCAATTGGGCTGTTCTTTCTGAACATCATTTTCATTGTGATTGAATTATTATTTTAACCTCTTGGCGCCGGCGCCTCCTGGCCCTTTCAGAGTTTTAGAAGCTGGGAGGTGGGGCGGGGTTTTAGGGTCATGTGACCGCCGTGATTTGCCATGACGGCGGTCACGAGATCAGAAAAGGTCCCGATCAAAAGGGGAGATCAGGACCTTTTTGGGAGTAGCGGACATATATGCTGGGAGCGTGCAGGGTGCGCACTTTCAGCACATACTATATTTTTTTTTTTAATTGCGCGCAAATATGCGGCCACTTGGTGACAAGGCCCAGACGCCGAGAGGCCGCATATTTGCATGCGATCGGCGTCAAGGGGTTAAGGATGGTGTCCGATGAGAGGGTTCCATGCTGGTTATGGTAATGATAACATTCTCTCATTGTAGTTAGAATTGCTGCATCATCTGGGAACCGACTGGAGACTATCCAATACCATCACATACCCAGCAATGTTAGAGAGAGACTGTCCCAAACGTTGAAATTCTCTGCTGACTGCCTTACTACCTCTGCTGGAAGTCTGCTGATCCATCTAGTGATTTAGGCCCCTTTCACGCGGGCGTTCCATATGTCGGTTATGGATGAAAAACGGACGCCAATACATTTCTATTGGCTAGCGGATGATCATCCGTTGAAATCCATTTACATTCGTTTCCGTTAACACCTGTTTTTTTAAATGGGAGAAAGCCCTATTTTTGTTCCGTAAAAAAAAACATAACGGACAAAAAAACGGATGTAAACGGATATACGGTCCATTTTTGCATCTGTTTTTTGCATTGGTAAAGGATATAAAAAACTGATAAGACACTGATGAGACACTGATAAAACATGACTGAACTGATGAAACAAATGGAACAGGCCATAAAGATCTATATAGAGGAATCGGGACCTCCCTCCTCCTGCCGGTGACCCCTCTAGTGATATAAAGATCTATATAGAGGAATCGGGACCTCCCTCCTCCTGCCGGTGACCCCTCTAGTGACATAAAGATCTATATAGAGGAATCAGGACCTCCTTCCTCCTGCCGGTGACCCCTCTAGTGACATAAGGATCTATATAGAGGGATCAGGACCTCCTTCCTTTTGCCGGTGACCCCTCTAGTGACATAAGGATCTATATAGAGGGATCGGGACCTCCTTCCTTTTGCCGGTGACCCCTCTAGTGACATAAAGATCTATATAGAGGGATTGGGACCTCCTTCCTCCTGCCGGTGACCCCTCTAGTGATATAAGGATTTATATAGAGGGATCGGGACCTCCTTCCTTTTGCCGGTGACCCCTCTAGTGATATAAAGATCTATATAGAGGAATCGGGACCTCCTTCCTCCTGCCGGTGACCCCTCTAGTGATATAAAGCTCTATATAGAGGAATCAGGACCTCCTTCCTCCTGCCGGTGACCCCTCTAGTGATATAAAGATCTATAGAGAGGAATCGGGACCTCCCTCCTCCTGCCGGTGACCCCTCTAGTGATAGGATCTATATAGAGGAATCGGGACCTCCTTCCTCCTGCCGGTGACCCCTCTAGTGATAGGATCTATATAGAGGAATTGGGACCTCCTTCCTCCTGCCGGTGACCCCTCTAGTGATAGGATCTATATAGAGGAATCGGGACCTCCTTCCTCCTGCCGGTGATCCCTCTAGTGATAGGATCTATATAGAGGAATCGGGAACTCCTTCCTCCTGCCGGTGACCCCTCTAGTGACATAAAGATCTCTATAGAGGGATCAGGACCTCCTTCCTCCTGCCGGTGACCCCTCTAGTGACATAAGATCTATATAGAGGGATCAGGACCTCCTTCCTCTTGCTGGAGATCCTTCCAGTAATATAAAGATCTATATAGAGAGAACAGGACCTCCTTCATCTTGCTGGTGACATCTTTAGTGATGCAAATCAAAATTCTCATCACTTTCTCTAATGTCTGCTCTGTTTACTCATTTTGCACTCATCTGAAACAAGCACCCCAAATCATTTTTTCCTCTGTAACTCTGGCCAGCACTGCACCCCCAATTTTGTTCTCTATCAGAAGATACATTTTCCTGAATCACATTATTCTGAATTTAGAATTGTTGACCTGCAGTTTCCATTGCTTTGACCAACCTTCCAGCAATGCCGCACATGCGCCTTGCACAGCAGTTTTGCACCGTGCCTGCGAGCAGCGCTCTAGGTGATAGGTGCATGTCACCCATACAAAGCAGAGCTGCTTAGCCTCTTCCCTCCACCTCCCCTCTCCTCCTCCTCTGCTCCATAGTGCCACAGAGGGAGGGGGGCTGCATGATGTCACTTCCACCATCTCTGGCATATATAACCCAATGCTGCAGTGCTCACTAGGCACCAAGAGCGAGCAGGGGAGGGAGGAAGGTGGCTATGCTCCTCATCCTCTTAGGCAGACACCTCTAATCTGCCTGCTCTGTCTCCTTCCTCACTCCTCTCCCTTCCAGTAACATTGTCCCCTTGTATTTTATGCAGGGATTGGACCCCAAGGAGTGATTGCAGCATTTCCCAGCAGACTGCAGCCAGCCGGATCCCAGGATGCTCTCTGTAGGAGTCTTGTCCCTCGCCCTGTGTGCAGCACAAGGTAGGAGCCAATATGTGTGTGTTGGGTGCCAATGGGGGACGCTGTGCTGTCTGCAGTCTCTGTCCTTCCAGCACCAAGGACAGCGGCTGGGGATGGTAATGCAGCTTCAGCACCTCCTTGGGATGACCTGCGGCAGACAAGGCTAAATAGGATTACATCAGGACTTTACAAGGGGGTTTGGGTGGAAGTCTGCGCAGGGAGCCAATTCTGAGGCTCAAACTACAAGCATTGTACAAGGTCACCTTTTACTGGGCGCCTTCCTGTATACCGGCATTGGGACCCCTTCACTGCCATGGAACACACGTCCCAGCATTAGGACCCCATCACTGCCATGGAACACAGGTCCCAGTATTAGAACCCCCATCAGTGCCAGGGGACACACATCCCACTATCAGGACCCCATCACTGCCAGGGGACACACATCCCACTATCAGGACCCCATCACTGCCAGGGGACACACGTCCTGCTATCTGGACCCCATCACTGCCATGGAACACAAGTCCCAGCATTAGAACCCCCATCACTGCCAGGGGACACACATCCCACTCTCAGGACCCCATCACTGCCAGGGGACACACATCCCAGCATCAAAACCCCCATTACTGCCAGGAGACACATCCCAGCATCAGGACCCCATCACTGCCAGGGGACACACATCCCACTATCAGGACCCCATCACTGCCAGGGGACACACGTCCCAGTATTAGGACCCCATCACTGCCAGGGGACACACGTCCCACTATCAGGACCCCTTCACTGCCAGGGAACACACACCCCACTATCAGGATCCCTTCACTGCCAGGGGACACACGTGCCACTATCAGGACCCCATCACTGCCAGGGGACACACGTCCCACCATCAGGACCCCTTCACTGAAAGGGGACACATATCCCACTATCAGGACCCCATCACTGCCAGGGGACACACATCCCACTATCAGGACCCCTTCACAGGGGACACACATCCCACTGTCAGGACCCCATCACTGCCAGAGGACACACATCCCAGCATTAGGACCCCATCACTGCCAGGGGACACACATTCCACTATCAGGACCCCTTCACTGCCAGGGAATTCATATCCCAGCATTAGGAACCCTATCACTGCCATGCGACACTCATTCCAGCATCAGAACCCCCATCACTGCCAGTCCCACCACTGGGACCCCATTATTTCCAGGGCACAAATATCCCAGCATCAGGACCTCCATCACTACCCAGAGACACACATTCCAGCATTAGGACCCACATCACTGCCATGGGACACACATCCAAGCAACAGGACTCCATCAATACCAGGTGACACACATCCTTGCATTACAACCTTCCTCATTGCCCATGCCAGAGGACACATATGTCAGCATCGGGGCCCCCTTCACTACCCAGATATACACATCTCAGCAAAAAGACCCTAATAATTGACAGGGGACACACATCCCACTATCAGGACCCCATCACTGCCATGGGATACACATCCAATCATTAGGACCCCAATTACTGCCATGGGACACCCATATTTGCTAGGGGACAAACTTCCCAGCATCAGGACCCCATCACATCCAAGGAACACACATAACAGCAACACAACCTAGCTCACTCAACTTTGCAAATGACACACATACCAACATCAGGACCCCATCACTGCCAGGGGACACACGTCCCACTATCATATGCGTCAAGACCCCAATCACTCCCTGTTAGGGGACACACATCCTAACATTAGAACCCTATCAATGCCAGGAGCCACACATCCCAGCATCAGGATCCCATTCACTGCCAGGGGACACACATCCCAGCATCAGAACCCCCATTACTGCCAGTGGACACACATCCCAGCATCAGAACCCCCATTACTGCCAGTGGACACACATCCCAGCATCAGAACCCCCATTACTGCCAGGGGACAAACATCCCAGCATCAGAACCCCCATTACTGCTAGGGGACAAACATCCCAGCATCAGAACCCCTTTACTGACAGGGGACACAGATCCCAGCATCAGAACCCCCATTACTGCCAGGGGACACATCCCAGCATCAGAACCCCCATTATTGCCAGGGGACACATCCCAGCATCAGAACCCCCATTACTGCCAGGGGACACACATCCCAGCATCAGAACCCCCATTACTGCCAGGGGACACACATCCCAGCATCAGAACCCCCATTACTGCCAGGGGACAAACATCCCAGCATCAGAACCCCCATTACTGCTAGGGGACAAACATCCCAGCATCAGAACCCCTTTACTGACAGGGGACACAGATCCCAGCATCAGAACCCCCATTACTGCCAGGGGACACATCCCAGCATCAGAACCCCCATTATTGCCAGGGGACACATCCCAGCATCAGAACCCCCATTACTGCCAGGGGACACACATCCCAGCATCAGAACCCCCATTACTGCCAGGGGACACACATCCCAGCATCAGAACCCCCATTACTGCCAGGAGACACACATCCCAGCATCAGAACCCCCATTACATCCCCAGGGACACATCCCAGCATCAGAACCCACATTACTGCCAGGGGACACATCCCAGCATCAGAACCCCCATTACTGCCAGGGGACACACATCCCAGCATCAGAACCCCCATTACTGCCAGGGGACACACATCCCAGCATCAGAACCCCCATTACTGCCAGGGGACACACATCCCAGCATCAGAACCCCCCATTACTGCCAGGGACAAACATCCCAGCATCACAACCCCCATTACTGCCAGGGGGACAAACATCCCAGCATCAGAACCCCCATTACTGCCAGGGGACACACATCCCAGCATCATCAGGAACCCCCATTTCACATCCCCCCATTACTTCCAGGGGACACATCCCAACATCAGAACCCCCATTACTGCCAGGGGACACACATCCCAGCATCAGAACCCCCATTACTGCCAGGGGACACACATCCCAGCATCAGAACCCCCATTACTGCCAGGGGACACACATCCCAGCATCAGAACCCCCATTACTGCCAGGGGACACACATCCCAGCATCAGAACCCCCCCACACATTCAGAACCCCCATTACTGCCAGGGGACACACATCCCAGCATCAAAACCCCATTACTGCCAGGGGACACACATCCCAGCATCAGAACCCCCATTACTGCCAGGGGACACACATCCCAGCATCAGAACCCCCATTACTGCCAGGGGACACACATACCAGTATCAAAACCCCATAACTTCCACAGGACACACATCCCAGCATCAGGAGGCCCATCACACACCAAGGATATATATCTTTGCATAAAGCACGTTAGTGCCCAGTGGCAGGGGACAGACATCTCACCATCAGGGCCCCATCACTTCTAAGGGACACACATCCCACCATCATGACCCCCATCACTGCCCAGTGGCATAGGGACACACATCCCACCATCAGGATCCCATCACTGCCAGGGGACTCACATCCCAACATCAGGGCCCCATCACTTCTAAGGGACACACATCCGACCATCAGGACCCCCATCACTGCCCAGTGGCATAGGGACACACATCCCACCATCAGGACCCCATCACTTCTAAAGGACCCACATCCCAACATTAGGACCCCATCACTTCTAAGGGACACACATCCCACCATCAGGACCTCCATCACTGCCCAATGGCATAGGGACACACATTCCAACATTAGGACCCCATCATCAGGGGGCACAAGGTCATTTTTTTCCCATCATCTCTGAATTTGGGGCATCTCCAGGTCTATCACTTCTCTTGTGTGTCCTACGTATGATAATGATAGCAGTGATGTATGTGATCAAAGGAACATTCTAGCTTCCAGAACAATCATTCGGTGTCATGGCCGTTCTCTAGTGTTATCTCCTGCAACAGACATGGGACCTGAAGGGAGACAGATTATTTTTTTATACCTGTTTTTAAAACTGGTGTACATAAAGACAGAGATAATTAGTACATCAGAAGGCATTGTGATTAAAAGATGTGGGTACTCCCATGGAGGGGAGGGGTGCAGGAGGCTCAGTGACACCATCCTGGATGCAATTATCAGTATGGAATCTAATACTGTATATAAACAGTCTCCGGCCTCTTAAGAGTTCTTTAGATAGTGACACCAATGGAAATAAATTGGCAAGGTCACCTTTGGGAATGGAGGGGGATGGCTGGACGGATCAATGAAGCAGCACAGAACCCGGGAGGAGGAATCATTCTCAAGTCATGTCTTCCATTTAACTCATCTGAAGCTTAACTACACCTTAGTGATGGGCTGGAGGCCAGGAAAGGGAGTCTTATAAATAGTAGTCACTAATTACATTGTATCATTCCAATATAGAAGTATCTGGTGTGTATTATTGGTACAATGTTGCTTTTCATCACAGTAGTTCTTAAAGTGGCATTACCAATTCTTCAATGTGGTGGCTGCATTGGTTTTCTTTTTAGGCTTTTTTTCCCTTTAACCTCTTGAGTACCTGCCTATTATACCCTTTTATTATCAGACATTTTTTTTTTAATTTTCGACACCATGATCATTTGACCAACAATTACTCTGTCACACAGCACTGTACACAAATAATTTTTCTTTTTAAGATTGGTGATATGTAATATTTGCTGGGATTTAAATTTTTTTACTATAAAAGACCAAAAGTTTCCCTTACTTGCTGTTAAAATAAAACACCAGAATAGTACAATCCCCCCCATATGATCCTTTTTCATGAAGGTGAACTAATTTCTTTGCCAATTTTTTGGAAATGAAGAAATATGCCAGTATTGAGGGGGTTAAACACAGAGCTTGTTAAAGAAGCACCAGATACATTAATGTACGGGTCATACATAGAGGAAGGAGGAGGGGGGTTAATGTTACTGGTCGCAAATGAGCCGCAGAAGGGATGTGAAAGGGTTAATAAACAGGTCGAATGCAGACAGCATGGAGATGGTATGTGTAAGGGAAGAGGGGGCATGAAAGGGTTAATAAACAGGTCACATGCACACAGCATGGAGATGATATGTGTAGGGGAAGAGGGGGCATGGAAGGGTTAATAAATAGGTCACATGCAGACAGCATGGAGATGGTATGTGCAGGGGAAGAGGGGGCATGGAAGGGTTAATATGTGCAGGGGAAGAGGGGGCATGGAAGGGTTAATAAACAGGTCACATGCAGGCAGCATGCGGATGGTATGTGCAGGGGAAGAGGGGGCATGGAAGGGTTAACAAACAGGTCCCATGTAGGCAGCATGGAGATGGCACGCGCAGGGGAAGAGGGGGCATGGGAGGGTTAACAAACAGGTCACATGCAGACAGCATGGAGATGGCATGC
The DNA here is from genome assembly GCA_951230385.1 of Staurois parvus. NCBI lineage: Eukaryota > Metazoa > Chordata > Amphibia > Anura > Ranidae > Staurois > Staurois parvus. The sequence goes on along the minus strand of CATNWA010011083.1, from coordinate 19,608 downwards.
GCAGGGGAAGAGGGGGCATGGAAGGGTTAATAAACAGGTCCCATGCAGACAGCATGGAGATGGCACGCGCAGGGGGAAGAGGGGGCATGGAGGGGTTAACAAACAGGTCACATGCAGACACATGCAAATTTAGGGAGGATGAAGATGATTTGTTCTAGGAGGGGGGATTTGGGGGGTTTGTGTTAGAAAATATGATATGGTAGGGGGTGAGTGGTTTTTGGGGGGGAAGAGTAGGGCTAGTACAGATTATTTGCAGGGGGGTATTTGTGCTCGGGGGGGGGATTTAGGGGGGGAGATCTGTGCTAGGAGGGGGATTGGGAGAGGGGAACTTGTGCTGAAACGGGGATTTTTGGGGGGGGGAGAGGATTTGTGCTCATAGCGGAAATTTGGAGGTTAGAGGATGTGTGCTATGAGAAGAATTTTTTTTCGGGGGGTGGGGGATTTGTTCTTGGAGCATATGAGGAGAGAGAGGATTTGAGCTGGAGGAGGGGGGGAATCTGGGGGGGCAGCAGGAGGTATGAGTTGTTCTAGGAGGGAAATTGATGGAGGTGTGTTAGGAGTGGTGATTTGGGGGGATAGGTATTGGGAGGGGGAAGGTGATTTGTTCTAGGAGGGGGGATTTGGGGGGGGGGGGGGGTGCGCTAGAAAAGGTGATATGGTAGGGGGTGAGTGGTTTTGTGCTAGGAGGGGAATTCTTTTTTGGGGGGGGGAGTAGTAGGGCTGGTACGGATTATTTGGAGGGGGGTATTTGTGCTCGGGGGGGCATTTGGGGGGGATTTGTGCTAGGAGGGGGATTAGGAGAGGGGAACTTGTGCTGGAACAGGGGATTTGGAGTGGGGGGAGAGGATTTGTGCTCAGAGGGGAAATTTGGAGGTTAGAGGATTTGTGCTATGAGGAGGAAATTTTTTTTTTTGGTGGGGGGGGGGGATTTGTTCTTGGGGCATATGAGGAGAGAGAGGATTTGAGCTGGAGGAGGGGATGGGGGGGGCAAAGATTTGTGATGGGAGGGGGAAATCGGGGGGGGGGGGGCAGCAGGAGGTAAGAATTGTTCTAGGAGGGAAATTGAGGGAGGTGTGTTAGGAGTGGTGATTTGGGGGGATATGTGTTGGGAGGGGGAAGGTGATTTGTTCTAGGAGGGGGGATTTGGGGGGGTTGCGCTAGAAAAGGTGATATGGTAGGAAGCAAGTGATTTTGTGCTAGGAGGAGACATTTTTTTTGGGGGGGGGGGAGCAGTAGGGTTAGTATGGATTATTTGGAGGGGGGTATTTGTGCTCGGGGGTGAAATTTAGGGGGGGGAGATTTGTGCTGGTAGGCAAATTGGGAGAGGGGAACTTGTGCTGGAACGGGGGATTCGGAGTGGGGGGAGAGGATTTGTGCTCAGAGGGGAAATTTGGAGGTTAGAGGATTTGTGCTATGAGGAGGGGGAGAAAGTTTGGGGGAGATTTGTGCTAGGAGGGGGGATTGGGGAGGGGAATTTTGCTGGAACGGGGGATTTGGATTGAGGGGAGAGGATTTGTGCTGAGAAGGGAAATTTGGGGGTTAGAGGATTTGTGCTATGAGGAGGGGGTGACGTTTGGGGGGAGATTTGTGCTAGGAGGGGGGATTGGGGGAGGGGAATTTCACTGGAATGGGGGATTTAAATTCAATCCACAGTCCTATTCACAAAAGGAACATAACATTTAAAAAAAAATGCAATATTTAGATGCGATTTTTTCAGATGCAGCGTGGGGGTCCCTCCCCCCCTCATTCCATACCAGGCCCTTCAGGTCTGGTATGGATTTTAAGGGGAATCCTCATGCCAAAATAAAAAAAAAATGGTGTGGGGTTCCCCCCAAATCCATACTAGACCCTTTTGCAAGTCATAGACGGGTTGAAAACTGGGCGTTCTAAAAAAAAAAAAAAAAAGAAAAATCGGTCGTTCAATAGGCCGACGTAACCACCAATGGTAAAAAAAAATCGGCCGATTTTCGTCCCGTCTACAGCCGGCAAATATAATAGCGAAGTATTTACTTCTGTCCCTGCAGAGAGCTGCGCTATTATATTTGACATGAAAAAGTATTGTGGTTGCAACAATGTATCTATTTGTATCCATTTCGGATACAGATGTTTTTATTCGGATACAAATGGATACATTGTTGCAACCGCAAGACTTTTCCATGTCAACTATAATAGCGGACTGGAATTCTTCTTTTTTTCTTTTTTTTTCTTCTTCTTCTTCTTTTTTTCTTTTCTTCTTCTTTCAGGTCTCGGCTCATGCGTAGATTTTTTATCGGTAAAACGATTGGCCGATTTGCCCATCATTGCCGGGAACACAATCCCGATCGGCCAATTTTTTTTCCAACTTTACTGATAAAAAAAATGTGCCAAAACCCCGAAAAAACGGCCGACCAATTAACCCATTAACGGTGCGAAAATCGTTTTTTTTTGGCCGATTTTCGACCCGTCTATGGCCTGCATTAGATCTGTATGGATTTTGGTGATACCCCCAAACCACTTTTAAAAAAATGTTGCAGTGAGGTTCCCGCAAAATCTATACCAGGCCTAATGCAGGCCATAGACGGTTCGTTTATCGGCCGAATTTTCGGCCGAAAAAAATGAAACATCGGTCATTCTGTTGCCACCAGGCCAAAATCAGCCATTTTTTGTAAATTTTTTGCAGCATGACCGATAAAAGAAATGAGGAGGAACGATGACATTACCCCACTAACGGAGGGAATATTGGCCGATTATTCTTTTGGATGAAAATTTGGCCGATAAACGAACTGTCTATGGCCTGCATAAGGGTTTTCTTTTTTTGTTTTTTTTTTGTAATCAACATTTTATTAAATTTTCACACATTTATATACATATATGACATTTTAAAGAGAATTTATTTGTTTTTTTTTTATTTTGCCGTGAGAGGTTTTCCTTAAAATCCATAGCAGACCTGAAGGACCTGGTATATGGATGGGAGGAAGGGGGGGCACGCAAGCTCTGTCTCTCTCTCTCTCAAAAAATGATTTGAATACAGTGCTGTGTGACGGAGTAATTATTGGTCAAATAATCACTGTGTTGAAAATGAAAAACAATTGCCTGATAATGGAAGGCCATGATAGGCTGCTACTCAAGAGGTGAAAGAAAAAAAGAAAACCAATGCAGCCACCACATTTAGGAATTGGTAATGCCACTTTAAGATCTTCTGTGATGAAAAGCAACATTGTAACGATTCGCTACACCAGATACTTCTATATAGGAATGAAGATACAATGTAATTAGTGAATACTATTTTTTCATCATTTTGTTTTTGTTTACATTCGTCCGCTGATAAGTCATCACGACACGCCCTCCAGAGGATTCCCCCCCCCCCCCATTCCTGACCAGGCCAATTTTTATGATACAGTGCTGCGTTACTTTAACTGACAATTGCGCGGTCATGCAACGCTGCACCCAAATGAAATTTACGTCCTTTTTTTCCCCACAAATAGACCTTTCTTTCGGTGGTATTTTGTCACCTCTGCATTTTTTATTTTTTGCGCTATAAACAAAAAAAAGACCGACAATTTTGAGAAAAAAACAATATTTTTTACTTTTTACGATTCAACATGTCCAGTAACAAAAAATAAAAAAATCAAATTTCGTCATAAATTTCGGCCAAAATGTATTCTGCTCCGCGTCTTTGTTAAAAAAATAAAATCCCAATACGTGCAAATGAATTGGTTTACATGAAAGTTATAGCGTCTACAAATATATATATACTGTATATCTACTGGAATTTATTTTTATACTAGTAATGGCGGCAACCAGCGACTTATAGCAGGACTTTCTGACACGGGGGGGGGGGGGGGGGGGGGGGGGGGGACTGACTAACTGCCACTGACATCCCCAGTGACACTATTACAGTGATCAGTGCTAATAAAAAGCACTGGCACTGTACCAGGGGCGGACTGACAACTCATGGGGCCCCCGGGCAATAGGGGATCATAGGGCCCCTGTGTCCTGGCCCAAACTCAAAAAAGCCTATGAAAAAGGTACCAGGGGCATCTCATGGGGCCCCCCACTGACCCCAGGCCCTCAGGCAGTGCCCGAGTTTCCAAATGGCCATTCTGCCCCTTCACTGTACTAATGGCACTGGTCAGGAAGGGGTTAAAATCTGGGGCGATCAAGGGGTTAACTGTGTGCTGTTTTACTAGAGAGATACAAAGCAGCATGTCCTTGCTGACAGGGGAGAGATCTGTGTTGTTTACACACAGGTCTCTCCCCTGTCAGCTGTGCACGGTCGGAGTCACACCCGATTTGGAAAGTTCTTCAAGCACTACTTTTTGAAAGTTCGGACGTGACTTGCCTAGACATTCGCGCATGAAGTTGCACAGATGTCTTCCAAGTCGCACCTGAAATCAGACTCACATCCGACTTTGAAATCGTGTGAATTCAAGTGAAGTCACATGAATTGAAAGTGGAATTCGGTATAGCCGAAGACTTCGGGTGACACCAGGAATCTGGGAATATTATTAGATGATCTATGTTTATTTTGTGCCATAAGATGAATTGGGTTAATTCCAATCTTCTGATTATTCAATATTCTTCTTTTTAGTTTTGTCCCTTCCTGTGTCCAGTCTGGAAGGTGAAGATGACACCAAGGTAAGACAGTCATTTGATGCAGGGATTGAGATCTACTTATTCATGCCGGACTCTTTGTGGACATTCAGTGTGTGTAATGTATGTAAAATATACACAAAGTCAAAGGATGAAAAAGTTTGTTTGGGCCAGCTTGGCCCGGATGAATTGTTTAACCTGAATATGGAAGGATTAGTTTGTTTGGGCCAGCTTGGCCCGGATGAATTGTATAACCTGAATGTGGAAGAATTAGTTTGTTTGGGCCAGCTTGGCCCGGATGAATTGTATAACCTGAATGTGGAAGGATTAGTTTGTTTGGGCCAGCTTGGCCCGGATGAATTGTATAACCTGAATGTGGAAGGATTAGTTTGTTTGGGCCAGCTTGGCCCGGATGAATTGTTTAACCTGAATATGGAAGGATTAGTTTGTTTGGGCCAGCTTGGCCCGGATGAATTGTATAACCTGAATGTGGAAGGATTAGTTTGTTTGGGCCAGCTTGGCCCGGATGAATTGTATAACCTGAATGTGGAAGGATTAGTTTGTTTGGGCCAGCTTGGCCCGGATGAATTGTTTAACCTGAATATGGAAGGATTAGTTTGTTTGGGCCAGCTTGGCCCGGATGAATTGTATAACCTGAATGTGGAAGGATTAGTTTGTTTGGGCCAGCTTGGCCCGGATGAATTGTTTAACCTGAAAGTGGAAGGATTAGAACCCTGGGCCAGGACTACAGACCTCCCGCCCCACCCTCATCTCCATAACATAGAGCAGGTTTTCTGAACTCCTCGAAGAGCCCCGGGAACAATGTAACTGATAACAAGGCAGTACAGCCAGACAGCACAGGAAGTTATCAGCTCGCCAGATTTCTGGCAGGATCCACAGGGGGTTGTCTTCCGCTTACAAACAAAAAACTCTTTCTTTGGTAAAATTTAACAGACCAGAAAAAAAGCAAATGAGAGACGTTTTATCGATTTATCTATATAGAATGTATGAAGATTAAAGAGAATGCATTGAAGGAATAAATAAGGGGGATATGAATAGGGGGTCCAGGTTATAGTTACGTTTTGAAGCTGAAGGTTTCAAAAACCTTTTTGAAATCCATTTTTATTATGTAACTTATATTAGAGCCAGTGATGTCATCACTGGGTCTCTATGCTTCTCTATGCTTCTAGTGGGAGGGGCTGTACCTAGCTTCCTGAAAATATCACTACACTCTGCCTTGGTACTCCTATCAATAGCCCTCAGCTATAATGGCAACACTGGGCTGGGTCTAGGGAGGAGTTATGCAAACATCAAAATGCCTTGCTGGGTGGATGTCAGTCTGGAGGAGTGGGTGTTCTTAGGGAGGCCGCATATGCATACACAGTAACGCCCTCCTGAGGTTAGCTTACTGTCAGCATGAGCAAGCCCTGTGCCGTCCTTCATGTAGCATCAGAAAATACCCCGGCGTCTTCTCCTTTTCATGGCACATTTCCTTTTGCACATGCAGCTGTACACTTCACTGAAGGCGTGTGCTGTATACAAGTCATGACTTTGGGGCTGAAGTCATTGAACAAAGCAGATGCAAGGAGCACGGCAGTCATTTTTCTGTTCACAGTGGAGAGCTCACTCCCTAACCTGACCTACAAAGACGGGATATTTAAAGCCCGGCTTTGTCTTTGATAAATGTGGGTCACAGGCGGGATTTAAATCATTCATAGACTTCCACACTTAATTATTCACCGGGCTTTGACACCGTTCCATGGATTCAAAGTTTCCGCTTAATATAAAACCCACGGCGGTGATCAAAGGATGATTTTACCCAACAATGAAGATGAAGTGTTGTAGTCCCTCTCTGGGGTTCCAGAAGTGGGATCAGCTGGCTGCGGGCCCCGGGGCCGTCCCCTCTGGGACCAATCCTGGTACTGTTGCCTCATTAGAGGAGCATGGAAATATCTGCAAGGCTTGTAGGCCTATTATATACAGGATACATATATACAGTCATGGCCGAAATTGTTGGCACCCTTGATATTTCTCCAGGAAATCATGTATTTCTCACGAAACGTATTGCATTAACACATGTTTTGCTATACACATGTTTATTCCCTTTGTGTGTATTGGGACAAAACAAAAAAAAGGGAGGAAAGAAAGCAAATTCGACATAATGTCACACAAACCTCCAAAAATGGGCTGGACAAAAGTATTGGCACCCTTTCACAACTGCGGATAAATAAGAATGTTACAAGCATGTGATGCTCCTGTAAACTCACCTGGGGCAAGTAACAGGTGTGGGCAATATAGAAATCACACCTGAAAGCAGATAAAAAGGAGAGACGTTCACTTAACCTTTGCATTGTGTGTCTGTCTGTGCCACACTAAGCATGGACAACAGAAAGAGGAGACGAGAACTGTCTGAGGACCTGAGAACCAAAATTGTGGCAAAATATCAACAATCTCAAGGTTACAAGTCCATCTCCAGAGAACTAGATTTGCCTTTGTCCACAGTGCGCAACATTATCAAGAAGTTTGCAACCCATGGCACTGTAGCTAATCTCCCTGGTCGTGGACGGATGAGGAAAATTGATGAAAGATTGCAACGCAGAATAGTCCGGATGGTGGATAAGCAGCCCCAAACATGTTCCAAAGACATTCAAGCTGTCCTGCAGGCTCAGGGAGCATCAGTGTCAGCGCGAACTATCCGTCGACATTTAAATGAAATGAAACGCTATGGCAGGAGACCCAGGAGGACCCCCACTGCTGACACAGAGACATAAAAAAGCAAGACTACAGTTTGCCAAAAATGTACTTGAGTAAGCCAAAAGCCTTCTGGGAAAACGTCTTGTGGACAGATGAGACCAAGATAGAGCTTTTCGGTAAAGCACATCATTCTACTGTTTACCGAAAACGGAATGAGGCCTACAAAGAACAAAACACAGTACCTACGGTAAAATATGGTGGAGGTTCAATGATGTTTTGGGGTTGTTTTGCTGCCTCTGGCACTGGGTGCCTTGACTGTGTGCAAGGCATCATGAAATCTGAGGATTACCAAAGGATTTTGGGTCGCACTGTAGGGCCCAGTGTGTCAGAAAGCTGGGTTTGCGTCCAAGATCCTGGGTCTTCCAGCAGGACAATGACCCCAAACATACGTCAAAAAGCACTCAGAAATGGATGGCAAAGAAGCGCTGGAGAGTTCTGAAGTGGCCAGCAATGAGCCCAGATCTAAATCCCATTGAACACCTGTGGAGAGATCTTAAAATTGCTGTTGGGAAAAGGTGTCCTTCCAATAAGAGAGACCTGGAGCTGTTTGCAAAGGAAGAGTGGTCCAAAAATTCCGGGGGTGAGAGGTGTCAGAAGCTTATTGATGGTTATAGGAAGCGACTGATTTCAGTTATGTTTTCCAAAGGGTGTGCAACCAAATATTAAGTTAAGGGTGCCAATACTTTTGTCCAGCCCATTTTTGGGGTTTTGTGTGACATTATGTCATATTTGCTTTTCTGCCTCTGTTTTATATTTGTTCCAATACATACAAAGGGAATAAACATGTGTATAGCAAAACATGTGTTAATGCAATACCTTTTTTGTGTGAAATACTTGATTTTCAGGAAAAATATCAAGGGTGCCAACAATTTCGGCCATGACTGTATATATATATATGTACATATACACACATATTATATCCTGTGTGTATGCATGTATATATATATATATATAAAAAATTATTATATACGGGATATACTATCTATATATATCTATATATATAGATAGATATATATATCTATATATATATACAGGATATATATTATGTACAGGATATATATATATATATATATATATATATATATATATATATATATATATTTATACAGGATATATATATTTATATATACACAAATTATTATATCCTGTTAAAATTAATATATACAGGATATATATACATATACACATGTTAAATGCCTGTGTATATATATATATATTTATAAAAAAATTTATATACAGGATATACAGGATATATTATCTATATGTACAGGTTATATATATATATACAAACATTATTATATCCTGTGTGTATACATATATATATATATTTATATAAAATTATTATATACAGGACATACTAGGATATGCTATATATATATATATATATATATATATATTTATTATTATATTTTTATATATGTAAATGAACCCAGAGCAACCAATCAGAAGTTGTCACTGACCTGCAATTGGTATCCTGACATGTGATTGGTGGAGGCTGCTATCCTCTACATATTGTCATTGCTAATTTCAGGCCATTACTGAGTAAAATAGAACACATCTATTAAAGTAGATGTAATTGATAAAATCTCATATAACGGGCCCATTTAAATTTCTGAAGTGCGTCAATGCGTGTAATGCCGCCCATTCATGTGCACTGCACTGTGCTGTCTCTTGGCAAGGTGTGTTGGGGTTCTATTCAAATAAATGGCACCCCAAAAAGCTCCTTCCCTTCTGACAAGCATTGCATTTTGCGGCAATTCCCTGACTAATTAACATGCACATTGGTGGTGCCACCAAACAATAGTGCATGCCCCATTTTTTTTTACAGAACACAACAACGCATGTTAGTTTGTTGCCACATGTTGCACTTTGCTGCAACGCACATCCATCAGCAAGGTGCCTTGGGATGCCAATTATATGAGTTTCAACACACAACGCACCAATGTAACATTCATTGCTGTAAAGTGTGCAATAATTGCTCAAAGTGATGCGACAAAATGGTGTGAATAAGCCCCAAAGGGGTCCCTAATATTTCAAAGATCAATATTAGTATTGCTTAATCTGCAGCTTCCATTGGTGATCCTGAATGGTGCCTTAATTCCAGTTTTTCCTGACAGTTATTCATGAACATTCCAGAGCATACATGTTTATGTGATGGAGAGAGTTATCATTATCATGGGGCCCCTGTGTCCTCATCCACACTCAAACCACACCCAAAAAAAGCATATGAAAGGTACTAGGGGCATCTCATGGGACTCCCTACTGACCCCGGGCCCTCGGGCAGTGCCTGAGTGCCCAAATGGTCAGTCCGCCCCTGTATGTCAGGGAATGGCTACTTCCATCAGAGGCTTCTGGAACAGGTGCCTTGCTTTGTGACAGGTTCTCTTTAGCCATCAGGTCTCTCATGCGATGATTCCAGCTATTCATTCTCCTCTGTTTCCTCCCGGCAGGTGATGAAATGCATCGTTGAAGTGATTTCTGACACGCTGTCCAAACCCAACCCCGTCCCCATCACTCAGGACTGCCTGGAGACACTCCGAGGAGGTGAGAGCAGCAGAAATCCAGAGAGACAAGGAGGCGCATGAGCGCAATACATATACAATGGTGTCCTTCCATCTCAGAGCATGCATCAGCAGCAGGGAGGTCTCACTAATGAGGATGATGACTTATTCGATCCATTTCCCGTATTTATATATCGCCTGCATATAGTGTGGCACAGTAGCAGCTTTATTTTCTACCATTAGGACACAATGTAGTTGGGTACAGGGCTGCTGTTAGAAACCATGAGGCCCCATATACCCAACCTGACAGCCCCCCCCCCACATTTATGAATGAACACAATGAGTGTTTGGTACCGATCACTCATTGTGTTCATTCAGGAAAGGAAGGGGCTGGTAAATGTGACATTTTCCCCCTGGACCCTTCCCCCCGCTCTCCATCCGTAAGGATCCTGTTGTGTGCTTGCAGCTGCCGGTGGGAAGGAGAGGGGGGAAGCCGGCACTGTGGAGGGGTAGGAGCACACAGGGGGTCCTGGCCAGCAGGGGGAAATGTATAGTGCACAGGCTGTGGTGTATTTAGGTTTTTTGCTGCCCTAAGCAACACAAAAATCTGGTGCAGGGAGAGAGCCTGACACCGACCAACACTGGGACCCCCCAATCTCCCTCCCCCCCGGGGAAACAGCCTGACAGTGACCAACAACACCCCTGCCCCATTCCCCCCTCCCACCCGAGAGAGCCTTCCACTAAAATCCACCCCCCATGGAGACAGAGAGACACTCACCTTCACAGCTCTGGACATCCACGAGAATGGCAGTTGGGCTCTGCATACACCATCAGCCAGCCCTCAGCTTCTCTTGGATCCCATCTGTTCCCCATGCCGCATATGTCCCTTCTTCCAGGGGGCAGTGCTGCCCCCCTAAAAAATGCCACCCTAGGAAAATGCCTTGTTTGCCTTGTGGTAAATACGCCCCTGTGCACAGGCAGGGTGATCATCGGGTGCAGCAGGAGGCAATTACTGGAACCGATCCCCTGTATGGCGCTCTCTGCAGCAGCTGAAAGCCAGTGGGAGGGAGAGGAGAAGAAGGCAGCTTTCAGCTGCTGCAGAGAGAGCTATACAGGGGATCGGTTCCAGTAATTGTTCCCCGCCATGCTGATCACCCTCCCTGCTCACATCCGATTTACCCAGCTGCCTGGGCCCCTCTGCTATCTTGGGTCCCATACAAGAGGACTGATGGTACCCCCTTATCCACAATGCTGATTGGGCATCTGACACGTTAGACCTCTTACACACGGACGTTCCGATCGGGTCCGCCTGCCCGTTTCGCAGGTGGATCCGATCGGAATCTCCATTCTCCTCTATGGAGCGGCAGGAGTAAACAGACATGTGCCGCCTACATCCAATCTGATCCGAACCCACAAAAAAGGGACGAATTGGGGGTCCAATTCTCCTTTCGTCCGTCGGATCCGGACGGATGGAGATCAACAGGTGGTCCATTTTCATCCGACCGCCCATTGAGGACAGCGAGTTGCTCTGTGCCCGCTCTGCAGCAGCGGAGGGGGACACAGACCTGTCATCCGCTTGCTCAGTGGGGATCAGCGGAGAGATCCCATGCTGATCAAGTGGATCCGCTCTGTGTGAAAGGACCCGCAAAGCCCAAATGAACTCCCTGTATGAATCAGCTAAAGAAAAGACATACAGTTGATTTTCTTCAGAAAGCAGCCACAGCCTGAGTATAAAAGCCTGTCCCTGCCAGCATGGTGCAGAGAAGGAGCTTTTCTCTTGGTGTGGAAGCAGTGGTCTCTCTGCAAAGGTATTACATGCCCCCAGGAGTGTATTTAAACTTTGTGCTGCCCTAGGCAACACAAAAAATCTGCTGCCCCCCCCTCCTGGTGACATCTCCTCCAGAGCCCAGTGACGGTGGAGTTGAAGCAGCGGGTGCAGTGGCTGTCCATGGCCATGTATGGGTGGGGGGAGGGGATCTCCCGGTTCCGGTATTCCCGGTGTGAGCACCTCCCCCACCCTGGAGAGCAGGTGCACTCCTCTGAACAGCGGCTCTCCTCCCCAGGTGGTCTGTGATCCCCCCCCCCTGAGAGGGGGAGGTGCTGGCCCAAGGTGTATGTGTATCCCGGATCATTCCTCTTCCCCCCAGCTTCCCGCACTGGTCCTGGTGTCCCCGGGCTTCCGTCTCATACCAGTGACTGATGCTGAGAGCCACCTCCAGGAAGCCGAGGGCGGCCAGGGCGAGGCACAGACTAGCACTGGACTGGCCAGCAGCCTCATCACACTGGAGGAGAGGGGATCACAATGCAGGGCACCAGCCACCCAAGGGCGGACTGACAACTCATGGGGCCCCCCAAGGGCGGACTGACAACTCATGGGGCCCCTGTGTCCTTACCCAAACTCAAAAAAGCCTATGAAAAAGGAACTAGGGGCATCTCATGGGGCCCCCTACTGACCCCGGGCCCTCGGGCAGTGCCCGAGTTTCCAAATGGTCAGTCCGCCCCTGCAGCCCCCCCCACTTATGACCCCCCCACATCACCACAATCCCACCCCCTGAGAGAAGAAGAGAGATTCACTATCCAGACCTGGTGCCCAGGAGAACCAGCGTTCCTTCTTCCGGGGGGACGGCGGTGCTGCCCCCTTGAAAAATGCCACCCAAGGCAAACGCCTTGTTTGCCTCGTGGCAAATATGTCCCTGTGTGCCCCCCCCCCCCCCCCCCCCCCCCTGCTGAGTCAGACTTGTAGCCCCCCAATCAGCAGCAGGCATGAGCTTTGCTGATTGGAGAGCTCTACTTCTGACCCAGCAGTGAGGGTTCATTACAGCTGGATATATGTAGAAAGCAGGCAGAGTGTGAGTAGTAAAGCCTGTCCCTGCCAGCACACTGCAGAGTAGGACCCCCTGTTCTGTATGGAAGCAGCGGTCTCCCTGCAACACACCCATTGCTGAATCAGAACTATATCTCTGCAATCAGTAAAGCTCATGCTCTCTGCTGATTGGAGAGCTCTAGGTCTGACTCATCAGGACGCATGTTGGGCCTCTGCAGAGAGACCACTGCTACCACACAGAGAACAAGGGTCCTTCTCTGCAGCATGCTGGCAGGGACAGGCTTTTCTACTCAGGCTGTGACTGCTTTAGAAAAGATGAACTGCAGGAATAGAGGAAAAAGTGAGACCCGTCAAGTAGCAGAAAAAGGGCTCTATTGTGGAGGGGAACAGCACGGGGAACTGCTGTATATCAGGGAGATCCCACCTCTGGAGATCATACGAGATAGAAGAAGGATCTCCACCTATAACTGATATATTATCACTAATCAAGGCTGCTGTTAGGGACAACCTGACAGCCCCCCCCCCCCCCCAAAAAAAAAAAAAAAAACACAACTTATGAATGAGCACAGTGAGTGATCAGTACCGATCACTCATTGTGTTCATTTAGGAAACAAAGGGGCTTGTAAATGTGACCTATTTATTGGAAGGTCATACGAGATAGAAGAAGGATCTCCACCTATAACTGATAAATTATCACTAATCAAGGCTGCTGTTAGAAACCACGGAGCCCCATACAGCCAACCTGACAGCCCCCCCCCCCCCAAATAAACAAAACACAATTTATGAATGACCACAGTGAGTGATCAGTACCAATCACTCATTGTGTTCATTAAGGAAACAAAGGGGCTGGTAAATGTGACCTATTTACTGGGAGATCATAGGAGATCGAAGGATCTCCACCTATAACTGATATATTATCCTTAATCAAGGCTGCTGTTAGAAACCACGGAGCCCCATACAGCCAACCTGACACCCCCCCCCCCCCCCCCACAAAACACAATTTATGAATGAACACAGTGTGCAATCAGTACCGATCACTCATTGATTGTGTTCTTAAGGAAACAAAGAGGCTGGTAAATGTGAGCTATTTACCGGGCCCTTCCCCCACTCTCCATCCTCAAGGATCCTATTGCATGCCTGCAGCTCCTGGTGGAAAGGAGAGGAGGGATGCCAGGCCGGCAGCATTGCGGGGGTGGGGGCAAACAGGGGGGGCCTGGACAGCAGGGGGAAATGTATGGTGCACAGGGAGAGTGATGGGTACGGCAGAGGGGGGGGGGGGAATTACTGGAACCGATCCCCTCTATGGCTCTCTCTGCAGCAGCTGCCAGCAGGAGGGAGAGGAGAAGAAGCCAACTTTCAGCTGCTGCAGAGAGAACCATACAGGGAATCGTTCCAGTAATCCCCCCGCCATACCCATCATTCTCCCTGGCCACACCCGATTCCCCCCATCTGGGTGGTACCCCCCTGATCCATGGCCCTGTTACTAATGTTACCTTTGGGTATGGTTGACCCTGTAAAGTATTTCTGATGTCTTTATTGCAGATGAAAGGATCATCTCCATCCTCAGGCACCAGAATCTACTGAAGGAGCTGCAGGAACTTCTTCTTCTTTCTTCTTGGTTCTTCTTCTTTCTTCTCTTTCTTCTTATTCTTCTTCTTCTTTCCTCTTCTTCTGCTTCCTTCTCCTTCCTTCTACTTCTTCTTCTTTTGTCTTCTTCTTCTTTCTTCTTTCCTCTTCTTCTTTTTTCTTCTTCCTTCTTCTTTTCTTCTTCTTCTTTTTTTTCTTCTTCTTCTTTCTTCTTCTTCTTCTTCCCTTTTCTTCTTCTTCTTCTTCCTTCTACTTCTTTCTTCTTCTTCTTGCTTATTCTGCTTCCTTCTTCTTCTTTCTCTTCTTCTTCCTTCTACTTTCGTCTTCTTCTTCTTCTTCTTTCGTTTCTTCTTCTTCTTCTTCTTTCTTCTTCTTCCTTCTTCTTCTTTTTCTTCTTCTCTCTTCTTCTTTCCTTCTTTCCTTCTTCTTCTTCTTTTTTTTCTCTCTCTTCTCTCTTCTTTTTCTTCCTCTTCTACTTCTTTCTTTCTTCTTCTTCTTCTTCTACTTCTTCTTCTTCTCTCTTCTTCTTCTCACTTCTTACTTCTTCTTCTTCCTTCCTCTTCTTCCTCTTCTTCTTTCCTTTCCTTCTTCTTCTTTCCTTCTCTCTTTCTCTCTTCTTCTTCTCTCTTCTCTCCTCTTCTTTTTTCTTCTTCTTCTCTCTCCTCTTCTTCTTTCTTCTTTCTTCTTCTTCTTTCTTCTTCTTCTTCTCTTTCTTCTTCTTTCTTTTTTCTTCTTTCTCCTTCTTCTTTCTTCTCTCTCTTCTTCTTCTTCCTCTTCTTCTCTCTCTTTTCTTTCCCCTCTTCTTCTCTTCTTTTTTCTTTCCTTCTCCTTCCTTCTTTCTTCTTCTTTCCTTCTCCTTCCTTCTTCTTTTCTTCTTTCTTCTTCTTCTCTTCTTCTTCCTCTTCTACTTCTTTCTTCTGCTTCTCTTCTTCTTCTTTCTACTCTCTTCTTCTACTTCCTTACTTCTTCTTCTTTCTTCTTCTTCCTTCTCTTCTTCTTCCTTCCTTTCCTTCTTCTTCTTCTTCTTTCCTTTCCTTCTTTCTTCCTTCCTCTTCTTCCTTCTTCCTTCTTCCTCTTCCTTCTTCTTCTTCTTCTTCTTTCTCCTTCTTCCTCTTCTTCTTTTCTTCTTCTTCTCTCTCTTTTCTTCCTCTTCTCTTCCCTTCTTCCTCTCCTCTTCTCTTCCTCCTTCTCTTTCTCCTCTTTCTTCCTCTTCTTCTTCCTTCCTTCTCCTCTCCTCTTCTTCTTCTCTTCTTCTTCTTTCTTCTCTTCCTTCTCTTCCTTCCTTCCCCCTCTTCTCCCTCTTCCTTCTTCTTCTTTCTTCTCCCTCTCTTTCTTCTTTTTTCTTTCCTCCCTTCTCTTCTTCTTTCTTCTACTCTTCCTTCTACTTCTTACTTCTTTTTCTCTTCTTTTCTTCTTCTTCTTCCTCTTTTTCTCTTCTTCATCTTTCTCTTCTTCTTCTTCCTTCCTCCTTTTCCTTCTCTCTCTCTTCTTCTTCTCTTCTTACTTCTTCTTCTTCTTCTTCCTCCCTCCCTTTCTTCTTCTTTCTCTTCCTTCTTCTTTCCTCCCCTTCTTTCCCCTCTTCCTTCCTTCTTCTTTCTTCTTCTTCTTTCTTCTCTTCTTTCTACTTCTTCTCTACTTCTTCTCTTTCTTCTCTCTCTCTTCTCTTCTCCTTTCTCTCTCTTTTTTCTACTTTCTTTCCTCTTCTTCTTCTTCTTCCTTCTCCTTCCTTCTCTTCTTCTTTCCTCCTTCCTTCCTTCTCTCTCTTCTTCTTTCCTTTCCCTCCCCTTCTCTCTTCTTCCTCTTCTCTTCTTCTTTTCTCTCTCCTTCTTCTTCTTCTTCTACTTCTCTTCTTCTACCCTTCTTCTTCTTCTTCTTTTCTTTCTTCTTCTTCATTCCCTTCTTCTTCCTTCCCTTTCTTTCTTCTTCTTCTTCTCTTCTTCTTCTTCTTTCTCTCTTCTCCTTCCTCTTCTTCCTCTCCTCTTCTTCTCTTCTTCTCTTTCCTCTTCTTCTTCTTCTCTCTTCTTTCTTCTTCTTTTCTCTCTTTCTTCTACTCTTTCTTCTTTCTTCCTTCTCTCTCTTCTTCTTCTTCCTTCCCTCTTCCTCTCTTCTTCTTCCTCTCTTTCTTCTCCCTTCTTCTTCCTTCTCTTCTTCTCCTTCTTCTTCCTCTTCTTCTTCTTCTTCTTTCTTCCTTCCCTCTCCCCTTCTCTCTCTTCTTCTCTCTCCTCTTCCTCTTCTTCTTTCTTCCTCTTCTTTCTTCTTCTTCTCTTCTCTTTCTTCTTCTCTCTTTTTTTCTCTTCTTCCTTCTTCTCTCTCTTTCTTCTTCTCCCTTCTCCTTCTCTCTCTCTTCTCTCTTCTCTTCTTTTCTTTCTTCCCCCTCTTTCCTCTCTCTCTTCTCTTCTTCTCTTCTTCTTCTCTCTCTCTTTCTTTCCTTTCTTCTTTCTTCTTCTTCCTTCTCTTCTTTCTTCTTCTTCTTCTTTCTTCTCTCTTCCTTCTCTTCTTTCCTCTTACTTTCTTTCCCTTCTTCTCTTCTTTCTCTTCTTCCCTTCCTTCCTCTTCTTCTTCTCTTCCTCTCTTCCTCTTTTCTTCTTCTTCTTCTTCCTTCTCCTCCTTCTACTCTTTCTTCTTTCTTCTCTTCTTCTTCTTTCTTCTTCTTCTTCTTCTCTTCTTTCTTCTTTCTCTTCTTCTTCTCTCTTCTCTCTTCCCTTCTCTTCTCTACTTCTCTTCTCTCTCTTTTTCTCTCCTCTTTCCTTCTTCTTCTTCCTTCCTCTCTTTTCTTCTTCTTCTTTTCCTCTTCTCTCTTTCTTCTTCCTTCTTCTCTCTCTTCTCTTTCCTCTTTCTTTCTCTCCCTTCTTCTTTCTCTCTTCCCTTCTTCTTCTTTCTTCTTCTTCTTCTCTTTTCTTCTTACTTCTTTTCTCTCTTCTTTCTCTTCTTCTTCCTTCCTCTTCTTTCTTCTTTTCTTCTTCATCTTTCCTCTTCTCTCTTCTTCCTTCTCCTTCCTTCTACTTCTCTTCTTTCTTCTCTTTCTTCTTTCTCTCTTCTTCTTTCTTCTTCTCCTTCTACTTCTTTCTCTCTTCTTCTTTCTTCTTCTCTCCTTCTACTTCTTACTTCTTCTTCTTTCTTCTTTCTCTTCTTCTTCCTTTCTCTTCTTTCTTCTTCATCTTTCCTCTTCTTCTTCTTCCTTCTTCTTCCTTCTACTTCTTCTTCTTCTTCTTCTTCTTTCTTCTTCTTTCTTTCTACTTCTTTCTTCTTCTTCCTTCTCTTCTTACTTCTTTTTCTTTCTTCTTCTTCTTTCGTCTTCTTCTTCCTTCCTCTTCTTTCTTTTTCTTCTTCTTTCCTCTTCCTTCTTCTTCTTTCTTCTTCTTCTTCCTTCTACTTCTTACTTCTTCTTCTTTCTTCTTTCGTTCTACTTCTTCTTCTTTCTTCTTCTTCTTCTTTCTTCTTCTTCTTTCTTCTTCTTCCTTCTACTACTTCTTTCTTCTTCTTCTTCTTCTTTCTTCTTCTTCCTTCTACTTCTTACTTCTTTTTCTTTCTTCTTCTTCTTTCGTCTTCTTCTTCCTTTCTCTTCTTTCTTCTTCTTCTTTCTTCTTCTTCTTCTTCCTTCTACTTCTTACTTCTTCTTCTTTCTTCTTCTTCTTTCGTCTTCTTCTTCCTTCCTCTTCTTTCTTCCTCTTCTTTCTTCTTTTTCTTCTTCTTTCTTCTTCTTCCTCTTCTTTCTTCTTTTTCTTCTTCTTTCTTCTTCCTTCTTCTTCTTTCTTCTTCTTCTTCCTTCTTCTTCTCCTTCCGATTTGCCCATCATTGCCGGGAAAATCGTCTGATCATCAAAATCGGCCGCAAATTTTCCACCATGACCGATAAAAAAAATGTGCAAAAACCCCGTAAAAAGGCCAACCAATTAACCCACTAACGGTCCAAAAATTGGCTGATTTTTTTTTGGACGAAAAATCGGCCAATTTTCGACCCGTCTATGGCCGGCAAAAGGCATAAGTGGATTTTTTTTGGTGACATTTGCCTGGAGCTCTGCTTTAGTTACTCCCTCTGAGACCAAATCCCAGCAGCTCAGACAACGGCAATCGCCATAGAGACGCAGGGGAGGGATAATAATAGACACGATGCGGCGTAAGCAGCCGATGGCGGCGGAAGCGACCATTGCGTCAGTTGCTCCCGGCCTGGTACTCCCCCCCCCCCCGTGTCCTCTCTGCACCTCCATAGATTTCCGGCTGACAAAGCCACAAGTGATGCTATAAAGTGCACCTGTCATGGAGGCAGCAACCATTGCCTTCACCACACGATGGCGCCACCCTGCGCCGGGGGATTCTCCATAATGCAGAGCAAGCTAACTATCGCAGAGTCCGGTTGTATCAGAGTCACCCCTTCATCGCCGCTTTGTGGGAGGGGCATAGACACATATTGTAGAAGAGTAAAGGTCTGCGATGAGTGAGATTGGAGTCTCCAAACGTTTCACTTCAAAGGCCATGCCATAGATTGTACAAATATCTGCAGCATGAAAAAATCCTTGGCAGAGTCCCCCCCTACCATAAAGTCCCCCTGCATTAAAATCCTCAGCAGAGTCCCCTTTACAATAAAGTCCCTATAAGAGTCCCCCTTACATTAAGATCCTCAGCAGAGTCCCCCTTAAAATTAAGTCCCCATAAGAGTCCCCCTTAAATTAAGATCCTCAGGAGAGTCCCCTTTACAATAAAGTCCCTATATGAGTCCCCCTTACATTAAGATCCTCAGCAGAGTTCCCCCCCTACAATAAAGTCCCTATAAGAGTCCCCCTTACATTAAGATCCTCAGCAGAGTCCCCCTTACATTAAGATCCTCAGCAGAGTCCCCCTTACAATTAAGTCCCCATAAGAGTCCCCCTTACATTACAAATCCTCAGCAGAGTCCCACCCAACAATAAAGTCCCCATGAGAGTCCCCCTTACATTAAGATCCTCAGCAGAGTCCCCCCTTACAATAAGGTCCCCATAAGAGTCCCCCTTACATTAAGATCCTCAGCAGAGTCCCCCCTTACAATAAGGTCCCCATATATTGCACAGTTAAGGGTGCACCTTATACCTCCTTCTGTATTGTCTGTAATGTAAAGAAATAAAATGGAGACTGCAGCAGTTAGAGTGAGACTCCCACGTTTATGGTCATGGAAGGTGGGTAGAGTCTGGAATTTAGAAGTGTTCCCAGGAGGTGGATGGTGCCCCCCCATAATTTAGGATTGTCTTTTAACACGGCAAGGGCGGCAGGCCCCCTCCAGTGACACCACCATGGAATTTACCTCACCACAGGCGGTCTAGCCCCGCGCCGGGGGGGGGGGGGTGTTTTATTTTTTGCGGCCATATAACCCGTGTGTGATCGCAGTCTGATCATTTAC